>JAVJIX010000051.1:1915000-1965000 GCA_036785185.1 Paratrypauchen microcephalus
GGAGCCGGAAGCGCGCCCATGCTCATTTCCTGTTTAGCGTGTTTGCTCTGTCTATTATGGGAATACTCCACTTATCAAACCATAAATATTTAGCCAGTCCTTATATGGAAATTGTGTCCGTCGCCATGTCAACACTCCGCCCCCCGAGCTCAGGTTGTATGCTAAACGCTAAATGCTAACGCTAAATGCTAAACTGTAGCTTTGCTCCCATGAGGCGAATATTCAAACAAAAGCTGCTTGTCATTCCACTCACACCTCGGACTGGGAGAGCATTAGCACTCCTCCTCTCCTCCTCCTCCTCTCTCGCTCTTTCACCCCCCCCCCTCCATTTCTCTCCCTCCCTCTATATCTTCCTTCCCTCTTTTCCTCTCTTCCTTTCCTCTCTCCCCCTCTCTCCCCTCTTCTCTCCCTCTCTTTGTTCCCTCTCTTCCCTCTCTCCCCTCTCTCTTCCTTCCCTTTCTTCCCTCTCTCCTCTTCTCTCCCTTTCTTCCTCACTCCCTCTCTCCTCCTCTTCCTCCGTTCCCTCTCTCCTCTTCTCTTCCTCTCTTCCTTCCTCTTTTCTCCCTCTCTTCCTCTCTTCCCTCTTTTCCTCTCTCCTCTTCCCTCTCTCCCTCTTAGATTTACGCCGAGCTCTCTACATAATTGAAGGTTTTTTTTTTTCGTGTGGGACATTTTGCTGCGTCAGATTGTGGGAGTGATGGATGTTTGAGAGAGGGAGGACGGAGGGATAGATGGATGGAGGGATAGATGGATGGAGGGAGGGGCGTGGGCCTGTCACTAAATGTGAAATATCCATTATAGGTTTAGCCTCTTCACTGCTACAAGAGATTAAAGCTCCAATATGGAACTTTTCTGAGTGCATCCAAGCACGTATAAAATAAAAAATCTACTGAATATGTTATAAAATACTACTACTACTACTACTACTACTACTACTACTACTACTACTACTACTACTACTACTACTACTACTACTACTACTACTACTACTACTACTACTACTACTACTACTACTCGTCTGTGTTGTAGTTGTGCTTCGTGCTCAGACTTTGGGCCGTTTTAAATTCAGGTGGAGTTCCTCTGCAGAGAACGACTGATGTAAAGAAAGAACAGGTGAGAGAGGGAGAGAGAGGAGGGAAGGAGAGGGAGAGAGAGGAGGGAGGGAGGGAGAGGGAGAGAATGAGAGGAGGGAGGGAGGGAGGGAGAGAGAGAGAGAGAGGGAGGGAGAGGGAGAGGAGGGAAGGAGAGAGAGAGAATGAGGAGAGAGGGAGGGAGAGGAGGGAGAGAATGAGAGGAGGGAGGGAGGGAGAGGAGGGAGAGAATGAGAGGAGAGAGGGAGAGAGAATGAGGGAAGAGAGGGAGGGAAAGTGAGAGACATGGAGAGGATGATAGAATGAGATAGACGGAGAGAGGGCAGATAGAGAATGAGAGACATGGAGAGGATGATAGAAAGAGAATAGAGAGAGAGAGATAGGATGATATAGAGAAAGGGAGAGAATGAGGGTGAAAAAGAGGATGATAGAGAGAATGAGGGAGGGATAGAGAGGATAGATAGAGAGGATAGAGGGAGAAACATGGAGAGAATGATAGAGAGGATGGATAGAGGGAGAGAGAATGGATAGATCTTTGGAGGGAGGGAGGGTGTAGTAGTTTTCATGCACAGGACGTCCCACACTCAGAGCAGGTCCCGTGGGGAAACTGCCGGGGTAATGGGTGCAGGGGGGGGCAAGCGGGGGGGCAGGTAGAGGGTGCAGGGGGGGGCAGAGGGTCCCTTGGGTGCTCGTCACACTGAAGGACGAACATGTTTAATATGTTTAAAGACACAATGTAAAGACGAGATCCATGTGCAAAGTAATGAGGCGACTAAAGTACACGCTTATACTGCGACTAAAGTACACACTTGTACCGCGACTAAAGTACACACTTATACTGCGACTAAAGTACACACTTGTACCGCGACTAAAGTACACACTTATACCGCGACTAAACAGACCCCTCAGGATTTCGCGGGCATTTTTTGTGATTGTTTCGGGCTAAAATGCTTGAATTTGCGGGAGCTTTTCCAAAAAGTTGCGATGAAAGTTGCGGTGCTTTTAAGGTTTTTGTTACGATTTTGTTGCGGGAGGAAGTGAAAGTTGCGATAAATAGTTGTGATTTTCCCTTTTTGTAATTAAAATGAAGTAATATTTTGAATAGTGAGTTATTACTGACAAAGAATAATACAAGGACACAGA
This sequence comes from Paratrypauchen microcephalus, assembly GCA_036785185.1. Classification (NCBI taxonomy): domain Eukaryota; kingdom Metazoa; phylum Chordata; class Actinopteri; order Gobiiformes; family Gobiidae; genus Paratrypauchen; species Paratrypauchen microcephalus. The sequence goes on from JAVJIX010000051.1 coordinate 1,917,235, forward strand.
AATCACAGATATGGTCCTAAAACAACCTTACCAACATCGAAAATAAATTACTACTAGGAGGAGAACTGTTTCTTTTGCTGTTATTTTTGTGGGCAAATGGCGCCGCAGAAATGTTTCTTTGCCATTAGAAGCCGTGTCCCAATTCCCAGAGTGCACAGTTCGGAACGTGGTTTGAAATGCATGTGCATCATTTCTTTTTTGTCCCATGCGTAGTTAACACGCGGTCCGAAGACCGCAGTCGTTCCCATGGAAATCGGGGCGTGGACCAAGCACGTGAAAATGCACGCTTCGCACACTCGTATATCCCAGCTACTTCTTCTACGGGAGAAAATGCGGGAGAAAAAGCGTCTGCTTCCCGTAGTTACGAGACCTGTCGCATTTCGCAGACGGCCATGCGGTCCGCGGAGTGCACTCAGGGCTGAGCAAGTGTGCACCGCCTTGACTGCAGTCTGAGCCCCCTTCAAACCACGCTCCGAACTGGGGACACGGCCGCAGTTTCGTTTCGTCACACGGAAGTAAGGCAGGAGGAAGTTGGTCGAGGTGAGTTCAATACGTCGCCGATGATTGGTCAAAATTGGTAAAAATTGCGGGAAAGTTGCGGTGATTGGTCAAAATTGCAACACCGCCCTGAATTCACGGCTGAAGTTGCGTTGAAGTTGCAAATCGCAACATCGCGAATTTCTGGAGGGTCTGACTAAAGTACACTTATACCGCGACTAGATGGAGAGATGGAGATGGAGGGAGAGATGGAGATGGAGGGGGAGATGGAGAGATGGATGGAGTGGTGGAGGGAGAGATGGAGGGAGGGAGAGGATGGAGTGGTGTGGGTTGGTGAGTCAAACAGGAGCAGTGTTCATGTTAAACGGCGTCTGTCGTCCAGATGTTTCTGCACATGTGGACGGCTCGACACGACGCCCAGATTTCCTACACACTTTAAACACACCGCGAAGAGACGAAACACAGCCAACACGTCCCGCCCCAAACCTCCCGCCACAAACACAACACCCGGAGCGTTTCAACACTTTAAATCTGTTTTATAAGTAAGAATGTTCCACAGTGTGGCATTAAACATCCATCAGGCATTCTACTGAGAGAGACCGAAATCTGAACTTTAAACTACTCCAAGAATCCCATTTCAGAACATGTCTCTAGAGGTCTAGTCCCGGTTTAGTCCCACTTTAGTCGTGGTCTAGTCTTGGTCTAGTCATGGTTTAGTCCAGGTCTAGACCTATAGTTCTTGTCTAGTCCCAGTGCAGTCCAGATCCAGTTTAGTCCTAGTTTATTACCAGTTTAGTTGTGGTCTAGTCCTGCTTTAGTCCTGGTCTAGCCCTTGTATAGTCCTTGTCTAGTCCAGGTCTAGTCTAGGTCCAGGTCAAGTCCTGGTTAAGTCCTTGTGTAGACCTGGTTTACTCTTGATTTAGGCTTTGTTTAGTCCTGGTCCAGTCCTGGCTTAATCCAGATCCAGTCCTGGCTTAATCCAGATCCAGTCCTGGTTTAGTCTAGGTCCAATCCTGGCTTAATCCAGATACAGTCCTGGTCCAGTCCTGGTTTAGTCTAGGTCCAATCCTGGCTTAATCCAGATACAGTCCTGGTCCAGTCCTGGTTTAGTCTAGGTCCAATCCTGGCTTAATCCAGATCCAGTCCTGGCTTAGTCCAGATCCAGTCCTGGTTTAGTCCAGATCCAGTCCCGGTTTAGTCTAGGTCCAGTCCTGGCTTAGTCCTGGCTTAATCCAGATCCAGTCCTGGTTTAGTCTAGGTCCAGTCCTGGCTTAATCCAGATCCAGTCCTGGTCCAGTCCTGGTTTAGTCCAGATCCAGTCCTGGTTTAGTCCAGGTCCACTCCTGATTTACTCTTGGTTTAGTCTTCGTTTAGTCCTGGTTTAAACCCGGTGTAGTCCAGATCCGGTTCTGGTTTAGTCCAGGTCTAGTCCTGGTTTAGTCCTGGTTTAGTCCTCACCTGGTCTTCCTTTAGTTTTTAGCCAATCTTGAACCAATTTATTTGAACAGAAGTGACATTTTCTCAAACCCAGAGGATCCAGTAGTCGTTGTTTTCACAGCTTGACGTTTATTACACAGTCAATAAATGTCACGAGTTTCCACGGCGACCTGCTACCTGTCGCTAACACCTTTTTATTATTATTCCTCCTCTACCTCTCTCTTTCCTCCCTCTGTCTCTCCGCCAACTTTTACGCTGTCAGAATTTTAATATTTATGAGTTGAGAAGGAAGAATTTCAAAGGATGCTAGAAAAATCCCCATCTTTGCTTTTTCAAGGTGGATAATTTGAGTTGGAGGAGGAAAAGTAAAGCGCTGGAACCATAAAACTTCAGTAAAGGGCAGCGCCAAGTGAAAGGCTCAGAATACGCCTTTGAAGATGTGGGAAAAAACAAGTTTGGCCCTTCTCAGCTCCTGTAGAAGTGGCTAACTTTGGTGTATTTTACCTGGAAATGGAAGTTCTGTGTCAAAATTACAGATTAATTAGCAAATAAATGATAATAAGTAAATTAATAAGTTAATTAAAGGCCGAAGTTGTGTTTTCAGAAGTGTTCACCTCATATAACTTAATGCAAAAAATACAAGACATTTTCAACATGTATTTTTAGTGTTTTTATGAGATTTGGAAAATATTGATTTCTAGCAATACACTAATATTAGGCGGATGGAAAGAAAACAAACCAGGACTAAACCAGGACTAAACTGGAATTAAACCAGGACGAAATCAAGACCAAACCAAGACTATAACAGGACTAAGTCAAAACTAAATCAAGACTTAAAAATGTGACTAAACCAGGACTATAGCAGGACTAAACAGGATGAAAACAATACTACAACAGAACTTAACCAGGACTAAACCTGGACTAAGTCAGGATTAAATCAAGACTTAAAAATGTGACTAAATCGGGACTGAACCTGGACTGAAACAGGACTAAACCAGAACTAAACAGGATGAAAACACTACAACAACAGAACTTAACCAGGACTAAACCTGGACTACAATATGACTAAATCAGGACTAAACAAGAACTAAACAAGGATTAAACCAAGATTTAAACAGGACTAAAACTAACACTACAGCAGGACTATACTGGAATTAAACCAGGACTAGATCAAGACTTAAAAATGTGACTAAATCGGGGCTGAACCAGGATTGAACCAGGCCTGAACCAGAACTAAACCAGAACTAGACCAAGACTACAATATGACTAAATCAGGACTAAACAAGAACTAAACCAAGATTAAACCAAGCCTAAACCAGGGCCTAAACCAGGGATTAAACCAAGACCAAACCAAGACTACAACATGACTAACCAGGACTAAACCAAGATTCTACCTGGACGACTGAGGGATTCTTCACATGTAAATAACAGAAGGACATCGTCACAGCGGAAGAACGGCGCTCGTACCTGGAAGATCACATCCCAGGACCTCGACTCTCATCCCGATCCCAGCAGGAGACCAGCGCTCCGGGTACAACCGCACGAACTGAGCCACCACCTCCTCAAAGCGACGCAGCTCTGGGGTGTCGTAGTGCAGGTTCCCCTCGAAAATCTAAACACAATACAAACAGAAGTACCACGGATTTTACTCAACAAATGTGTCAAAAAGTTATATATTGAGTTGATTTTTTTTTCATGTATTTACTTGATGATGCTGTTTTTTTTGTTTCCAATTTTTTTTACTTCATAATAGAAAAAAATAGCCCTCTGGAAAATAAAAACTGTCACAAAATTTATTTCATAAAAAAAAAATCTATTTACTGAAAATGAGAAAAGTGTAATTTTGCAGGTATTATTTCAGAATTGTTCATTTTGTAGGTGAAAATTTTTTCCCCTTCTTTCAAAAGCAATTTTCATAAACTAGAAAATCTAAATTGAATAACTTTGAGTTTATTTTTACAAGTATTTAACATTTAGGCAATTTCAATTCCTGTAACTATTTCTTTTAGCAGTGTCCCTGAGTGATTAGCCCGTTAGCGTGTTAGCCCGTTAGCTGTTAGCGGGTTAGTCATTAGCTTACCTTGGGCATGCTGGTCTTGCTGTCCATGACAAAGTTCCAGTCTTTCCCGGTGACGCTGAACGCCACTTTATATTTCCGGACGAAGGCTCTGTTTTCCCCTGTGGCGCCGCTCTCTGCGTCCGTGCCTCTGGCGCCCTGAGTGATCACGCCACGCACCGTTTTAGGAACGCCCAGGTCCACCTGAACAATGGAAATATGAGATGAAATATTAGAATGTTTAATCAATGAAAATGTTCTGTGTAAAAACTATTGTTTTGTGTATTTACAAAACTTTAGTCCTGGTTGAGATATGGTTTAGTTTAGTCTTGGGTTAGTCCTGCTTCATTCCTGTGTTTAGTCCTGGTTTAGTCCTGATTAAGACCTGGTTTAAACCTGGTTAAATCTAATTAAATCCAGGTTTAGTCCTAGTTAAAACCTGGTTTAGACCTCACATAGTTCTGTATGATCCTGGTTTAGTCCTTGGTTTGATCAGAGTTGGACCTAGTTTAGTTCTGGTATAGTTCTGATTTAGTCCTGGTTAAGACCTGGTTAAATCTGGGTTAAATCCGGGTTTAGTCCTGATTAAGACCTGGTTAAATCTGGGTTAAATCCGGGTTTAGTCCTGATTAAGACCTGGTTAAATCTGGGTTAAATCCAGGTTTAGTCCTGGTTAAGACCTGGTTAAATCTGGGTTAAATCCAGGTTTAGTCCTAGTTAAAACCTGGTTTAGACCTCACATAGTTCTGTATGATCCTGGTTTAGTCCTTGGTTTGATCAGAGTTGGACCTAGTTTAGTTCTAGTTTAGTTCTGGTTTAGTCCTGGTTTCTCTTAGTGGCAATTTACCACATCCCAAGATGTGCAGATTAAGCACGTGACCTGCTGCTCTCTCAGTCTACAGGGATTATGAGGACGGTAGGGCATCTGACACACAAATGAAGTATCATGGGAGGGCATCTGACACATTAGCCTCAGTACCTGTAGCCACTCCTCCCCCACGATGGGCTGCACTGAGGCGGGGAACCACCCTGAGCGGCTGGCCACGAGGCGGGCAGTGCCAGGGCTCCAGACCATGTCCCTGGACGAGGAGACCGATATCTGGGCATCAGGGAGGAGCCCCGAGAGCATCCCCTGGAGCTCCGAGCACGGCGCGTCTGTGGAGAGGAGAGCAAAGAAGACGGGATTAAATCAGGGCTGCAAGACTAATCAAAATGTAATTGAAATTTAAACACAATCAGCACATCGCAAAGACTGACACTTTTTAACTACCATAACATTCTGTCTTATTCTGCACAAAAACTGCTGACCCTGAAGTTTAGATCGGCCCTGAAATGTGATTCTTGTATTCGTTTGTCAGTTCAGATTTCAGGAACTAGACCAGGGACCAGACCAGAGACTAGACCAGGGACCAGACCAGGGACCAGACCAAGGGACCAGACCAAGGGACCAGACCAAGGGACCAGACCAGGGACCAGACCAGGGACCAGACCAGGGACCAGACCAAGGACCCAGACCAAGGACCAGACCAGAGACCAGACCAATGACCCAGATCAAAGACCAGACCAGAGACCAGACCAGGGACCAGACCAGGGACCAGACCAGGGACCAGACCAGGGACCGGACCAGGGACCGGACCAGACCAGGGACCAGACCAGGGACCAGACCAAGGACCAGACCAAGGACCCAGATCAGACCAGGGACCAGACCAGGGACCAGACCAGGGACCAGACCAAGGACCCAGACCAAGGACCCAGATCAAGGACCCAGATCAAGGACCAGACCAGGGACTAGACCAAAGTCAAAGTCAACTTTATTGTCAATTCTGCCATTTGTGTTCGACATACAGTGAAATGAAATTCTGTTTCTCTCTGGCCAAGCAGTGCAAAAAAAGACACTGTACAAAATACAATATAAAAACAAAAATCTAAGAGCAGTGCAAAGAATAAATACCTTTTAAAACATATTGCATTTTTTAAATATATATTTTAAAGTTACTGTTTTTAATTTGCAATTTATTGCTCAAAAGGCACCATACATTAATATAAACAAGATAATGCGTTTACTATCAAAGGGGTACCCCAGGGCTCTATAATAGGGCCATTCAAGTTTGTAAAGAAACTGGCAAATGGAAAATAGTACAGAAAAAAAATATGAAAATTAAAAAGCTGATCAATAAATTCTACAGGTTTTGTAGCTAATTGTGATGGATAATTTTAGTAACGGTGAAATCCGATGTGTGATAATGGAGATCGTGCTAACTGAACATGGACTGGGAGCAGTTAAGCTTTTCCCCAATGGACTTTAGACTCAATTGCTCTTTACAGCGTTCCGTATATAACCACTATATGTACTTAGCACTATAAGAGAGAGGTGGAGAGATGGGAAAATGAGAGAGAGAAGAGAAGGAGGTATGAGCAGGAGAGAGATGGCAGAGGATAGAGATAAAAGGTGAAATAAAAGGAGGGAGAGAAAGAGGCGGTGAGGGGAGAAGGTACGTGACGGGACTCCCTAAATTCTCGACATTTCATCCGGGGTCGGGGCTTAGCGTTCCGTGTCAATCAAAGCTGCCGTTTTCCACAGAGAGTGAGTCGAGTTCATAATCAGCAGATGAAATAACCGAAAATATTAAGGTTCAGTGATATTGACATGATTTTTGCGATTAGAATGAACTTGTACCTTTAATTATAATTTTCTTTTGTCTAAAAAGTACAGCTCAGGCTCGATTAGCAGATCTAAACTTGCTCCTAAACCTGACCTTGGTAGAACTCTCAACAGAAGGAAAAACTAGATGTGTTTTTGGTATTTTAGGTCTAAATTTTAGGTCTAAATCAAGGGTGGGCAATTATTTTTCCTCAGGGGCCAAATGAAAAGCAGAAAATATTGTGGAGGGCCAAAAGTTTGAAGTCTACTCTGGTTATTAATTTTATTTCTACGTTGAAATCAGTAAATGGCATTGTTTACAGAAGCTGGTAAGTTACATGCTATTATTAAGTAATGAGAGAGTGAGGGTTTACAAAAACTGAATTTATTCAGTAAAATAATTCAAAACAATGGTAAACGTGAAACATTTGTAACTCTTTTTCAATCACAAACTTGAATGGTCCTGTTATAGAGCCCTGGGGTACCCCTTTGATAGTAAATGCATTATCTTGTTTATATTAATGTATGGTGCCTTTTGAGCAATAAATAGCCAAATAATATAATACAAGATATGTCATAAACTTTATTGTACAACTGCCAAACTGTGTAGAAAAAAAGTTTAAGTTGGCATGTTTAGTGTTTTTTTTTTTTTTCTTGATCGATGAGAGAACTCTCGCCTCTGTTGAGCTTTAACAAGTGCATCAAAGTCAGGTTCATGTTTGAGGTGGAGATGTGAAGTCCGACAGATGATCATTAGTACAAATGCATCAGTAATAGGGATGTCAACAATTAATTGACTTACGATTAACTGTCGATCAAGACGTTGGTCGATTAAAATGCATTAATTGTAACTAATCGCTAGAGGAGAGGGCGCTACTCTGGAATGTGAACACGAGATGCAAACCCACTCGCGAGAAGGACCATAGCGTTACATCTGCGGCCGGATCTAGAAGCAGTGCAAAATGTTCTCCTGCAAACCCAATTTTTGCGGCTTGGTTCGCTCCGCGTCCCGCTGTCTGCGTGAACACGTGCGCGGCGCGCTGCACGTGCTCCTCCGCTCCGAGCTGCGTAACAGGCTCCACGTGAAAGCGCAGTGGAAGCAGCCCGCTGTGCGCGACTGCGCGTGTGTGTGAGTGAAATGTTTTCCCCGATCAATTAATTTTTTTTATCATTTCATATCACGGAGGTTTTACAAAAAACGTCCTCAATTTATTTTCAATAAAAAATGTATTTTGTTATTCAGCATCAATACATTTGTCTGCTTTTTACTAAGGAATAATTAATTGAGGAATATACAATATAATAATACTATGATATATTTATGACTCAGTGTTATGTTACTATAGCTTATATTCTTAAAGACCCTATTGAAACACTCAAATTCAGGTGAAAAACGCCGCTTATCAGTTAATCGTTAATCGATCGATAAGGTCAATCAACTATCAATTAATGAATTAATCGATAATTTGCATCCCTAATCAGTACAAATGCATTATGTGCAATTTTGAAAGTAGGTTTTATTTTCTTAATTCCAAGCAACCTTTCGCGGGCCAGTCAGTCGGTTCGTGTGCCGTATTTGGCCCCCGGGCCTTGAAATGCCCGGGTCTGGTCTAAATTCATTAAAAGTGGGATGCAAGAGAATCTTAAATCCCGTCCCCGGATGAAATGCTGAGTCTTTAGGTAAGTTGGAGAGAGGAAGGACAGAGGAGAGCAACAGAAAGAGTGAGAAAAGGGGGATTTATGACAAGAGGGGGAGGACGGGTATAGAAAAATATGGGAAAAAAACAGAAAGATGGAATGAGCGAGAGAAAAGAACAAGAGAGAGCAGTTAGAAGGAGGGAGAGAGAGGATGAAGAGATGGAGAGAAGGAGGGAGATAATCCGTGTGTTTAATGAAAACCTCCATTAGTGAGACGAGGAGACACGTTTTACATTTACTCAAATATTCAAGAGAAGATTTCATAACGACCTGAAGGAGAGAGACGAATATCACTACTGAGACCAGGCTCTGCTGGCTTTAGTCCTGGTTTAGTACTTGTTTAGTCCTGGTTTAGTCTTAGTTTAATACTAGTTTAGTCTTAGTTTTGTCCTTGTTTAGTCCTGATTTAGTACTTGTTTAGTTCTGGTTTAGTCCTGGTTTAGTACTCATTTAGTTCTGGTTTAGTCTTAGTTTAATACTGGTTTAGTCCTAGTTTAGTTGTGGTTCAGTGTGAGTTTAATACTGGTTTAGTTCTAGTTTAGTAGATGTTTAGTCCTGGTTTAGTCTTACTTTAATACTGGTTTAGTCCTGGTTTAGCTGTGGTTTAGTCTGAGTTTAATACTGGTTTAGTCCTAGTTTAGTAGTTGTTTAGTCCTGGTTTAGTGAGTTTAATACTGGTTTAGTTCTAGTTTAGCAGTTGTTTATTCCTGGTTTAATCCTTGTTTAGTAGGTGTTTAGCCCTGGTTTAATCTGAGTTTAATACGGGTTTAGTCCTGGTTTAGTAGTTGTTTAGTCCTGGTTTAGTCTTAGTTTTGTCCTTGTTTAGTCCTGGTTTAGTCTTAGTTTAATACTGGTTTAGTCCTGGTTTAGTAGTTGTTTAGTCCTGGTTTAGTCTTACTTTAATACTGGTTTAGTCCTGGTTTAGTCTTACTTTAATACTGGTTTAGTCCTGGTTTAGTAGTTGTTTAGTCCTGGCCTAGTCCTGGTTTAGTCCTGGTTTAGTTGTGGTTTAGTCTGAGTTTAATACTGGTTTAGTTCTAGTTTAGCAGTTGTTTATTCCTGGTTTAATCCTTGTTTAGTAGGTGTTTAGCCCTGGTTTAGTCTGAGTTTAATACGGGTTTAGTCCTGGTTTAGCCCTAGTTTAGTCCTTGGTTTAGCCCTAGTTTAGTTTATTCTCGGTGGATAATTAGGACACTCTGAATGCATGAGGTAAGTGAGGAATAACTGCAAACTGTACAAACAGAAATAGAATCGTACAAGTAAAAAAAAAGTCATATAAACAGTATATATGCAGTTCTGTACAGTCCCCTTGATCTGGAATGGTCCATATTAGCGCATTAAAGCCTCGGTGTCGGCTCAGAGTCTTTGTATAACTCGAGTGGTGCTCTTATGTCGTAAAGACCCTCTCACTTCGCTCTCGAGGTGCTGCTGTTCGCTCTTCCTCCCACTCGTGTTACAAACGCTCCATTTTCTCTCACAGTCGACGCTTTTAAAGTTGGTACGACCAGATTAAAGTCTCTGTACCTGATTCTTTCTCTCAAAATCGTGAAAAAACAGAACGTGTTGGTTTTATTTTTACTTGTACGTAAACATTTATATGATTAAGCCTTATTTGACACCAGTCTCTTGATATTTTTGCGACTTATTTAGAATTTATTATTACCGTAAGTCTAAATAAGACTATGCTAAAGGTGCATTATGTAACTTTTGCCTGGAATGTTCCAAACTATGGCATTAAACTATATCTATCCTGCTTTTATTCAACTCTAAGTGATTTTATATTTTGAACAGAACAGATCTGACCTGTAACGTGGCCTCACATCACCTACTTGTCTCCATGGAGATGGACAAGTTTACTTCTGTACTGTGGAACATTCCAGGCAAAGCAATAACATCTCCATGGAGACGAGCAGGTGCCAGATCCTCCACCAGAAACGTTACACAGTGCCCCTTTAAATTCAGGCAGACAAATTGGTTTGAAATAAGAAAAAATGAAACTAGAACAACTATATTAAGACAAATAAATAAAAGTGTTGACCCATAAATGAAATGAACTGAAATTAAGTCTCCAAATTAAAATAATTTCTGTAATTCATAAATCTGGGTTACAGTTTCTACAAACAGACGCCGTAACGACAGAAAATATCGAACTTCAAAGTTTCAGTTTCCAAAGTTCACAAATGTAAACAGGATTTGTAACGCACTTGTAAACACTCAGGGTCTGTTTACACGAGAACGCTTACGGGTAAAACGACAACATATTTTATCCGAAGTGCCTTTCGTTTAGACGGTGATGGCGTTTTGGCGGCTTAAAAACGCAAAAAACAGCGTCAAGTGCGCGTTTACGTCACCATTTCTGGATATTTATATTAAGTAAATTAAGTTAAATAAATAAAATAAAATTGAAATTAAATTAAAAGGGTAAGTAAATAAATTAAGGAAGATTCTACACATGTGCGTGGACATAGTGATAATGTATCACAGCGCCACCTAGCCGCCTGGCATGCATACCCAATCCAATTCCACACACTTTTGCGTCACCGTATGCACACAGATTTCCTCCTGAAAATGCTCGTCTAAACGCGGAATTAAAAAGTGAAGACGTGACGCCACTTTTGTGTCTTCTGTTCAGACCGTCGTCATATAAACGTGGCCTAAAACAGTAATGAAAAACTGTTGTGATCCACTACATCTGTGGTCTATGTGGTGGATCACTCAGAAGAAAAGTTCACTAGTGCAGCTTTAAGTATAACCCATTGGCGGTTATTCACTCTAACCACAAACGGCTACGTTCACACATGTGCATGATCTTGTTCTGTGGGACTATTTTTAGAACAGATCTAAAACATACGAGTCCCCCTCCCTCTACACACACTTTCTACACAATTTTACTTTGACTAACTTTAACCATACCACGTTTAACCTGAACCTGGACTTGAACCTTCACATATTTTACACCATATCTGAACGTGAGCCCATGTTGTTGTTCTGAAAGTCTTTTTGACTTTGACCCGCCTGTGCATATGGCTTTTTATTCCACGCTCTTCTCTCTTCTTGTTTAAAGTAAATTTAAGGTTTATTATTAGGGCTGTCATTTTAACGTGTTAATTAGATTAATTAATTACACTGCAAATTAACACGTAAAAATTAACGCAATGAATTATGAGCGGCAATTCAATGTGCGCGCATTTTAAATTTGATGTGCGGCGAGCAAATCGTTGCCAGGGCCATTGAACGGTGAGTTTATTTATAAAAAGAACGAAGACAGCAACAAGAACGTGGCGATTTGGAACTTTTGTCAAAAAGAATTTTCCGATCACCGAAGCTGCTCCAGCCTGACGGATCATTTGAACGACAAACACGTCCGGACAAGTTCCATTGTTACCGGTGATAGAGCGAGCGTGAGCGCATTTCAACAAACCACCAAACCAACAAACCAACAAACCACCAAACCAACAAACCACCAAACCAACAAACCAACAAACCACCAAACCAACAAACCACCAAACCAACAAACCAACAAACCACCAAACCAACAAACCACCAAACCAACAAACCAACAAACCAACAAACCAACAAACCACCAAACCAGGCTGCAGAATTTGGGAAACAAATTATCAAAGCGACCACATGAAAACTGACAAACTCAATCATAAAATGGGTTGGTTCAATCGCTCACTCACTCACTCACAATCTCTCTCTCACACTCTTAAAATGCGATTAATTAGATTCATTAATTACAAATCCTGTAAATAATTTTTTTAATCGCCTAACAGCACTAATTATTATTGATGTTTTCATTTGTTTGTATTGTGATTTTCATGTCTTTCTTATTCTGTAAAGCACTTTGAATTACTTTGTGTACGAACTGTGCCGTCATGGACCTGCCCGTTGTCCTCACAACACAGTGCTTCTCTATTATTTTCTGTGACCCCCCCCCCCCCCCTTCCCCGTGTGCGACTATTAATAGTATTATTTGTCTAGAAAATTGTTATTACACCACTGCATAACAATGTATCCTTTAACATTAAAAACAAAAAAGAAAGAAGCTTACAACAAATTAACTGTCTTTTTGCACTGAGGACTCAAATATTATTGTGTTTTTAATGCAGATTTGCGCACATTTATTTACGTTTTACAGAAACGAAACTTAGTTTATGCAAATAAAAAAGCGCTAAAAAAAAACAAACGCTCTCTCCTTGTCCCGCTGATGCGTCAGCTTCTGTCGGACTAAAGGACACGACTCAGTGGAATATGTGTTTTTCTGTGACAGAGGATGTTCTGCTGATGGTGAGTCTGTTCTGTATATCGCCTATTTAAGGTTGCCGCCCCCTGCCCCAGAGCGACATTGAGAGCGCCACTGCCAACTACTGTTGTGGATGTGCAATTACACTTAGTTCTAGTACAGTACGGCAAAAAAGCATGTTTCCCAGGGTCACACGCGCCCCCCCAGGAGGGCCTGCCCCACTGTTTGAGAAGCACTGTCATAAGAGAAGCAGGTCTCCATGACGATCTAAGACTCACACACAGACACACTCAGAGCTGCGCACATACATTATTTACACTTCCACTTCATGACATAACGACATGAATTTTTGATCTGCAAACTCAAACCGTCAGCAGCACTCACATCTAACGTCAGGGCTCCAGGTTCTACAGCTGCTTCTCCTTTTGCAAGTGTCACAACGGAGCGGGGTTATCACCTCCTCTAGTCTGTTTTTCAGTACAAATTAAAGCTGCACTGTGTAACTTTTCTGTATGGAGAGTCAGTCAGCTGATTTCTTTGTGCATTGCTTTGCGGAGAATGCAGATAGTTTTGTCTAAACATTTAAATTATCAAAATGAAGTTTCGAGTTTAGTCCTGGTTTAGACTTAGTTTAGCCCTGGTATAATCCTGGTTTAGCCCTGGTTTAGTCCTGATTTGGCCCTGGTTTAGTCCTGGTTTAGACCTAGTTTAGCCCTGGTTTAATCCTGATTTAAACCTAGTTTAGCCATAGTATAGTCCTTGTTTAGTCCTGGTTTAGACATAGTTTAGTCGTGGTTTAGACATAGTCCTGGTATAGTTCTTGTTTAGTCCTGATTTAGTCCTGGTTTAGTCCTAGTTTCTTCGTGTGTTTATAATTATATAATCCACTGTTATAAATTTGCATATTTCATACAGCATAAGGGTTGTTAAATGTATCAAAAACCTGGTGGAAATGAATTAATTTGGTCATTTTTATAACTATGATAAATTAAACCAATTAAACATGTTATTGTAAATTGGTTCAAAATCTCGTTTTGATCTCATGGACCCCGTCTCGTGTCTCGTCTCGTGAAGATTGTGTCTCGGCCCACCTCCATTGCACCTTTTAAATAACTAATTTTTTACCTGTGATTTGACACCCGTAGAGCTCGAAGCGAAGAGCGATGCCGTTCTTCCAGGTCTGAGGTCTGATCCGAACAAAACGCGCCAACACAGGCTGATGGACTCTGTTCAACACCACCTCTGCAGGGTCTGTGTTCGCATGGAAGATCTACAGAGAAAACACAACGAGAAGACGACCTGTGAGGATGGAAGATCTACAGAGGAAACACAACGAGAAGACGACCTGTGAGGATGGAAGATCTACAGAGGAAACACAAGAGAAGAAGACCTGTGAGGATGGAAGATCTACAGAGAAAACACAATGAGAAGACGACCTGTGAGGATGGAAGATCTACAGAGGAAACACAAGAGAAGAAGACCTGTGAGGATGGAAGATCTACAGAGAAAACACAACGAGAAGACGACCTGTGAGGATGGAAGATCTACAGAGAAAACACAACGAGAAGAAGACCTGTGAGGATGGAAGATCTACAGAGAAAACACAACGAGAAGATCTACAGGTCTAAACTGTTTTTGGACCGGGCTTAGATCTGGATTAGAAATCTTTTAGATCTTCACCATTTTTGGACCTGATTTAGAATTATTTTAGACCTAAATAGTTTTTGGACCTGCTTTTGGTTTGGTTTGGTTTAGACCTCTTTTAGATCTAAACTGTTTTTGGACCAGGCTTAGATCTGGTTCAGAACTCTTTTAGACCTGGTTTAGATCTAGTTTGCCCAACAAACAAGCCTTTGTTTCATCCTAGTTCAATATTCAAAGTTGGGTCATATTATTATAGACAAAGTCCAGTTTTAGTCCTGGTTTAGTTCTTGTTTAGATCTACACGTGGGTTACATTTGAACGTTCTTCAAACCTACTAACGACCGAACACAAATAAACTAAATATTTTTATGTTTTTAGTACACACCCAAAATTGTCTTCGATTTTGGGAACTGAGCCCAGCTCCATAAGCAGGTCTAAGCTGATAGTTTATTTTATTTTCTGAAGATTTGACTCAAACTTGACTAAACTTCACAAAACTCCAACATAAACCTGGCTCAGTTTGTGGAAGGGCCTCTGAGTTCTTCCAACATGAGATCGGATTTTCCAGATTTCCAGAACAAAAACATGTCCAGTGTAGTTTTCCTTTATTTTCCTACTGTTTTCCTCTCTCTCCATCTGTCCTTTTTCTCTCTTCTCCATCGTTCAGCTCTCTCCCTCCCTCCATCTCCTTCTGCCCCTCCCTTCCTCTCTCTTTTTCACTCTCCATCTTCCCGTCTGTCTTTCTTTCTCTCATCTCTCCCCTTTTTCAACATCTGCCTCTATCTCTCTTCCCTCTCATTCCCCTTCCCTCTCTCCCTTTCTTCCTCTCCCTCTCTCTCTCCCCCTCACACTCCCCCCTTCCCTTTCCCCCCTCTTTTCCTCCCTCTCTGCCCCTCTTCCTCTCTCTCCTATGTTCTCGGTCTCCTCCTCTCTCTCTCTTCCCCTCCTCACACTTCCCTTCTTCCTCTCCTTCTCTCTCTCATTCCCCCTCTTTGCCTCTCTCCTTCTCCCCCTTTTCTACCTCTCCCCTCCTCACACTTCCCTTTCTCCCTCTTTTCCTCCCTCTCTCCTCCTCTTTCTCTCTCTCCTCCTCCTCCTCACACTCCTTCCTCTCCTCCTCTCTCCCCCTTTGTCTCTCTCCTTTCCTCTGCCACCCCCTCACGCTCCCCCCTTCTCTACCTCTCTCTCTCCTCCTCACACTTCCCTTTCTCCCTCTTTTCCTCCCTCTCTCCCCCTCTTTCTCACTTTCCTCACACTCCTTCCTCTTCTTCTCTCTTCCCTTCTCGCTCCCATTCCTCATCTTCGTCTCTCTCCTCTCTTCTTTCTCTCCATCTCTCTCTTCCCCTCTCTTCTCCCTCCTGCAGTTCTCGTCTCGCTCTGGTTCACCCTCCGGACGGCCCACGGAGAACCCAAACAGGGTTCAGGTGTCACCGGCCCAGCTGTCCCCGTGTTTTAGGGTCAAGAGTTTAGTGCAGATATCCTAAACGCCGGATAGAGGAACGCTAACGGAGAAGCTAACGGAGAAGCTAACGGAGAAGCTAAGAGAGAGGCTAACGTAGGTGGGCTGGGAGGAAACAGCAGGACACACGACATGACATGATTGGGTCATCCATCATTCCAAACAGGAAGTACCTCCAGGTGGGCAGGATGTAGGACAAACTCACTTCAGAAAGAACGTAAAGTGGGCAACATCGGACCACACAAGAAACCGTCAGCTCACACTGAAAGGTCAACACTAAGTTACAGAAGTTTTCAAATGGACTTTATGGCTAACGTTGGTCTTGGTTAATGTCGATTTATTTGTTATTGTTATTAACAGTGGAGTTTTTCGATTTTAAATGCCACTGGTAGAGAAAAAGTTGTGTTTTCATTCTAATAACTGGCTATACTATTGAAATAATCAATAATAGGGATCCTAATATCTAAAATACACAAGATAATATAACCAAATACCTGTATATGATAATTTATTAAAGTAAAAATAAAAAAAAAGTTTGGTGTTCAGTCGGTAAATTTCATGCATTTTAAAATTAAAATAGCTCTATTATCGAACCTTGTGGAACCCCTTTTCTGCTACTAAACTTCTCTTTTCAATTTTCAATGGATTTAACGTGCACATTTCCACAGCTAAATAATATTAAAAAAGCTCAATGTACAATAAATGTCAACTAAATAGCAAAAAGCTTCTCTTTCTAACAAAATAGACAAAACCTAATATTTTTCTCCTAACTCTGTAAAACGTATAATTAGTTTATAAGAAACTGGGGCTAAAGAAATTCTTGTAGGACTAAAAACATGCTGCTATTGATTAGTCGAATAAAAATTAGGCGTAGCAAAAGCTCTCAAAATGATTATCTCTGTATTCAACATAAACAAGACGACACCTGCAGGGGGAGCTCATGCAAAAACTACGATTAATGCTGGAAAAAAAGTACTAGAAAACAATGTCGAGCACATTAGACTCATAATTCCATCTCAAATCTTTAGCAAACTCACTCCAGACCTTCTTCTTTCTGTTGTCCTATAGAAATCTAAAAAAATAATACACATTTTGGTCGACTATGACACCTCGAGTTAAGGACTACAGCCCAAAAAACTAAAAACTTGAGTATATCTGGGCCCAACATGTGCTGAACAAAGCTGCAATGTTTACAACTTCCAAACACAAGAAGGCAAACAAAATACCCTGTGTAAATATGAAGTCTTTTCTTCAATAGATTCACTGAATTCCACGTGTTTGGGAGCCGCCGAGTGAGTTAAAGAACCATCTCCAAATATTTGTCCAACAGTAATGGATGGAAGCCCGCGCAGTCCAGTTTTCAGCTCAAACTTCTGGGATTCGCCGATCATATGTCCACCATCCGGACGCTTTGATCGTTTAGGGACCCCAACCCAAAACAGGAAGTAATACGACCACCCGGGTGAGGTTTGATCTTTGACCCCTGTTTTGTCCCATCCAGGCACCCATAACAAATAATACAGAAGGGAGAGGTACAACATAAAGAGGGCATTCTGGAGCTGAGACTGGGACAAAAATGTAAACGAGTTGGATTCACTTATGGAAATGTGAGTTATGTCCTGGTTTTAGGTCCTTTGTTAGTTCTTGTTTGGGTCTGGTTTTGGACCATGTTTGGACCATGTTTGGACCATGTTTGGACCATGTTTAGACCTGGTTCAGTTCTAGTTGAAGCCCAGATGAGTTCCAATTGACTCTCAGTCTTGGTTTAGTTCCAGTTTAGACCATTTGTAGGCCGTGTTTAGACCATGTTTAGACCATGTTTAGACCAGGTTGAGTCCTGGATGAGACCCAGATGAGTCCCGGTTGAGTCTCAGTATTTAGTCCTGGTTTAGTCTTGGTTTAGACCATGTTTAGACCTGACTGAGTCCCAGTTGAGTCTCAATATTTAGTCCTGGTTTAGTCCAGGTTTAGTCCTGGTTTAGTCTTGGTTTAGACCATGTTTAGACCTGACTGAGTCCTGGTTGAGTCCTGGCTGAGTCCTAGTTTAGTTCTCTGTCGAGTTGGTTTAGTCTTGGTTCAATTTTTGCCCAGACTCAGTTGGTTTTAGTTTTCCCAAGTTCTTTAGACTTTTTAAATTGACACAAAACTTTTTCTACATTGTAAATTTGAATTAAAAAACAAACAAACTTCATTTCAAAAACATTTGTAGACAGTTTTGCAGAATGTTTAAATGACACAAAGGTTTAGATTTCCACTTCAATCTCATTACTCTGAATACTACACCATTTCCTATTTTTGTTTACATGAAAAGTTCCATATGTATTGGTATTTTTAATGTGCTTTTAGCCCAAAATCTGTTTACATTGCACTTTATTAATCAATATGGCGGCACCACCCTCTTTTTCCACTTGTCCCAAATCTCCCAAAACGCATTTCAAGTCGATAATAGCTGGATCTAAAGCGGATAATGACAGAGCAGTGGAACTTTCTAGCGGTACAGTCCTGGTTTATCATTACGATGGGCTTCCTTTGGGTTTGTTTACGCGAGCTTTCATGTAGCCACCTCCTGCTTCCTGCCCAAATCCCCCTTTCAGTTTGAAGTGCTCCCTCTCCACCTCCGCTAACTCCGCTCAAGTCTTTTATTCCAGATTAGTCCAACCACAGACTCCGATAAGAAGAACAGAACAGGGCTGCCCTCTGTCACTCAGGGACTTTATCTGAATGTGGGCGACTGATACGACACACCTGGGTTTAGAGAGCTCTTCTGATGGTGCAGTGCCAACGGGGTTAGTCCTGGTTTAGTCCTGATTTAGTCCTGGTTTAGTCCTGGTTTATTCCTGTTTTCGTCCTGGTTTAGTCCTGGTTTAGTCCTGGTTTAGTCCTGATTTAGTCCTGGTTTAGTCCTGTTTTATTCCTGTTTTATTCCTGTTTTAGTCCTGGTTTAGTCCTGGTTTAGTCCTGTTTTAGTCCTGGTTTAGTCCGGGTTTAGTCCTGGTTTATTTTTGGTTTAGTCCGGGTTTAGTCCGGGTTTAGTCCGGGTTTAGTCCTGATTTATTCCTGTTTTATTCCTGTTTTATTCCTGTTTTATTCCTGGTTTAGTCCTGATTTAGTCCTGGTTTAGTCCTGATTTAGTCATGGTTTAGTCCTGTTTTATTCCTGTTTTCGTCATGTTTTCGTCCTAGTTTAGTCTTGGTTTAGTCCTGTTTTATTCCTGTTTTAGTCCTGTTTTAGTCCTGGTTTAGTCGTGGTTTAGTCCTGGTTTATTTTTGGTTTAGTCCTGGTTTAGTCCTGGTTTAGTCCGGGTTTAGTCCTGATTTATTCCTGTTTTATTCCTGTTTTAGTCCTGATTTAGTCCTGGTTTAGTCCTGGTTTAGTCCTGGGTTAGTCCTGATTTAGTCCTGGTTTAGTCCTGATTTAGTCCTGATTTAGTCCTGGGTTAGTCCTGATTTAGTCATGGTTTAGTCCTGTTTTAGTCCCGTTTTCGTCCTGTTTTAGTCCTGGGTTAGTCCTGATTTAGTCCTGGTTTAGTCCTGGGTTAGTCCTGATTTAGTCCTGATTTAGTCCTGGTTTAGTCCTGGGTTAGTCCTGGGTTAGTCCTGGGTTAGTCCTGGTTTAGTCCTGGTTTAGTCCTGGTTTAGTCTTGTTTTAGTCTTGTTTTAGTCTTGTTTTAGTCCTGCTTTAGTCCTGTTTTCATCCTGTTGTAGTCCTGGTTTAGTCCTGGTTTAGTCCTGGGTTAGTCCTGGGTTAGTCATGGTTTAGTCATGGTTTAGTCTTGTTTTAGTCCCGTTTTAGTCCTGGGTTAGTCCTGGTTTAGTTTGTGGTTTCCTCCTCAGATTCCTCACACCACAGGCCCAGATAAGGAGGGAGTATCTATGAGCAGAGTGTTCTGTAAAGCATCAGTGATGGAGTTTCTCAGTGACACTGGTCTGGCTCTGAATTAAACTTTCATATAAAGAGCTCCTTACATGGATTGTCTTTTACTACGACACGCACTAACATGTGCGGAGGAGGGGGGCGCTGTGGGTGCTCTGCTGTGAGACAAGAGGTAAAAATAACAACAGGAATTATTCAGAATCTAAAGATTTTCTGATCCATGTTCTAATGTAGTTCCTCAAGAGTCCCTTTTTGGATCCGTTTTTGTACTCGGTCTAAGTCCGAGTTAGGTCCAGGTTTAGTTTGGATTTAGGCCTATTTAAGTTCTGGTTTAGTCCCGGTTTAGACCTAGTTTAGCCCTGGTTTAGCCTTGGTTTAGTCCTGGTTTAGCTTTAGTTTAGCCCTGGTTTGGACCTGGTTTAGACTTAGTTTAGCCCTGGTTTGGGCCTGGTTTAGTCTTGGTTCAGACATAGTTTAGTCCTGGTTTAGCCCTGGTTTATTCCTAGTTTAGACATAGTTTAGTCCTGGTTTAGACCTAGTTTAGTCCGGATTTGGCCCTGGTTTAGTCCTGGTTTAGACTTCGTTTAGCCCTGGTTTGGCCCTGGTTTAGTCCTGGTTTAGACCTAGTTTAGCCCTGGTTTAGTACTGATTTAGACCTAGTTTAGCCCTAGTATAGTCCTTGTTTAGTCCCGATTTGGTCCTGGTTTATTCCTGGTTTAGACATAGTTTAGTCCTGGTATAGTTCTCGTTTAGTCCCAGTTTCTTAGTGTGTTTACAATGATATAATCCACGGTTAGAATTTTGCATATTTAGGTGTAAAATTAGCATCTTTTGGCCCAAACCCTGAAGCTAAAAAAACACTCTTCTTATTGCATCATTTCATTTCCATATGTTTCCCAGGCTGCATATTCCCTATAGTTATAATTCTCCTTGTCCAAATGTGTGGGAGTTTTTCGCCTTTAGCTCGCAGCATTCGCCGTCGTTCCGTCCGTAGCCTCGCACTAACCGTGTGTGTGCTAGCTAGCGTGGGTGTTTACATAGCCTCCATGAACAGTCCCTATCCACCGTTTAGCCCCTATGGTAAACAACCGCTATCTCCCTGTAAACACCAGACTCCTTATCTCACTCCCATTGTGCTGTTCCCGCTCTGGATTCTATCAGTGTGAACTAAACTTACTTAGAATTTATCGTTTAATAGTTTTGTGATTGACAAAAACCACAAGAGAGACATTTTTAATGAATATTTTTATGTTCAGTCAAAGTTTTGTGTGCAAGTTCATCCAGCCTGTACTAAAACGATATACGCTGAATTAATAAAATACTTTGCAATGTGTATTTTAGCAGCCCATATTTTCATTTGAGTGGGTTTTTTTTTAAATTTCGACTTAAAAAGATTATCTAGTTGACTTTAATTTAATTTGTCTAAAAAAAAAAAGTACACTTGGTTTTCTAAGGCTCTTGGCGAGGAGTCCAAAGTGAGGTTTGTCCTGGTTAAGTCAGCGTTAGGTCCAGGTTTAGTTCAGATTTAGGCCTGTTTAAGTTCTGGTTTAGTCCTGGTTTGGCCCTGGTTTAGTTCTGGTTTAGACCTAGTTCAGCCCTGGTTTAGTCCTGGTTTAGGCCTATTTTAGCCCTGGTATAGTATTTGTTTGGTCCTGGTTTAGAATTGGTTTAGCCCTAGTTTAGTCCTTGTTTCACCTTGGTTTAGTCCTGGTATAATCTTTGTTTAGCCCTGGTTTAGCCCTGGTTTAGTCTTTGCTTAGTCCTGGTTCAGTCCTGTTTATTCCTAGTTTTGTCTTAGTTCAGTCCTGTTTTAGCCCTGGTTTAGCCCTGGTTTAGCTCTTGTTCAGTACTGGTTTAGCCCTTGTTTAGTTCTGGTTTAGCCCTTGTTCAGTACTGGTTTAGCCGTGGTTTAGTCCTGGTTTAGTCCTGGTATAGTCTTTGTTTAGTTCTGGTTTAGACCTTGTTCAGACCTTGTTTAGTCCTGGTTTAGTTCTTGTTTTGTCTTGGTTTAGTCCTGGTTTAGTCCTGGTTTAGACCTGGTTCAGACCTTGTTTAGCCCTTGTTTAGCCCTTGTTTAGCCGTGGTTTAGTCCTGGTATAGTCTTTGTTTAGTCCTGGTATAGTCTTTGTTTAGTCCTGGTTTAGACCTTGTTCAGACCTTGTTTAGTCTTGGTTTAGTCCTGGTTTAGCCCTGGTTTAGCCCTGGTTTAGCCCTGGTTTAGCCCTGGTTTAGTCCTGGTTTAGACCTGGTTTAGTCCTGGTTTCATCTTGGTTTAGTCCTGGTTTAATTCTTGCTTACTCCTCACTTTTTGACATTGATTTAATATCGATTTTGTCCTATTTATTTACATTTATTGAATCAAATAGTTTGACTAAAAGGTAAAATATTAGTTTAAAATAATGAGATCAAATAATTCCCTTTTTCGTTGCATTGTGGCTTAAATTTGAGGAACGCCACTAAACAAAAGACACAAAATCCACTCTTGGTCAGTTTCTCGTGTCTTCTCTCTCGTCTTTCCTCTTCCTGTCTGCTATTGTCCACATACCTGAGAAAGTACTTCCAGGTCAAAAGGTCAAACGCCTGGGGAAGCAGATGGTTGCTCATTGACCACGTTCTGGAGTTACTTTTTCACCAATAAGGAATGCTGACTGTCCCAGGCTAAAAGCATGGTGTTTTAAGATAGAAAGTGACCTGCCAGATCCGTGACAGCTAGCATAACGACATCAGCACAATACACTAGTCTATTCTAGTTTAGCTTTATTTTCCCTTGTGAAAATAAAGTATGTGAATGGTTATGTCCCTGATTTAGTCTTTTTTAGTTTAGCTCTGGTTTACTCCTTGGTTAAATCCTGGTTTAGTCCTGGTTTAGTCCTGGTTTCGTCCTGGTTTAGCCCTGTTTTAGTCCTGTTTTAGTCCTATTTTAGTCCTGTTTTAGTCCTGTTTTAGTCCTGTTTTAGCCCTATTTTAGTCCTGTTTTAGTCCTGTTTTAACCCTGTTGTCCTGTTTTAGTCCTATTTTAGTCCTGTTTTAGCCCTGTTTTAGTCCCGTTTTAGTCCCGTTTTAGCCCTGGTTTAGCCCTGTTTTAGCCCTGTTTTAGTCCTATTTTAGTCCTATTTTAGTCCTGTTTGAGTCCGGTTTTAGCCATGTTTTAGTCCTGGTTTAGCCCTGTTTTAGTCCTATTTTAGTCCTGTTTGAGTCCGGTTTTAGCCATGTTTTAGTCCTGGTTTAGCCCTGTTTTAGTCCCGTTTTAGCCATGGTTTAGCCCCGGTTTAGCCCCATTTTAGTCCTGTTTTTGTCCTGGTTTAGCCCTGTTTTAGGCCTGTTTTACTCCTGTTTTAGCCCTGTTTTAGTCCTGTTGTCCTGTTTTAGTCCTGTTTTAGCCCTGTTTTAGTCCTATTTTTGTCCTGGTTTAGCCCTGTTTTAGGCCTGTTTTACTCCTGTTTTAGCCCTGTTTTAGTCCTGTTGTCCTGTTTTAGTCCTATTTTACTCCTGTTTTAGCCCTGTTTTAGTCCTCTTTTAGTCCTGTTTTAGTCCTGTTTTAGTCCTGTTTTAGCCCTGTTTTTGTCCTGGTTTAGTCCTGTTTTAGGCCTGTTTTACTCCTGTTTTAGGCCTGTTTTACTCCTGTTTTAGCCCTGTTTTTGTCCTGTTTTAGCCCTGTTTTAGCTCTATTATAGTTTTTTAGCTTTATTTTCCCTTGTGTCTAGTATGTGAATGGTTATGGGCAATTTGAACAATCTAAAAACAGTTTCGTGGGCGTAAGCAGGTTAAATTAAAACTCTGACGTAGCTTAAAACCAAACACATGCAACAAAAAGTAGCAAAGATGCAAGATTTTAAAACTATGAAAATACAGGCCAAATGCTAAAAACAAACTTACTGTGACCGTCAAAAACAGTGTTCTCTAATCTGCCCGGCGACACATGACAGGCTCCGCCCCTCACGGGTCATAATATTTAATAATTCAGGTTTTCATGTTGTGTCTCCGACTGTGAATTATCATTAAAAAATAAACACTTCCACTGGATTGCCCCCTCTTTCTCTCCGTCTGTCTCTTCCTCTCTTACTGCCAAAATATTCACTTTATTCCATCTTTCTGGTTGTATTATTTTGCATTTCTTGTAAGAAAAGTTCGACACAGATTTACAGTTTAAGTTTTTTTTAAAGCCTCCAGAGAATCAGCGCAGTGTTGCTTTTCTCAAACTCTCCGTTTAAATAAAAGTGTTTTTTTTCCCACACATAAAGGGAAATAAATGACAGTGTTTTCTGATGCATGTTCTTCTGTCGTTTCCTCGTCACAGACTGGCCTGGAGTTGTGTTTTGTTTCATTCAAACACAAAACTGCACATTTATTTACGCTGAGTTCTTCTCTCAAACTGAAAACACTCCCCGCGATGTCAAGTGCTCCACCGTGTTTCTAAACTCCTCCCCCTCTCTGCGGTCTGCTCGGTTCTCCTCGTGGACCTGTCCAGACTCAGGACGTCCACAGGGTCCAGAGCTTTGACTTTTTCATGAGGAGAACCAGGTCAGAGCCGCTCAAGTAAACACAGGAGGAGGAGAGTAGCACGAGTACATATACAAACCGTAATGGTGGTGTAGTAGTAGTAGTAGTAGTAGTAGTAGCAGTAGTAGTAGTAGTTGCAGTAGTCGTGCAGTAATAGTAGTAGTTGCAGTAGTAGTAGTAGTAGTCGTAGTAGTCGTAGTTGCAGTAGTCGTAGTTGCAGTAGTCGTACAATAGTAGTAGTAGTAGTAGTAGTCGTAGCAGTAGTAGTAGTAGTAGCAGTAGTAGTAGTAGTTGCAGTAGTAGTAGTTGCAGTAGTCATACAGTAGTAGTAGTAGTAGTCGTAGTAGTAGTAGTCGTAGTAGTCGTACAGTAGTTGCAGTAGTCGTAGTTGCAGTAGTCGTACAGTAGTAGTAGTAGTAGTCGTAGTTGCAGTAGTTGCAGTTGCAGTAGTCGTACAGTAGTAGTAGTAGTAGTCGTAGTTGCAGTAGTTGCAGTTGCAGTAGTCATACAGTAGTAGTAGTAGTAGTCGTAGTAGTAGTAGTCGTAGTAGTCGTACAGTAGTTGCAGTAGTCGTAGTTGCAGTAGTCGTAGCAGTAGTAGTAGTAGTTGCAGTAGTAGTAGTCATAGTAGTCGTAGTAGTCGTACAGTAGTAGCAGTACTCGTAGTTGCAGTAGTAGTAGTTGCAGTAGTAGTAGCAGTAGTAGTAGTAGTAGCAGTAGTAGTAGTCGTAGTAGTCGTACAGCAGTAGTCGTAGTAGCAGTAGTAGTAGTAGTAGCAGTAGGAGTAGTAGTCGTAGTAGCAGTAGTAGTAGTAGTAGTAATAGCAGTAGTAGCAGTAATAGTAGCAGTAGCAGTAGTAGTAGCAGTAGTAGTAGTCGTAGTAGTCGTACAGTAGTAGTAGCAGTAGTAGTCGTACAGTAGTAGTAGTAGTAGTAGTAGTAGTAGCAGTAGTAGTAGTTGCAGTAGTCATACAGTAGTAGTAGTAGTAGTCGTAGTAGTAGTAGTCGTAGTAGTCGTACAGTAGTTGCAGTAGTCGTAGTTGCAGTAGTCGTACAGTAGTAGTAGTAGTAGTCGTAGTTGCAGTAGTTGCAGTTGCAGTAGTCATACAGTAGTAGTAGTAGTAGTCGTAGTAGTAGTAGTCGTAGTAGTCGTACAGTAGTTGCAGTAGTCGTAGTTGCAGTAGTCGTAGCAGTAGTAGTAGTAGTTGCAGTAGTAGTAGTCATAGTAGTCGTAGTAGTCGTACAGTAGTAGCAGTACTCGTAGTTGCAGTAGTAGTAGTTGCAGTAGTAGTAGCAGTAGTAGTAGTAGTAGCAGTAGTAGTAGTCGTAGTAGTCGTACAGCAGTAGTCGTAGTAGCAGTAGTAGTAGTAGTAGCAGTAGGAGTAGTAGTCGTAGTAGCAGTAGTAGTAGTAGTAGTAATAGCAGTAGTAGCAGTAATAGTAGCAGTAGCAGTAGTAGTAGCAGTAGTAGTAGTCGTAGTAGTCGTACAGTAGTAGTAGCAGTAGTAGTCGTACAGTAGTAGTAGTAGTAGTAGTAGTAGTAGTAGTAGTAGCAGCAGTAGTAGTAGTAGCAGTAGTAGTCGTACAGTAGTAGTAGTAGTAGTAGTAGTAGTAGCAGCAGTAGTAGTAGTAGCAGTAGTAGTCGTACAGTAGTAGTAGTAGTAGTAGTAGTAGTAGCAGCAGTAGTAGTAGTAGTAGTCGTAGTAGCAGTAGTAGTCGTACAGTAGCAGTAGTAGCTGTAGCAGTAGTAGTAGTAGTAGTAGCAGTAGTAGTAGTCGTAGTAGCAGTAGTAGTAGTAGTAGCAGTAGTAGTAGTAGTAGCAGCAGTAGCAGTAGAAGACACAGTTGAATTTATTAAATGTAAAAGATAATAAAAACTTGTATTTGCCGTTGATAAAAGTTTGAAATATTCACTGTTGCTGATTTAAACGTTCGTCTGTCCTGAGCTCAGAACTTCACTTTTCTTCTTCAAACTCGTCGACTCAAACGTGGAGACGGAGCCGACGACTCGACGCTCTGCTTCTGCTTTTACCGTTCACACCCGAGAAACTGGCAAATATCTCCACTACGTTTTCAAATCGTCAAAAAAAGAAAAAGAATTGTGATTTAAAAGTGTGAGTTTTAACAAATCATCAGTTAATTAGACGCGTACGTGGAGCGTGTGATCTGGGATTAGCGAGAGGATTTATGTGTGAACAAGTCTATAAAAACTGAAGCACCAAAAAGACGAGTGAGATTCACGAGGGAGTTTCACGTGAACAGAGAAATTCAAAACGGATGGATTAAATATTCTGTTTTTGTCAGTTCAGATTAATATCAACTGATTTAGTCCAGGTTTAGTCCCTGATTTAGTTCTGGTTTAGTCCCCGGACTAGTCCTGCTTTAGACCTGCTTTAAGCCCAGTTTAGTCCTATCTAGTCCAAGTTTGGTCCTGGTTTAGTACTGGTTTAGTCCTTGTTTAGTCCCAGTTTGGTCTCAATTTAGTCCAGCTTCAGTCCCTGCTTCAGTCCCAGTTTAGTCCTGCTTCAGTCCCTGCTTTAGTCCTGCTTCAGTCCCTGGTTTAGTCCTGGTTTAGTCCTGCTTCAGTCCCTGCTTCAGTCCCTGGTTTAGTCCTGGTTTAGTCCTGCTTCAGTCCCTAGTTTAGTCCTGGTTTAGTCCTGCTTCAGTCCCTGGTTTAGTCCTGGTTTAGTCCTGCTTCAGTCCGTGCTTCAGTCCCTGCTTCAGTCCCCGCTTCAGTCCCCGCTTCAGTCCCTGCTTCAGTCCCTGGTTTAGTCCTGATTTAGTCCCTGCTTCAGTCCCTGGTTTAGTCCCTGGTTTAGTCCCTGGTTTAGTCTCTGCTTCAGTCCCTGGTTCAGTCCCTGCTTCAGTCCCTGCTTCAGTCCCTGCTTTAGTCCCTGCTTCAGTCCCTGCTTCAGTCCCTGCTTCAGTCCCTGCTTCAGTCCCTGCTTCAGTCCCTGCTTCAGTCCCTGCTTTAGTCCCTGCTTCAGTCCCTGCTTTAGTCCTGCTTCAGTCCCTGCTTCAGTCCCTGGTTTAGTCCTGGTTTAGTCCCTGCTTCAGTCCTGCTTCAGTCCCTGCTTCAGTCCCTGGTTTAGTCCTGGTTTAGTCCCTGCTTCAGTCCTGCTTCAGTCCCTGGTTTAGGACTGAACCAGGACTACAGATCCACACACAGATTACCCGTCACGGAAGGGACAAATTAAAACGCACTAATCTCAGACACTAGAAAGCACTGGGTGGTTATAATGGACATTGTAGATTAACCTTTGAGTCTAGTCCCGGTCTAGTCCTGGTCCAGTCCTGGTCTAGTCCTGGTCCAGTCCTCATCCAGTCCTTTGGTCCTGGTTTAGTTCTGGTTTTGTCCTGGTTTGGTCATAGTTTGGTCCTGGTTTAGTCCCGGTTTTGTCAAGACTAAAAAGAAAACATTGACCTAAAAAGTGTATTGTGCTTTTCCTTTAATTTGAAATTTTAAGTTAATTGTAACAAATAAAAAAAATATATATATAAAATTCAAACTTACAAATAATTAACACAGAAATATTAGATGGAAAAATAGGACATTGTACATTATTTATAGTAAATTTTTCACTTATTGAGTGAAAAATCTCACAAATACCTATGCATTTTTTATTTTATCTATAAGAAAAATCACATTATTTATATTATTTATATTAAAATTCACTGCAAGTAAAAAAAAATTAAGTCGACTAATCCCCAAATTTGCTTAGAATTAACATAAAATAATAGAATGGAAAAATAGGACAGAAAATCACAAATGTCTATGTATTTATAATTATTTTTTGATCTATTTTGATCATTTTAGCCATAAAAACACTTTATTTATAGTTAAAAGTGTACAGTACAGTTCTAACAGGATTAAACGCTTGTCGAAGCACCCAAACACCTAAAGTACTCCCTCACATCTTCACATCTCGCTCAAACTAATTTCATTTTCCCCCTAGCAACCGCACGGCAACGGAACCCTCACGCGTGGCCGGGCCCGTCTGAAAAATGCCTCTTGGACAGATTAGCGGCGTCGGATTACAAACTCGCTCCCAGACGCGCCGCTGCAGCTCGCCGTCCAGACAGGCCCGCTTTAGCCCCGGGTTATTTAAAGGGGAGGCCAGATCGGTGCATGTAAAGTCGGAAATTACACCACGAAAGACGACTGTGGGGGATTATCACAGGATCGAGATCTTCTAATAATCCGGAGTATAGATTAAAGGGTCCGTATTACGCAATTTTCTGGTGTCGTTTCCTCCTCACAAACAGACCCGGAGTTGTGTTTTTTTTTGTTTCATTCACACGTTTAACACACAAAAAACCCTGCAGATTTAGGCCGAGATCTTCTCTCAAACAGAAAACACTCGGTCCCACCTTGTGATGTCATCATGTGGTGATACAGGAAGTACAGGTGACACAGGACTGAACCCAGATGGAGGCGTCAAGGTTCATATCATTTTGTTTAGTCCTGGTTTAGTCCAGGTTTAGTCTTTGTTTAGTTCTAGTTTAGTCCTGGTTTAGTCCAAGTTTAGTCTTTGTTTAGTCCTGGTTTAGTCCAAGTTTAGTCCAAGTTCAGTCTTTGTTTACTCCTGGTTTAGTCTTTGTTTAGTCCAAGTTTAGTCTTTGTTTAGTCCTGGTTTAGTCCAAGTTTAGTCTTTGTTTAGTCCAAGTTTAGTCTTTGTTTACTCCTGGTTTAGTCTTTGTTTAGTCCAAGTTTAGTCTTTGTTTAGTCCTGGTTTAGTCCAAGTTTAGTCTTTGTTTAGTCCTGGTTTAGTTCAAGTTTAGTTCAAGTTTAGTCCAAGTTGAATCTTTGTTTAGTCCTGGTTTAGTCCAAGTTTAGTCTTTGTTTAGTCTTTGTTTAGTCCAAGTTTAGTCTTTGTTTAGTCCAAGTTTAGTCCAAGTTTAGTCCAAGTT
This sequence comes from Paratrypauchen microcephalus, assembly GCA_036785185.1. Taxonomy (NCBI): domain Eukaryota; kingdom Metazoa; phylum Chordata; class Actinopteri; order Gobiiformes; family Gobiidae; genus Paratrypauchen; species Paratrypauchen microcephalus. The sequence goes on from JAVJIX010000051.1 coordinate 1,946,194, forward strand.
TAGTCCAAGTTTAGTCTTTGTTTAGTCCTTGTTTAGTCCTTGTTTAGTGCAAGTTTAGTCCTTGTTTAGTCCTTGTTTAGTCCTTGTTTAGTCCAAGTTTAGTCCAAGTTTAGTCCAAGTTTAGTCCTTGTTTAGTCCTTGTTTAGTGCAAGTTTAGTCCTTGTTTAGTCCTTGTTTAGTCTTTGTTTAGTCTTTGTTTAGTCCAAGTTTAGTCCAAGTTTAGTCCAAGTTTAGTCCAAGTTTAGTCCAAGTTTAGTCCTTGTTTAGTCCTTGTTTAGTCCTTGTTTAGTCCAAGTTTAGTCCAAGTTTAGTCCAAGTTTAGTCCAAGTTTAGTCCAAGTTTAGTCCAAGTTTAGTCCAAGTTTAGTCCAAGTTTAGTCTTTGTTTAGTCCTTGTTTAGTCCAAGTTTAGTCCAAGTTTAGTCCAAGTTTAGTCCAAGTTTAGTCCAAGTTTAGTCCAAGTTTAGTCCAAGTTTAGTCCTGGTTTAGTCCAAGTTTAGTCCTGGTTTAGTCCAAGTTTAGTCCAAGTTTAGTCCAAGTTTAGTGCTTGTTTAGTCCTGGTTTAGTCCAAGTTTAGTCCAAGTTTAGTCCAAGTTTAGTCTTTGTTTAGTCCAAGTTTAGTCTTTGTTTAGTCCAAATTTAGTCTTTGTTTAGTCCAAGTTTAGTCCTGGTTTAGTCCAACTTTAGTCTTTGTATAGTCCTGGCTCCACTGTGTTTTTAAACTCCACACACCTTCACTAGAATCATTTGGACAATTGTCAGTTTTCAGAAGAATAAAAACGGTAATAAAAGTCTTGGAATAGTCCTGTCTTGGACCTGGTTTAGTCCTGGTTCAGTTCCATTTATGATTTGGCTCTGAGCTCACTGTGCGTCCGCTCCAATTCTACCTCGCACTGAAATCAATAAATACTTAAAGACGAGACGGCGGATATGAAGCTGCTGTTAAACACTAAAGTACAAGTACACATACTGGAGAAAAAAAAAACGTAAAAGCATCACATGAAAACATCTACAAGTAAAAGTATTAAAGTTAAAGTCAGGAAAGTAGTTTAAAATGTACTTAAAGAGTAAAAAAAGGAAAAATATTTGCACAGTTTGAGATCTCACGCTTCAGATTTAGTGTTTTTGGTCCAGATCTGTGCACAAAAACAACAAAATCACTGTTTTTATTTGTATTTTTGTCATTATGTCGGGGCGGGACGGGATACAATTCCCCCCAAAAAACTAGACGAGACACGAGATCAGAACTACGAGAACGAGACCAGGGGAGATTTTGACATTCTTTAAATAAATAAATTGTAATCCAGTTCCCAATTTTGGCCTTTTCTGATTCTCACTGGAGCACTGCTTTTTGAACTCACCAGTACTTAACGTTTTAGTTCAGGTTTAGACCAGTTTTACTCCAGGTTTAGACCAGTTTTAGTCCGGGTTTAGATAAGTGTTAGTTCGAGTTTAGACCAGGTTTAGCCCAGGTTTAGACCAGTTTTAGTCTGGGTTTAGACCAGTTTTAGTCCAGGTTTAGACCAGTTTTAGTCTGGGTTTAGACCAGTTTTAGTCCAGGTTTAGACCAGTTTTAGTCCAGGTTTAGACCAGTTTTAATCCAGGTTTAGACCAGTTTTAGTCCGGGTTTAGACCAGTTTTAGTCCAGGTTTAGACCAGTTTTAGTCTGGGTTTAGACCAGTTTTAGTCCGGGTTTAGACCAGTTTTAGTCCAGGTTTAGACCAGTTTTAATCCAGGTTTAGACCAGTTTTAGTCTGGGTTTAGATAAGTGTTAGTTCGAGTTTAGACCAGTTTTAGTCTGGGTTTAGATAAGTGTTAGTTCGAGTTTAGACCAGTTTTAGTCTGGGTTTAGATAAGTGTTAGTTCGAGTTTAGACCAGTTTTAATCCAGGTTTAGACCAGTTTTAGTCTGGGTTTAGATAAGTGTTAGTTCGAGTTTAGACCAGTTTTAGTCTGGGTTTAGATAAGTGTTAGTTCGAGTTTAGACCAGTTTTAGTCTGGGTTTAGACCAGTTTTAGTCCAGGTTTAGACCAGTTTTTGTAGTAGTAGTAGTAGTAGTTGTAGTAGTAGTAGTAGTAGTAGTAGTAGTAGTAGTAGTAGTAGTAGTAGTAGTAGTAGTAGTAGTAGCAGTAGCAGTAGTAGTAGTAGTAGTAGTAGCAGTAGCAGTAGTAGTAGTAGTAGTAGCAGTAGCAGTAGTAGTAGTAGTAGTAGTACAGGTTGCCATTGTAGTTGTGTTGCTTAATTTTTGTATTTACAAAACACATTTCATTGGTTTGTGTATTTTAAAATATGTATTACTTCCAATTCTACACAATAAAGGTTCTTTATTTGGACTTTCTCGCAAATCCTGGTCCGACCAATCACAGCGGGAGGCACTGGTCATGGGACTGGAGCGGATTATCTCCCCCACACGCCACCTCCCCTTTAATACCGCCCCTTTAATGTCGCTCTTTTGGCTCAGAATCCAGAATGACCTTAACCCAGATGGAGGGGTCAAGGTTCAGATCCCCTCCAGACAAGAGCATACAGCAGACGCAAAACAACAACAGCCTGTGCTCTGTAGGTCCTGGTCCAGTCCTGGTTTAGTCCTGGTTTAGTCCTGGTTTAGTCCACGTTTAGTCTTTCTTTAGTCTTTCTTTAGTCCAAGTTTAGTCCTGGTTTAGACCTGATTTAGTCCTGGTTTAGTCCATGTTTAGTCCAAGTTTAGTCCTGGTTTAGACCTGATTTAGTCCTGGTTTAGTCTTTGTTTTGTCCAAGTTTAATCCTGGTTTGGTCCTGATTTAGTCTTGGTTTTAATCTTTGTTTAGTCCCGTTTTAACCCCTGGTTTCGTCTTTGTTTAGTCCAAGTTCAGTCTTTGTTTAGTCCCAAATTTAGTCTTCCTTTAGTCCAAGTTTAGTCGAAGTTTAGACCTTGTTTAGTCCGGGTTTAGTCTTGGTTTAGTCCTGGTTGAATACTGGTTGAGATTTGGGTTCAGATTGGTTCAGATTGGTTTAATCCTGGCTTAATCCAGGTTTAGTCCTTGTTCAGTCCTGGTTCAGTTCTGGTTCAGTCCTGATTCAGTCATGGATGGTTGAGTCCTGGTTTGGTCCTAGTTGAGTCTTGGATTAGTTCTTGGTTTAATTTTGGCTAGACATACAATCTTGTTCTAGTCTTGGTTTAGTCTTGGTTTAGTCTTGGTTTAGTCTTGGTTTAGTCCGGGTTTAGACCAAGTTTAGACCTGGTTAAGCCCTAGGTCAGTCCAAGTTTAAGTCCTTTTCAAGTATCTGATCCAGTCTATGTCTCAATCCAATTACACTGAATCTTACAACATGGCATATTTTATCCAAATTCAACAAAAACTTAGCAGGAAACGGACTTGAACTTCGTGTACTCGCCCTCCAAACCACATTTCATAATCGGGCCGTTTGTTTAGATGCGCTGGCGTGAAAAAAATGATGAATTGTTTTACAGATAACAGCGCACAGAGGAGAGCTTTGTCCTCGTCCCCTCCTTCCTCTTCGCTATCTCGCGACGGCCATTTTGACCCTTGTTTTTCCTCGCCCCGTCTCATGACTTTCGGTCACGCTTTGTAAACTTTTGAAAGGAAGAGGAGCGTGCTTAAGGTGAGGAATCTGCTGATAAAGCTCCAGGATGTACCCGGAGGAAAAGATGAGTGTTTAGAGAAGCAACGAGACAGACGGTTTTACGCAATCAAATATAAGAAAGCACTGGGTATAACGCAAAAAAACAGCACGTTAAGATGGTTAACTGAGCAGCTGAAAACAATAATACTAAAACTAGTATTGAATCTAGATCATTTTTGACAGGTATCAATACTAAAAAGTCCCACTGACGGGACAGAAGTGAAGAACCTTTCCTGAATGTGATTACAACGAGCTGGATCAGAACAAGTATAAGAGCACAGAGACTAGTATACGCTCATGGACCAGATTTAGACCAGGTTTAGACCTGGTTTAAGCTTTGTTTAGACCTGGTTTAGACCTTTTTAGTCCCTGGTTTAAACCTGGTTTAGACCTGGTTTAGACCCTGGTTTAGGCTTGTTTAAACCTGGTTAAGACCTGGTTTAGATCTGGTTTAGACCTGGTTTAGACCTGGTTTAGACCTGGTTTAGACCCTGGTTTAGACCCTGGTTTAGACTTGTTTAGACCTGGTTTAGACCTGGTTTAGACCCTGGTTTAGACTTGTTTAAACCTGGTTTAGACCTCGTTTAGTCCGTGGTTTAGACCTTTTTTAGTTCCTGGTTTAGACCTGGTTTAGTCCCTGGTTTAGACCTGGTTTAGACCTGGTTTAGTCCCTGGTTTAGTCCCTGGTTTAGTCCCTGGTTTAGACCTGGTTTAGACCTTGTTTAGTCCCTGGTTTAGACCTGGTTTAGACCTGGTTTAGTCCCTGGTTTAGACCTGGTTTAGTCCCTGGTTTAGACCTGGTTTAGACCTGGTTTAGTCCCTGGTTTAGACCTGATTTAGTCCCTGGTTTAGACCTGGTTTAGTCCCTGGTTTACACCTGGTTTAGTCCCTGGTTTACACCTGGTTTAGTCCCTGGTTTAGTCCCTGGTTTAGACCTGGTTTAGACCTGGTTTAGACCTGGTTTAGTCCCTGGTTTAGTCCCTGGTTTAGACCTGGTTTAGTCCCTGGTTTAGACCTGGTTTAGACCTGGTTTAGACCTGGTTTAGTCCCTGGTTTCCTGGTTTAGAACTGGTTTAGTCCCTGGTTTAGTCCCTGGTTTAGACTTGTTTAAACCTGGTTTAGGCCTGGTTTAGTCCCTGGTTTAGTCCCTGGTTTAGACTTGTTTAAACCTGGTTTAGAACTGGTTTAGACCTGGTTTAGTCCCTGGTTTAGTCCCTGGTTTAGTCCCTGGTTTAGACCTGGTTTAGTACCTGGTTTAGTCCCTGGTTTAGTCCCTGGTTTAGACCTGGTTTAGTCCCTGGTTTAGTCCCTGGTTTAGACCCTGGTTTAGACCTGGTTTAGTCCCTGGTTTAGACCTGGTTTAGACCTGGTTTAGACCTGGTTTAGTCCCTGGTTTAGACTTGTTTAAACCTGGTTTAGAACTGGTTTAGACCTGGTTTAGTCCCTGGTTTAGTCCCTGGTTTAGTCCCTGGTTTAGTCCCTGGTTTAGACCTGGTTTAGACCTGGTTTAGACCTGGTTTAGACCTGGTTTAGTATCGTGAACACACTCGTCTCATACTCTCTATCTGATCACTGACCTCTCATAACTGCCACGGTTGAACTGAAATCATCAATAAACAACTCATTGTCCTTGAAATCAGATTCCATCTCAAACCCGTTTCCGCCCATCGCCGTGGGAAACGACCTTGAGATTCCGGTCCGCTGAAAAGCACCGGTCCGTTTTGTTTGTGTGTAAACAGATTCTGGTGGAGCCGGTCTCACCTTGTGGTTCTTGCCGAGACGGTAAACCATCCAGTCTTCTCCGTTGGTGCTGACCTCCAGCTTGAACGATGTTACGAAGTAGGACTTTTGCGTCTCCTTGGAAACGGCCCCCTGCGTCGCGATCCCGGTCAGGACTTTGAGGAAGTGAAGGTCCACCTGGAGAGAGCAAATGGAGAATTATCAAAATGTGTGTTGCCCGTATCAGATGTGTGCCGTCTGCATCTCATTATTATTACAAGTGTTTTATTGTCTTCAGGAAGTGTGCACAGAATCAGGAAGTGTGCACAGAGCTTGCTAGCTGTTAGGATTTCACTGACGGTAAAGCTCTGTTCTGGCCTCTAAAATGTGTTTATTTGTCCACATTTGATTAAAGTCACCTGTTACTCACTGGAGTGGTGTTTTTGCCCCAAACACAGACTGCAGAATAAGTCAAATGAAGCTCACCGAGGCTAGCACTTATAAGAGCGGATTTTAGGAACAGGACTTGATTTGTTGACAAAGTAGTGATTTAGGTCATTTTCACACCAGGAAAGTCCGATAGTTCACTTGCTTTGGTCCAGACCAAATTTTTTTTATTTTTTATTTTGGTGCGGTTCATTTTCACACTGCAGTTTTTTCCCAAGTGAACCAACATCTATAAACAAAACCACGTGTGCTGAGGTCGTTCAGACATTGGACAGAAATGAGCCGTGTCCAAACACAGAAGGAGGAGAATCATGGTGTTACGTGCTGTTTTCAATCTAGCCTTATCGATATGGTTTGCTCAGTTTTTACAGTTCGCACAAATGTTTGAGAAAGCACTGGGTATAACGCAAAAAACTTTTGATTTTTGGTTTTTATTCACACCAGAACAAAAGGTCCGAGTCAAAGGAGCAAACGAACTCTGGTTCATTTTAAACGAACCAAACAAGACAGGTGTGAAAACGACCACAGTCCCTCCAGCGTGTCCTGGGTCTTCCTCCCGATGGGACATGCCTGAGGGAGGCGTCCAGGAGGCGTCCGGAACACACGCCTGAGCCACCTCAGCTGCTCCTCTCGACGTGGAGGAGCAGCAGCTCTACTCCGAGCTCCTCCCATGTGACTGAGCTCCTCGCCCTATCTCTAAGGGTGCACCCAGCCACTCTGTGGAGGAAACTCATTTCGGCCGCTTGTATCGGTGATCTCGTCCTTTCGGTCATTACCCAGAGCTCATGACCATAGGTGAGGGTAGAGGGAACGTAGATCGACGGTAAATCGAGAGCTTTGTCTTTCGGCTCAGCTCCCGCTTCACCACAACGGTCCAGTACAGCGACCGCATCACTGCTGACGCTGCACCGATCCGCCTGTCAATCTCACGCTCCATCCTCCCCTCACTCGAGAACAAGACCCCGAGATACTGGAACTCCTCCACCTGAGGCAAGGACTATCCACCCACCCGGAGAGGGCACCGCCTTTTTCCGGTCGAGAACCATGGTCTCGGATTTGGAGGAGCATGTTTGTTAATAGACTTTTGAAAATGAAAGTGAATTTAAAAAAAATAAAAAATGTCATTAAATTTATAAGTTTAAATTTACCATGGTTCAGCATTTACAAAAACAGACATTTTGACTTTTTTCCATTTAAACACGTCGATACAAACAGAACGGCTGCATCATTAAACACTTAAACGGACAAAATGTACAAAGGTGATTTCTGCCTAGCAACAGGATATGTCACGGATACTGAGCACTCGAGCGCTTATAGTTCCACGTAAAGCTTTAGTCAGTCTGCAGACGGGATTATTGAACTGTCCAGATGTTTACAGACACAGCAGCTGGATGTGGGTTCTATAAGTTAAATCAAGTTAAGTTGCTTGGATTTACAAATAGTCACAGCGTTAGTCCAGACTTAATTCTAGCGGTTGTAGAATTTGTAGAAAAATTATAATTTTTTACTATTTTATTTTGTCTTATTCAGTTTTCTTCTATTTTAATTTGATTGTATTGATTAAAATGGTTAAGAATATGTAGTTACAGACAGGATTACTGAAGCAGGCAGATGTGGCTCAGACAGAACAGCTGTAGAAGAGCCAGAGGAGCCAGGGGGGGCAGAGAGTATTTGCCCCCCACCTCAGAGGAGCCAGGGGGGCAGAGAGTATTTGCCCCCCACCTCAGAGGAGTCAGGGGGGCAGACAGGGGGGTATCTAGAGTTATGTCTGTTTCTTACGGCCACAGCCTGAGATCAATGTCTCTAATGCTGGAATCCATTCGACAACAACAACTATCACAGACCTCCTGCAGATGGACAGAGAGGAGGAGGAGATCAATCAATCAATCAATCAATCAAACATTTATAAGGCGCTTTTCATACAAAATTGTAGCACAAAGCGCCTTACAGTGGTCAAGGATTAGAAGATTGACCTTTATTGATCTCGCACAGGAGAAGTTGTTTCTAAATTTGACCCGGGGACCATCCCCATGATTTTGTTTTGTTATTTATGCTTTGGTCAGGCCCTAAGCTGGAGGATTTTACCTATGGCGCATGTTTAGGTTGGTGGGGGAAACCGGAGTACCCGGAGGAAACCCACCCAAACACGGGGAGAACATGCAGTCTCCACACAGAAAGGCCCGGGCAACCCGAACCTTCTTGCTGTGAAGCATGAGTGCTAGCCACTCAGCCACCGTGCCGCCAGATGGAGAAAGAGGAGGAGAGATGAGGAGAGAGGAGGAGGAGACGGAGAGAGGAGTAGATGGAGAGAGGAGTAGAGAGGAGGAGACAGAGAGGAGGAGGAGTAGAGTCTACTCAGAGCTGCACTGACTCTGAACAGTGGCCTACAGGACCAAGATGGAGGCTAAAGATGCTTTTCTATCTAGGACTAAACCAGGACTAAACATGGACCAAAGCAGGACTAAACCAGGACTAAACTAGGACTAAACCAGAACTAAACTAGGGGTGTGCAAAATAATCGTCATGACTAAACCAGGACTAAACTAAACTAGGACAATTAAAATAAAAAAACGATATCTGAAACTGTATTGTGCCAAAACTCGTAAATGTGGAAGTTTTGGTGTGTATTTTTATTTGTTTTTGCACTTAAAGGGACAGTGTGTAAGATTTTTACCTGTTAATTACTGAAATTGAAGATACCCATTCAAAAATACATTGTTTTCCATGCGTGAAAAGTCCCTCAGTCGTCCAGGTAGAATCCATGATCAAAGGAGAAGTTCAATTTGTCAACTGGACAAAGTTTGTTTGGTTGAAAACGTGCAGGGAAATGAATTGCATAGTCAAAAAGAGGAGACTGTAAGGTTTCATTTGATGTGTAGATTGTCATGAATCATGATCGGGATTGTGTGTTTTCATGCGAAAAGAATCCTACACACTGTCCCTTTAAGGCTGCAGCTTGCGGACGGCTTTGGTTGTTGTGGGGGTAAATCTGAAGAAATGTTTTAAAATTGTATTTGTTGTAAGTTTGAGAACACAATACTTTTAAATTATATTTATTTATGTATTTTAATTCCAAATATCTAATTATATTTTTTTTTTATTTTTTGTCTCTGAATGATTCAAATGTGTAAAACTAAAGTATGTTATTGGAGATGATGCTTTGTTTATTTAAATTTTTTTTTTTTTTTTGCTTTGTCTGGAATGTTCCACAGTATGGCATTGGCATTAAATCTTTACATCTTCAAGTTCCAGGTCAGATCTGTGGAGAGGTGACCCCGCTCACACTCAGAATGTTTGTTTTTCTATGTATTTTTGAGCTGTAAAACCACCTGTAAATGAATAAATGTAAAGTAGAGCTGTTTAAAGTCACACTGTGGAACATTCCAGGCAGAGCACTGATGTATCCATAGAAACGAGCAGGTGTCGGTGACCTGTAAAGATGCTATCTGTAAGCACTACGTAGACCGACCTGTATGAACTCCTTGTTGCTGTCCTCGGAGGGCGTCCAGGCGTTGTCGTCGTTGTTGAGACGAGCTTGCCGCGGCAACCAGCGATTGTCGTAAAACGTGGTGGACGCCGAAATCTGGTCGTCGCTGATTTTCCCCGACTCCATCCCCAACGCCATACTGCAGTGGAAGGCTGAGAGAAGAGCGCAACGGTCAGGAGACTACCAGGAAGTGTAGTAGTATCAGTATCAGTATCAGTATCAGTATCAGTAGTAGTAGTAGTAGCAGTAGTAGTAGTTGTAGTAGTAGCAGCAGCAGCAGTAGTAGTAGTAGTAGTAGTAGTATCAGTAGTAGTAGTAGTAGTAGTATCAGTAGTATCAGTAGTATCAGTAGTAGTAGTAGTAGTAGTATCAGTAGTAGTAGTAGTAGTAGTATCAGTAGTAGTAGTAGTAGTAGTATCAGTAGTATCAGTAGTATCAGTAGTAGTAGTATCAGTAGTATCAGTAGTAGTAGTAGTAGTAGTAGTAGTAGTATCAGTATCAGTAGTACTAGTAGTAGTAGTATCAGTAGCAGTAGTAGTAGTAGTAGTAGTAGTAGTAGTAGTAGTATCAGTATCAGTAGTAGTAGTAGTAGTAGTATCAGTAGTAGTAGTAGTAGTAGTATCAGTAGTATCAGTAGTATCAGTAGTAGTAGTATCAGTAGTAGTAGTAGTAGTATCAGTAGTAGTAGTAGTAGTATCAGTATCAGTAGTAGTAGTAGTATCAGTATCAGTAGTAGTAGTAGTAGTATCAGTATCAGTAGTAGTAGTAGTAGTAGTATCAGTAGTAGTAGTAGTAGTATCAGTATCAGTAGTAGTAGTAGTAGTAGTATCAGTATCAGTAGTAGTAGTAGTAGTAGTATCAGTAGTAGTAGTAGTAGGAGGAGGAACATATCGTATCTGGGGACACAGTTGTTTCATGTTTATGGGATTTAGAATCAAAATCTTCCACTTTTCATCATGAACAGACCAAATTTCACATTTCTCTTCGTCTTACATAATGTCTCTATTTTCTCTCTATGCTTCCTTCCCTCTCCGTCTCTCTCTTTTCCTCTCTCTCTGTCTCTCTCTCACTCACTCTCTCTCACTCGGCTCTCTCTCTCTCCCTCCACTCTCACTCTCTCACTCACTCTCTATCTCTTTCTCTCCCCCTCTGCTCTCTCTCTCACTCACTCTCTCTCTCTCCCTCCACTCCCTCTCTCTCGCTCTCTCCCTCTCTCTCTCCCTCCCTCACTCTCTCTCTCTCTCTCTCTCACTCACTCTCTCTCCGTCTCTCTCTCTTTCTCTCTCTCCCTCCACTCACTCTCTCTCTCACTCACTCTCTCTCTCTCCCTCCACTCACTCACTCTCTCTCTGTCACTCTCTCTCTCCCTCCACTCTCTCTCTCTCTCTCTCTCTCTCACTCAATCTCTCTCTCACTCACTCACTCTCTCTCTCTCTCTCTCCACTCACTCTCTCTCTCTCTCTCTGTCACTCTCTCTCTCCCTCGGCTCTCTTTCTCTTCCTCTGGTCTCTCTCACTCATTCTCTCTCTCTCTCTCTCTCTCCCTCCTTCTCTCCTCTCTCTCTCTCCATCCCTCTCTCCCTCCCTCTCTCCTCCCTCCCTCTCTCCTCTCTCCCTCCCTCCCTCTCTCCTCCTCCTCTCCCTCCCTCTCTCTCTCCTCTCCCTCCCTCTCTCACTCACTCCCTCCCTCTCTCCTCTCTCTCACTCACTCTTCCCTCTCTCTCTCTCTCACTCACTCCCTCCCTCCTTCTCTCTCTCTCTCTCTCTCCCTCCACTCACTCTCTCTCTCACTCACTCTCTCTCTCTCCCTCCCTCCACTCTCTCCCTCACTCTCTCCGTCTCTCTCTCCCTCTCTCCTCCCTCTTCCCTCTCTCCTCCGCTCTCTCCCTCTCTCCTCCTCCCTCCCTCCTTCTCTCCTCCCTCTCTCTCCCTCCCTCTCTCTCCTCCTCCCTCCCTCTCTCCTCTCCCTCCCTCTCCTCCCTCCTTCCCTCTCTCCTCCCTCCTTCCCTCTCTCCCTCTCTCCTCCCTCTCTCCTCTCTCTCCCTCTCTCCTCCTCCCTCCCTCCCTCCCTCTCTCTCCTCTCTCTCCCTCTCTCTCCTCCCTCCCTCCCTCTCCCTCTCTCCTCTCTCTCTCTCCCTCTCTCCTCCCTCTCCTCTCTCGTTCTTGTCTTTGTGGATGTAAATGAGTTTCACCTCACTCTCTGGTGTTTTCGGTGGAGGTTTGACCTGCGGTCGGTCTGATTTAAAACTCGTTCTTCTGCGTTTCGCTCTTCGCTTTATCTCCGTGACTTTCAAAACTTTAAATCCACTTCTTCTTTCAGAACGTGACCACAGCGCGGCCTTTATTTTAAACACCACGAATGTTACAGAGTGCAGCTTTATGGCAGTAATTAATAAAAGACGCTCACAGTCTGCTTTCATTTTAGTTTAGTCCTAGTGTAGTCCTGATTTAGTCCTGGTTTAGTCCTGGTTCAGCTCTAGTTTAGTGCTGGTTTAGGTTTAGTTTTGACCTGGTTTATTCCCAGTTTAGTCATTGTTTTAGTCCTGGTTTAGTCCTGGTTTAGTTATTATTTAATCCTGGTTTAGTCATTGTTTACTCCTGGTTTAGTCCCGGTTTAGTCATTGTTTAGTCCTGGTTTAGTCATTGTTTAGTCCTGGTTTAGTCCTTGTTTAGTCCTGGTTTAGTCCCTGTTTAGTCATTGTTAGTCCTGGTTTAGTCCTTGTTTAGTCCTGGTTTAGTCCCTGTTTAGTCCGGTCTTTAGTCCCGGTTTAGTCATTGTTTAGTCCTGGTTTAGTCCCAGTTTAGTCATTGTTAGTCCTGGTTTAGTCCTTGTTTAGTCCTGGTTTAGTCCCTGTTTAGTCCGGTCTTTAGTCCCGGTTTAGTCATTGTTTAGTCCTGGTTTAGTCATTGTTAGTCCTGGTTTAGTCCTGGTTTAGTCCACTGGTTTAGGCCTACTTTAGTCCACATTTAGTCCTGTATCAGACCAGGTTCAGTCTGGGTTTAGTCCTGGTTTGGTTCAGTTTTAGATTTGGACCTCCTTGTAGACCATTCACCAGAAAAGTTCCACATTGAAGCTTTAAATGAATGAATGAAGTGTACTCACAGTCGCTGACTTCTTTGTGCGTCATGTTGTAGCGAGCGGAGAATCCGTCTTTAGCGACGGCCATGTCCGTGTGGAAGGAGAGCGAGAGGAGTCCGGACGAAGACCGGATCTCCGGAGGGATCTTTGTACCGCAGTATCGACCAATCAGAGGAGAGACTGGAACACAAACAGGAAGTGAACGTTAGGAATACCAAGCTACGAGACCTGGTTTAGATCTGGTTTAGTCCTGGAGATCTGGTTTAGATCTGGTTTAGTCCTGGCTGAGACCAGGTTTAGATCTGGTATAGTCCTGGTTGAGACCTGGTTTAGATCTGGTATAGTCCTGGTTGAGACCTGGTTTAGATCTGGTTTAGTCCTGGCTGAGACCAGGTTTAGATCTGGTATAGTCCTGGCTGAGACCTGGTTTAGATCTGGTATAGTCCTGCTTGAGACCTGGTTTAGACCTGGTATAGTCCTGGTTAAGACCTTGTTTCAACCTGTGTTTAGTCCTGGTTAGGACCTGGTTTGGACCTAGTTTGAACCTGGTTTAGATCTGGTTTAGTCCTGGCTGAGACCTGGTTAGGACCTGGTTTGGACCCAGTTTGAACCTGGTTTAGTTCTGGTTTAGCGCTGCTCTAGTCTTGCTTTCATCCTGTGTTTAGACCTGGGTTTAGTCCCGATTTAGTCCCGTTTTAGACCTGGTTGAGACCCGGTTTCATCATTGGTTTAGTCCTGTTTCAGTCCTGTTTTAGTCCTGCTTTAGTCCTTTAGTCCTGATCTAACCCTCACCCAAATCAATTCCTCACACTCTGTCTCCATTTTGAACTTGACATTTCAAACTAAAGGAACGCAAACCGAGACTAATTCATGTTTTTCATTTTCTTTTTCGTAAATTGGACTTTTTGTATCTGTGCTGTTTTTGACTCTGAGTAAAACTAAATGTGCATCAGAGCTTCACGTCCAGAGCCCTAATCCTTACTACTACTACTACTACTACTACTACTACTACTACTACTACTACTACTGCTACTACTACTACTACTACTACTACTGCTACTACTACTGCTACTACTACTACTACTACTACTACTGCTACTACTACTGATAAAAGGAGAAATTCAATTTGTCAACTGGACAAAGTTTATTTGGTCGAAAATGTTTCGCAGCTCATCCTCGCTGCTTCGTCAGTTCTAGTAGTACTACTACTAATCCATATCTAAATTAAAACTATGTGAAAAACAGGTCTAACCAAGGTCTAAACCAGGTCTAAACCAGCTCTTAACAAGTAAACCAGGTCTAAACCAGGTCTAAACCAGGTCTAAACCAGGTCTTAACAAGTAAACCAGGTCTAAACCAGGTCTAAACCAGCTCTAAACAAGTAAACCAGGTCTAAACAAGGTCTAAACCAGGTCTAAACCAGCTCTAAACAAGTAAACCAGGTCTAAACCAGGTCTAAACCAGCTCTTAACAAGTAAACCAGGTCTAAACAAGGTCTAAACCAGCTCTAAACAAGTAAACCAGGTCTAAACAAGGTCTAAACCAGGTCTAAACCAGCTCTAAACAAGTAAACCAGGTCTAAACCAGGTCTAACCAAGGTCTAAGCCAGGTCTAACCCCATGGTCACCTGCTGCTTTAAATAAAACGTCTCGTATAGTCCAGATTGTGTTGGATTATCAGCGTATCAGCTTGAGTCCTGTTTAAGTCTCGTCTTTGACTCTGTCCAAACTCACAGATCCATCTGTCCACAGACCTGAGCCAGGACCCCCCCCCCCCCCCCCCCCCAGAGACAAGAGGAACATGTACACCAGAGAAAGACCTGCTCTATTCCTGGTTTAGTCCTGGTTTAGTTCTAGGATATGTTCACACTTTGTCTTGATTTGAGCGCAGTTTAAATCCTAAACTCCATTTGGTCCTGTTCTGGTCCTGGTCTAGTCCAAATCTAGTTCCAGATTTAGTCCAAGGGTTTTCTCAGTTTTAATGTGATGATTGTGCGAACACAGCCCTGGTTTAGACCTGGTTTAGACCTGGTTTAGCTCCGCTTTAGTCCCTGCTTTAGTCTTGATTTAGTCCTGATTTAATCTTGATTTAGTCTTGATTTAGTCCTGCTTTAGTCCCCACTTTAGCACCGGTTTAGTCCTGCTTTAGTCTCTGCTTTAGTCTCTGCTTTAGTCTCTGCTTTAGTCTCTGCTTTAGACTTGATTTAGTCCTGATTTAGTCCTGCTTTAGTCTCTGATTTAGTCCTGCTTTAGACTTGATTTAGTCCTGATTTAGTCCTGCTTTAGTCTCTGCTTTAGTCTCTGCTTTAGTCCTGCTTTAGACTTGATTTAGTCCTGCTTTAGACTTGATTTAGTCCTGATTTAGTCCTGCTTTAGACTTGATTTAGTCCTGCTTTAGTCCTGCTTTAGTCTCTGCTTTAGACTTGATTTAGTCCTGCTTTAGTCTTGGTTTAGTCCTGGTTTAGTCCTGCTTTAGTCCTGGTTTAGTCTTGATTTAGCCCTGCTTTAGTCCTGATTTAGTCTTGATTTAGTCCTGATTTAATCTTGATTTAGTCCTGCTTTAGTCTTGATTTAGTCTTGATTTAGTCCTGGTTTAGTCCTGCTTTAGTCCTGCTTTAGTCCTGCTTTAGTCCTGCTTTAGTCCCAGTTCTTCAGCCCTTCTCTCCATGGATGATTCTGTCCTCAGGGGACTTCTTCAGTCTAAACCCCAAACCCCAAACCCCAAACCCGTGTGTCTGGTCTCGTCTTCTGCCTCCAGCTCTTTCTCTGTAAATCTGGGTTATACTTTTATCCTCATAATTCTCTCTTTAAACGAGAGAAATTGTTTTGGAGCCCTCAGTATAATTGAATTTTAAATCCACTCTTTTCTTTTTTCTTTTTGAAATAATTAGGCCAAGATCCTCTTCAGTTTAATAAAGAGACGAGGACGAGGCTTGAGAAGAACATTCTGAAGTGTTATTAAATATGAACTGAAAATGTGAAATGAAATGAGTCCAAGATACGGTTAAGTGACAAATTAGACCTGGTTTAGACCTGGTACAGTCCTGGTACAGTCCTGGTACAGTCCTGGTTTAGTGCTTGTTTAGTTGTAGTTCAGCCCTGGTTTAGCCTTGGTTTAGACCTGGCTTAGTCCTGGTTTAGCCTTGGTTTAGACCTGGTTCTGTTTAGTTAACGTCTTGGTTTTGACAGTTTTGTGTGTGGTTTAGTCCTGATTTAGATCTGTTTCTGTCCTAGTTTAGACCAAGTTTAGTCCTTGTTTAGACCTGATTTAGTCTTGGTTTAGACCTGGTTTAGATGTGGTTAACAATTAGTTGGTTTAGACCTACTTTAGTCCTGGTTTAGACCTTGTTTTACTCTTGGTTTAGACCTAGTTTAGTCCTGGTTAAGTCCTGGTTGAGGCCCAGGTTTAGTCCTCGTTTAGATTTGGTTTAAATCTGGTTTAGACCTGGTTTAGTCCTCGTTTAGACCTGGCTTAGTCCTGGTTTAGTCTTGGTTTAGACCTGATTCTGTTTAGTTAAAGTCTTGGTTTTAACAGTTTTTTGTGTGGTTTAGTCCTGATTTAAAGCTGTTTCTGTCCTAGTTTAGACCAAGTTTAGTCTTGGTTTAGACCTAGTTTAGTCCTGGGTTGAGGCCCAGGTTTAGTCCTTGTTTAGATCTGGTTTAGTCCTCTTTTAGACCTGGCTTAGTCATGGTTTAGTCTTGGTTTAGACCTGCTTCTGTTTAAAGTCTTGGTTTTGCCAGTTTTTTGTGTGGTTTATTCCTAAATTTTAGATCTGGTTCTGTCCTGGTTTAGACCTAGCTGAGTCCTGGTTTAGACCTAGTTTAGTCCTGGTTGAGTCCTGATTGAGGCCCGGGTTTAGTCCTTCTTTGGTCCTGGTTTAGATCTGGTTTAAACCTGGTTACGTTTAGTTATAGTCTTGGTTTTGACAGTTTTTGTGTGGTTTAGTCCTGATTTAGATCTGGTTCTCTCCTGGCTTAGACCATATTTTAGTCCTGGTTTAGACCTAGTTTAGTCCTGGTTTAGTCCTGGTTAAGACCTAGTTTAGTCCTGGTTGAGCCCTGGGTTTAGTTCTTGTTTGGTCCTGGTTTAGATCTGGTTTAGACCTGGTTTTGTCCTGATTTAGCCCACGTTCAGTTCATGTTCTCTTCCCATTAGCTCCAGATCCCAGCCAGACTTTCACTTAAACCTTTAGGGAGGAAGGAAACGAGGAGATAAGGAAAGGATGCAGTTAAGGAGCTAGGAGACGTGTTTAGGACCCAGTGTTAAGTATTTCCTCCTGGTAAACAAATACGGGAAGCGGGAAACCTTCAAAGAGCAGATATGTCTACGCAGGAAACACGAGATAATATTAAGAACGCTTTTGTGCCATTGGCTCATTACCAGGAAATATTCAGATTAACCCGGATTTATGAGTCTGGACCAAAAGTGGAACCATTATGTCCAGTTTTGTTTTGTTTTCTACAAAATTCATATATTAAAGGTCATATATTACACAGATTTAACATTTGTGAGTTTTAAATCATGTTCTAATGTTGTTACTGCCTCAAAAAAAAGACCTGGAGTTGGAGTAGGGACAAATATTGAGAAGAATTCCATATTTGGAATTCCGACTACGAGTATCATAGCAACCCAAGAGCCAATCCGGAGCGAGGCTGTTGAAGGTAAAGCTCTTCCCGCTTAATAACGCTGTCAATCGCCTGATTTGTCTGTTATTAATGTTCTTGCCTTGATTTACGGACAAAATATTGAAATAAAAAACACCAGGATCATGTAGATCGGGTTAATAAGAACATTTTAAGACCAAAATGACGAGGAATTACAGCCAGAGTCAATGGAGCCTGAAGCGCGCCCATGCTTACTTCCTGTACACTTACTCTTTAGGTACATTTTCGTACATCGCAACTTTTCTTTTTTGCATAACTTTGGCTATATTGAGCTAAATAGCACCAAAAGTAGCCAGTTTGTGTATTTTGTGATGTATTTTTAATTTATGTATGTTTGTGTTCAATATCACATTCATTGAACGGTCTGTAATCAATACACTCACACCTGAGGTCCTTAGGGACATTTTTGTTCCATTGACTTCCATTCAAAATGAATGTTTTACTGGCATAACTTTGCTTTTTGATTTATTTTCATTCTTTACTGACAAAATAGTGAAATAGAGGGGCAACGGTTTTTCAATAGTAGTAGTCGATGGAGCCGGAAGTGCGCCCATGCTCACTTCCTCTTTAGAACGCGGCGGCTAGCAGGTTAGCAGTGTCCGTTTATAAAAACAGTCTTTACTTTTATCACTTTAGTGTTGTTCTGTTTGTGGGAGTTTTACCTTGAGGCAGCCCGTCCCACACGTCCAGCCAGTCGTACTTGCAGTCGCCCTCTCCCACCTGCAGGGGGTCGTTCTCCAGGTCGAAGGTCATGAAGGTGAGCGTGATGTCCGTGAGGGGCGGGGCGATGATCATGTACGAGCACTCCAGGTTGTGCGGGTATTTGTCTGGAAAACCCGGAGACTCGATCATACCCGAAGGACTGCTGAAGTTACGGAAGCAAAACTCCGAACCTGGAAAAACAAAAACAAGAGACTGACTGAGAATGTGTACAAAGTCTGACATTTTGGAATAAAAAGAGACTAAAACAGGACTAAATCAGAACTAAACCAGGACTAAACCAGAACAAAACCAGGACTAAACCAGAACAAAACCAGGACTAAACCAGGACTAAACCTGAACAAAACCAGGACTAACCCAAGACTAAACCAGGACCAAACCAGGGTTAAACCGGGACCTATCCAAGACTAAACCAGGACTAACCCAAGTCTCTAAACCAGGTCTCTAGATCAGGACTAAACCAGAAAAAAACGGGGCTAAATCAGGACTAACCCAAGAATAAACCAGGACTAAACCAGAACAAATCCAGGGCTAACCCAAGACTAAACCAGGACCAAACGAGGTCTCTAAACCAGGACTAAACCAAGACTAAAACAAGACAAAACCAGGATTAAACCAGGACAAACCAAGAATAAACCAGGACCAAACCAGGTCTCTAAACCAAGACAAAACCAGGACAAAACCAGGATTAAACCAGGACTAACCCAAGTCTCTTAACCAGGTCTCTAAACCAGGACTAAACAAGACTAAACCAGGACAAAACCAGGATTAAACCAGGACTAACCAAGACTAAACCAGGACCAAACCAGGTCTCTAAACCAGGACTAAACCAAGACACAACCAGGACAAAACCAAGGTTAAACTGGGACCTACCCAAAACTAAACCAGGACTAACCCAAGTCTCTAAACCAGGACTAAACCAGGACTAACCCAAGACTCTAAACAAGGACTAAACCAGGACTAACCCAAGACTCTAAACCAGGACTAAAACAGGACTAAACCAGGACTAAAGTTAAACATTTTGTAATAAAAAGAGGTTGAATTTTTGTAAAATGATCCAGATGATTCTAC
>JAVJIX010000051.1:1967500-2025000 GCA_036785185.1 Paratrypauchen microcephalus
CCCATTAGCATGCGGGCCTCGTTTTCGCCTCTGAATAAATTAAACTCGAATCTGTGATGTTAAAACGCGTCTCAACCTCTGGTGCCGCCTCCCACACGCACCGCCATCAAAGCACTTTCACCGTCCGCCTACGCGAAAAACGAAAACACACAAACGCATTTATTCTGGAGGGAAAAAAAACAAAAACCAGGACTGAAAATGAGGACGTTTTCATTCCACAACTACAGCTCCAATTTATCAACCAGAAAACGTACACAGCGCACCTTTAATCTAAAAATAAAATCAACGAAAATAAAACATGACTGTGTTTTCGTGATTTTAGATTTAAAGATTTTAGATTTTAGTTCAGAGCACTAATGAAACTACTGCATCGCGCCAGGTTTGTGAAGTCGTAGTACAGTTTTGTATCATGTTTTTGTTTATTTATGGAGAATTTCATCATGTTTTTGTTTATTTATGGAGAATTTTATCATGCTTTTGTTTATTTATGGAGAATTTTATCATGCTTTTGTTTATTTATGGAGAATTGTATCATGTTTTTGTTTATTTATGGAGAATTTTATCATGTTTTTGTTTATTTATGGAGAATTTGATCATGTTTTTGTTTATTTATGGAGAATTTTATCATGTTTTTGTTTATTTTATGGAGAATTTTATCATGTTTTTGTATATTAATGGAGAATTTCATCATGTTTTTGTTTATTTATGGAGAATTTTATTATGTTTTTGTATATTAATGGAGAATTTTATCATGTTTTTGTTTATTTATGGAGAATTTTTGCATTGGAGCAGTACCCTCGAACTGGAGGATTCAGGAGAGATCTCTAGATGACTCAAACATGTGTGGATGACTCAAACCTTTTCAGACAAGTTTTTGATGAGGAAACAATGTTAGAACATGGGAGAAATGATTTAAAAAGTCTGTTTCTCGCTTTAAAGTAAATTAAAAAAAGCTTCAATTGCATTGTTTGTATGATTTTAGATTTAAAGATTTTAGATTTGTCACTCCCCCTTCAGAGCGCTAATGAAACTACTGCATCACGCCAGGTTTGTGAAGTCATAGTACAGTTTTGCATCATGTTTTTGTATATTTATGGAGAATTTTCATGTGGGAGCATGGGTGATGTAGGCTTGTGGGCGGAGCCTTGTACAGGAGGGTCCAGGAGAGATCACTAGATGACTCAAACATGCGTGGATGACTCTAAAACCTTTTCAAACAGCTTTTTTAATGAGAAAACAATGTTAGAACATGGGAGAAATGGTTAAAAAAAGTCTGTTTCTCGCTTTAAGGTCAAGTAACAAGAGCTTCATTTGCATTGTTTGTATTTGTTTCAGTTTTGTATTCAAATGAAACAGAAAACGCACACCAAACCTCTTGTAAAACACACACCAAACTTCTTGTAGGGGTGAAAATGTGAGGAGAAGCAATTTAAAAGTGAAAAAAAAACAAACCAAACTGCATAGAACACTTATTTTTGAATTACGTTTCAACAAAAAGCCTTCGTCAGATCATTTTTTTCCACTTTTCAGTTGTGTATTCATTCATTCTGATACTGATACTTTGCAGCTGACATCAACATTCCCTAGGGCTGTGATGCTAACTGGAGGCACTGCTCTGTCTGAAGCTGTTTCCCAAGTAAGACTTTAATCTGAGCTTTGTTTCAACACAATCTCTCTCACAAATAAAAGTTTCAGTTAGTCACGCTCATCTTTTTGTTGAAAAACTGGAAAAAATATATATATATTTTTTTATTTTCTTGACAATCTTAAAACGTTTGTCAGTTTTTGCTAAAATGTGCATAATAAACACTGTGATAACTGCTGAACATTCTGCCATAGAGACACATGTAGAACTGTAAAGTATCAATAAAGTTCTTCTGGGGTATTGAGACGATGTCATGTACTGTATTAGAATAGTGTGTGTTAAGCTCTGCGGGGGGGAGAGCCTCTTGTTTTTGTCTTGTTCATTGACGGAGCACTAATCGGACTCACTCATGCATACGAGATACAGCGACGGCGCATACAGGCGAAAATACTTCTATACTACTGCGTTTTTGAGGGCGTAGTACTCCCGCTGAGTTCATGATAAACTATTTCAGGAGGAAAAGGGGTTAGCGTCTTAAAACGTAAACTAGCGGAGCTTCGATGCCAATATTCTCACATAAATATCGCCCTCGAAAAGTGAAAATACCATTGTTTATTTCATCATTTAATTCAAAAATGTCCTGGATTGTGAACATTAAATACAATAAAGGTTGCAAAGTAGTAGTAATAGCAGTAATAGTAGAAGTAGTAGTATTTGCAGTAATACTTACAGTATTTAACACCATTCTTTTGTGTTTACCTCAATAGTCTGCTCATAGTAGCAGTAGTAGTGGCAGTAATTGCATTAATAGTTGTAGTAGTAGAAGCAGTATTTGCAGTAATAGTGGCAGTATTTGCAGTAATAGTGGCAGTATTTGCAGGAATAGTCGTAGTATTTGACCCCATCTTTCGCCCATCTTCTCGCTGACATGTGCCAGTCGGTCAGACGTGTCTTCTGGTCACACTTGGGGGGGAGGGGGAGGGAAGCGTCTGGGGAGAGGGGGGGGTAGATTCTGCTGGTCTTGCCCCTGAACATGTCTGAGGAAGAGGAGGAGGGGCAGAAGGTGAAGGAGCCTGTCACTTTCTTCATATCTTCACTGTCCAACCCTGACAAGTCTGGTTCAGTCTGGATCTAACCCCCAAGGTACTTTTACTACTACTACTACTACAACAACTACTACTACAACAACTACTACTACTATTATTACTACTACTACAGCTACCACCATCTTTTTTACTCTTCTCAATGAAACCTCTTGATTAAATCCTAAAGGGCCCATGTTTAGTTTCATTCACATGTTTTAAGTGATAGTTCAGGTTTTTTGATGTGAATCTGTACGGCGCCCCCTTCAGCAGTGTCGTGCATTAACACTGACTTACCCCTGACAGTGTCCTCTGAGCCGAGTTCTGCCCCGGTTCTGGAGCTGACCAAAGTAATTCCGGCAAGTTTGCGGGGACAGTTAATAAAGCTTGTTTTTCTTCTCAAAACAATATTTGTCCAAAAAGTGACATATTTGCGTCACAAAACAGTTGTCCACAAAAAAGTCAGAAGTCATAATCGCTTGGTCCTATTTTTTCTTGAGTTGTATCACTGCGCGCCTATTATTATTATTAGTAGTATTATTAGTATTACTATTATTATTAGCCTGTTCACTTGTAAACATCGCCACTTACAAGTATATATAGTATATAGTAATAATAATAATAGGCGCGCAGTGATACAACTTGAGAGAAAAATAGGACCAGGCTTGCCTGGTTTACACCAGACCATATCACAAGTGATATATGCTCTGGGAGCACCTACTAAATATCTCGTAGTGGAGGTGTGGTTTATGATCGCCAACGGCCGTTTATTGGGCGTTATGAATGTCTATCATTTGGCGTATACGTAGCCCATAGCCAATCATGTCAGTTGTCAGTTCAAACTACAAGTTTCCGGAGGGGTGGAAAGACCCCTCCCCGCTCTCTGATTGGCTCCCAGAATCGGGAGAGCTCGCTTAGCCTCGTTGCCAGGCTGTCTTTCAGATCGGAACGAACGAACGCAGCCTGGGATTTCCCAGGTTAGGACCAACCGATTCCGACTGCTGAATTTTTTGCGAACAACTGTTTTGTGAAGCAAATATATCACTTTTTGGACAAAGAAAAACAAGCTTTATTAACTGTCCCCACTAACTTGCCGGAACTACTTTGGTCAGCTCTAGAACCGGGGCAGAACTCTGCTCAGAGGACACTGTCAGGGGTAAGTCAGTGTTAATGCACGACGCTGTACAGACTCACATAAAAAAAACCTGAACTATCCCTTTAAGTGGAATTTAGTGACCTCACCACACCTTTAAAACTCTTTTATTCATTCTTTCTCTTTCACCCACGTCCTCTTTCTCTCCACTCTCTCCATCTCACCTCACCCTCTCTTCTCTATCACCATCCTCCATCTCTTCCTCTGCTCCTCTCATCTTGTCTTCTCTCTCTCCTCCTCCTCCTCTCATCTTGTCTTCTCTCTCTCTTCCCCTCTGTCTCTCCTCCTCCTCCTCCTCTTATCTAGACTTCTCTTTCCCTCCCTTGCTTTCTCCTCCTCATCATCTTGTTTTCTCTCTCCTTCTCCCTCCCCCTCTCTCCTCCTCCTCTTATCTAGTCTTCTCTCTTTCCTTCCCTCCCTCTCTCTCCTCCTCTTTCAGTATCACAGATCAGTCCGTCCGAGTACAGGTGGAGCAGACAGGCGCAGACAGGTGTAAACAGGTGAAGCAGGAGGATTCCAGATTGTGTCAAAAACCAGCGTTGCAGAAAAAGCCCTAGTTCAGATCTGGCGTTCCCTCGTGGCAGAGGAAAACCGGGAGCGACAGAAGCGACAGAAGCTCAGCGACACGTGCGACTCCAGTTTATTTAGATTATAAAAGATTATAAGATGATAAAACGTGCAGATTGTGGTAAAAGTGAAGTTTAAAGAGTTCATTTTACACCGTTTCTACAAAAGAGTTCTTCTCTCAAACTGAAAACACTCCGTTCCCCCTTGTGATGTCATGTGGGCTAAACCAGGACTAAACCAGGACTGAACTAGAGCTAAACCAGAGCTAAACCGAGACTAAACCAGGGCCAAATTAGGACTAAACCAAGACTAAACCAGAGCTAAACCACGGCTAAACCAGAGCTAAACCAGGGCTAAACCAGGACTAAACCAGAGCTAAACCATGGCTAAACCAAGAATAAATCAGGGCTAAACCACGGCTAAACCAGAGCTAAACCAGGGCTAAACCAGGGCTAAACCAGGACTAAACCAGAGCTAAACCATGGCTAAACCAGGGCCAAATTAGGACTAAACCAAGACTAAACCAGAGCTAAACCAGGGCTAAACCAAGACTAAACCAGGACTAAACCAGGGCTAAACCAAGACTAAACCAGAGCTAAACCAGGGCTAAACCAGGACTAAACCAGAGCTAAACCATGGCTAAACCAGGGCCAAATTAGGACTAAACCAAGACTAAACCAGAGCTAAACCGAGACTAAACCAGGGCAAAACCAGAGCTAAACCAGGGCTAAACCAGGGCTAAACCACGGCTAAACCAGAGCTAAACCAGGACTAAACCTACAGTATATTAAATCTATATTAAACAGAAAGGTAAAATGAGCTGTTCACTTGAAAACTACCACTACATGACATCACAAGGTGGAACAGAGCATTTTGAGTATTGTAGATGTTACAGACGAATAATAAGGAGTTAAACATGTGAATGAAACAAAACACAACTCCAGGTCTGTTCTTGAGGAGGAAACAACATTAGAACATGACTTAAACCTCACAAGAGTCAGTTTTGCATAATATAAAACCTTTAAAACAAGTTCTGTATAAAAGTCTTTGTAAAACTCTGTACCAGACGCTCGTTTCCTGTTTTTTTGGACTTCCTGATCACCTCATTATTCCTAAACTCCATTTTAATTATTCACCATCTCATTTACCGTTTAATTAGCGCTGTGTAACTTTAGCTTCCTGGAAACAAACAAGCTCGACCAATCAGCTGTGAGCAAAACTGTCCAATCAGAGCGATAGCATCAGGAGCGAGCCTCTGTTTTGATGTTGGCGGGGGCGGGGGTGCGACGCCGCGAGCCATGACCCCCACCGTGGCCTCTGCACTGACCCCGCTGTGACCCCGGGGTGCCACTAGGAGGAGCCCTTCAAACCTACGCAACATTAAGGAGAAGTGACAAGGTCCGAGGAAGGGTGGAGGAAACAGTCTGTCCGGGGATTCTATGAGTCAAACGGAAATTATTTTATGTTTCAGTGATGGGGAAGAACGAAAAATATCTGTTATTTTCAAATATTACAATATTTTATCCAGAGAAAATTCAGAGAAAACAGTGACTAAAGATGGATTATAAAAGGACAATCAAGAACTAAACCAGGACTAAACCAGGTCTAAACAAGGACTCAACAAGGACTCAACAAGGACTGGACAAGAACTCAAAAAGAACTCAAAAAGGACTCAACAAAGGATTCAACAAGAACTCAACAAGGACTTAAAAAGGACTCAACAAGAACTCGACAAGGAATCAAAAAGGACTTAACAAAGACTCAAAAAGGACTCAAGAATTCAAAAAGGACTCAAAAATTACTCAACAAGGACTCAAAAAGGACTCAACCATGGGGTAAACCAGGACTACACCAAGAGTAAACCGGTACTAAACCAGGACTAAACCTGGACAGATCTATGCATGAGAAAATGTATATAAACTAGGATTATCCAAGGACTAAACCAGGACTAAACCAGGTCTAAACAAGGACTCAACAAGGACTCAACAAGGACTGGACAAGAACTCAAAAAGGACTCAACAAAGGATTCAACAAGAACTCAACAAGGACTTAAAAAGGACTCAACAAGAACTCCACAAGGACTTAAAAAGGACTCAACAAGAACTCCACAAGGAATCAAAAAGGACTTAACAAGAATTCAAAAAGGACTCAAAAATTACTCAAAAAGGACTCAAAAAGGACTCAAAAAGGACTCAACCATGGGGTAAACCAGGACTACACCAAGAGTAAACCGGTACTAAACCAGGACTAAACCTGGACAGATCTATGCATGAGAAAATGTATATAAACTAGGATTATCCAAGGACTAAACCAGGACTAAACCATGCATGAGGAAAATTGATCAAAACTAGGACTATCCAAGGACTAAAACGGGACTGAATCATGCAAGACTGATCTAAACCAGGATTAAATGAGAACTAACCCCGGTCTAAAACCAGGAACTAACAAGACTTAATACCAGGACAAAAACAGGACTAAGCCAGAACTCAACCAGGTCTAAACAATTTCCCAATGAGGCCCAGTAAGACTAACTCATCTAAAACAGATCTAAACCAGGACTAAACCAGGACTAGACTTATCTGCCCATT
Source organism: Paratrypauchen microcephalus (assembly GCA_036785185.1). Taxonomy (NCBI): domain Eukaryota; kingdom Metazoa; phylum Chordata; class Actinopteri; order Gobiiformes; family Gobiidae; genus Paratrypauchen; species Paratrypauchen microcephalus. Next base: position 1,974,476 of record JAVJIX010000051.1, read on the forward strand.
AACTAAGGGCCACAAGTGTTAAAGAATTCTACCTGTACTATTTACTACTACTATTTACAAATACTACTACTACAATGACTACAACGACCCCCTGAGTACTTTGTTTTCAGATGGTGCGGGAGTGTGCTGGAGGGCCTGGGGGCTCGATCTGCTCCGCGTGCCCAGGATTGGTGCTCTGTGATGGGGCAGAGCGTGGAGTCTTCCCCCCTGGCCCCTGGTAACAGCGTCACAGGAGGTGAATAAAGGGTTAAGCATGCACGGGGCAAAAGTAGGGCACAATAAGAGCGAGGGAGGGGCAGAGGGGCATCTGTGCTGGAGATGAGGGGCAAATATAAACGCAGTGGGGTATATAGAAATTATTTTAGGTTTACTACGGCAAATTTTATTACTAGAACTAAAAAATGGTAGAAAAATGTAACCTGGGAATATTGTGTTAATGTCACAGGATTTATAAGTATAAGGGCTGGGCCAAAACCAGGTCTAAACCAGGACTAAATCAGGACTAAAGCCAGATGTAAACCAAGATTTAACCAGAACTAAACCAGGTCTAAACCAGGACTAAATCAGGACTTAAGCCAGATGTAAACCAAGATTTAACCAGAACTAAACCAGGTCTAAACCAGGACTAAAACTTGGTCTAAACTTGTACTAATAAAAGAATTATAGGGGATGAATAATTCAGTTCAGATTGTGCAAAACCATGTCTAAACCAGGATTAAACCAGGATTAAACCAGGACTGAACTAGATCTAAGTGAGGAATGAACCAGGATTAAACCAGGTATAAACCAGGGACTAAACAAGGTCTAAACCACAGACTAAACCAGGACCAACCCAGGGTCTAAACCAGGTCTAAACCATGTCTAAACCATGTCTAAACCAGGTCTAAATCAAGTCTAAACCAGGTCTAAACCAGGTCTAAATCAAGCCTACACCAGGGTCTAAACCAGGTCTAAACCAGGGACCAAACCAAGTCTACACCAGGTCTATACCAGGGTCTAAACCAGGTCTATCCCAAGCCTAAACCAGGTCTAAAGCAGGCCTAAACCAGGTCTAAACCAGGTCTAAATCAGGCCTACACCAGGGTCTAAACCAGGTCTAAACCAGGGACCAAACCAAGTCTACACCAGGTCTACACCAGGGTCTAAACCAGGTCTATCCCAGGCCTAAACCAGGCCTAAAGCAGGTCTAAAGCAGGTCTAAAGCAGGTCTAAACCAGGTCTAAACCAGGTCTAAACCAGGTCTAAACCAGGTCTAAACCAGGTTTAAGCAGGTCTAAAGCAGGTCTAAAGCAGGTCTAAACCAGGTCTAAACCAGGTCTAAAGCAGGTCTATCCCACATCCCGGGTGTGTAATGAACAGCAGCACCTGTGCTGTGGTGGATACAGTGATTAGGGGCAGAGTTTGACCTCCTTTTCCCCAGGGGCAGCAGAGAGGAGGGGTCCTGAAGATGGATGCTGTAGCACCGGGTCAGCCCGTCGCACTGAATAATGAGCCGCGCCGTGGAGCCTATCCTGCGCCGAGTCGATACGGCTCCAAACGTGGCTCCCTGGAGTGGTTATGTAATCTCCCCGAATGAACCAAACAATAACAAAGAAATCACATTCACAGACCGAGGGTGGGGCCGGATCAGGAGCCGGATCAGGAGCCGGACCAGGAGCCGGACCAGGTACCGGACCAGAGGCCGGACCAGAGGCCGGACCAGAGGCCGGACCAGGGGCCGGACCAGGGACCGGACCAGGGGCCGGACCAGAGGCCGGACCAGGGACCGGACCAGGGACCGGACCAGGGGCCGGACCAGGGGCCGGACCAGAGGCCGGACCAGAGGCCAGACCAAAACAAAGCACATTTAAAAGGCTCAAATTTGAGTTTTCTCAAACTGTGAAATTATTTTAGGTTAAGACCCTGGTTAAGACCTGGTTTATTCCTGGTTTATTCCTGGTTTAGTCCTGGTTTAGACTTAATTTGGACCTAGTTTAGTCCTGGTTTAATCCAGATTTTGAATGGATTTGGACCTAGTCAAGACCTGATTTAGTCCTATTTTAGTCCTAGTTTAGTCCTACTTTAGTCCAGATTTAGACTAAATTTGGACCTAATTAAGACCTGGTTTATTCCAGATTTAATCAAGATTTAGAATGGATTTGGACCTAGTTAAGACCTGGTTTAGTCCAGATTTAGACTAAATTTGGACCAAGTCAAGACTTGGTTTAGTCCAGATTTAATCCATATTTAGATAAAATTTGGACCTAGTCAAGACCTGATTTAGTCCTGGTTTAGACAGGGTTTGGTCCTGATTTAGTCCTGGTTTAGACATGGTTTGGTCCTGATTTAGTCCTGGTTTAGACAGGGTTTGGTCCTGATTTAGTCCTGGTTTAGACATGGTTTGGTCCTGATTTAGTCCTGGTTTAGACATGGTTTGGTCCTGATTTAGTCCTGGTTTAGACATGGTTTGGTCCTGATTTAGTCCTGGTTTAGACATGGTTTGGTCCTGATTTAGTCCTGGTTTAGACATGGTTTGGTCCTGATTTAGTCCTGGTTTAGACATGGTTTGGTCCTGATTTAGTCCTGGTTCAGACAGGGTTTGGTCTCGGTGTAGATCTGGTCTTGTCCTGGTTTAATCCTCTTTGAGTCTTAAACCTCCCCGTGTGTCAGATGCCCTCCCCGTGTCTCCCTGGGGTATTTTTCTGGGTAAAATCTGCTCCCCCTGTAGTCCAGATCTCATGTTCTGAAACACAGGGGAGTCTTGGATCAGTTTCACAGTTTCAGAGTTTCAGATTTTTCCTCAAATATTACGACCAAATTTTTCACTCCGAACACAATTTTGAATCTAAAAGTAGACTTCCAGTTGAATCCCGGTAGTAGTGAGACGCCTCGGGGTTTGAAACGGGAAAAGGAAACAGGAGGAGCACGCACCTCGGAGCGGTGTCCAGAGATCACTATCAAAGTGAGGACGCACCCTTTAAAAACATACACACACTAACATGTTTACGTAACAGAACCTGAACCTTCTGGGCTTTTTACATTTAAACTTCGACAACGTAAACATAAACAAAGTGTGTGGGAACGCCGGGAGCTCTGCCGGTTCATTATTACGAGTCAAAACACGGGAATCCAATTAGACCGTCTGCAAATTGTCTATTCGAAAACAGATACAAGATAAGATTCTGCTCAAAGTGTTAAAAGGTTGGATAAATACAGCGGTAGGGCATCTGGCTTAAAACCTATAAGCCAAATCAATATGAAAATCACAGTGATCGATAACTACATGCTAAAACAAACACTGAATAAATTAGGGAGTTAGGGAGTTGTATACTAAATAACAAATGCAAGATAAAACAAAACAAAAATAAATCAAATATGTAATAACCTAGAGTCCCATATCATAACAATTGATTTTTCTTTAAATGTATGATTTATTTATGATTTTTCTGATTACAAAAGTGTGTAATATGCAGGGCCAGTAAACAATATTAACATTTTACAATGTACACGCCCTAAAAAACAAGAAGAGAAACCAAAAAAAGAGAAAAGAAAAACAAGCTAGTTCAGGTCTAGTTTAGTCTTGGTTTAGTCCTGGTTTAGGTCTAGTTTTGCCCTAACTTAGCCTTGGTTTAGACCTAATTTAGTCCTGGTTTAGTTCTAGTTTAATCCTGGTTTAGATCTAGTTATGCCCTGGTTTAGTTCTGGTTTAAGCCTGGCTCAGTCCTCGTTTAGTTCTGGTTTAATCATGGTTTAGATCTAGTTTTGGCCTAATTTAGACCTGGTTGTGTCCTGGTTTAGTCCTGTTTTAGATCTAGTTTTTCCCTGGTTTAATCCCTGGTTTAGTCCTGATTTAAGGCTGGTTTAGCTCTGGTTTAATCCTGGTTTAGATCTAGTTTTGCCCTGGTTTTGCCCTGGTTTAGTCCTGGTTTAGTCCCTGGTTTAGTCCTGGTTTAAAGCTGGTTTAGACCTTGTTTAGTTCTGATTTAATCCTGGTTTAGATCTAGTTTTGCCCTGGTTTAGTCCTGGTTTAGTCCTTGATTTAGTCCTGGTTTAGTCCCTGGTTTAGTCCTGGTTTAGTCCTTGATTTAGTCCTGGTTTAGTCCCTGGTTTAGTCCCTGGTTTAGTCCTTGATTTAGTCCTGGTTTAGTCCCTGGTTTAGTCCTGGTTTAAGGCTGGTTTAGTCCTGGTTTAGTCCCTGGTTTAGTCCTGGTTTAAGGCTGGTTTAGTCCTGGTTTAGTCCCTGGTTTAGTCCTGGTTTAAGGCTGGTTTAGTCCTGGTTTACTCCCTGGTTTAGTCCTGGTTTAAGACTGGTTTAGACCTTGTTTGGTTCTGATTTAATCCTGGTTTAGATCTCGTTTTGCCCTGGTTAGACTTGGTTTAGTTTTGATTTAATCCTGGTTTAGATCTAGTTAATAACCTAGAGTCCCATGTCATATCAGGTAAAAGGTAGGGCATCTGGTCTAAAAACTAAATTCCAAATCACATTTAAGAAACATTTCATTTCTCATAAAACATTCAGATGGTTTTGAAAATTGTTACACACTTTCTGGAGGCGACGTTTAGTTTCCCGTCTGTAGTTTTTGCACATTTTGGATTTTAATTTTGATGTTTTTTTGTGTTGAATTTTGCATCAGTTTCAGGTGCGTTTTCCCACCGGCGTTGCCTGTTTATTGCCAGAGGAGTTCTGCAGGTTTGGGTTGAATTGGCTGTTTTGAGAAAGCTTTCTCAAAACAGCAAAAAAATAAATAAATACAATAATAATAATCTATTTGGATTTATTTTTTTTAATTTAGGATTTATTTAGGATTTTTCTAAATACAAAACATAATGTGTCATATGCAGGGCCAGTATTAAAGCTGCACTGTGTCACATTTCTGGATAAGAGTTGGCCACCTGCTCGTCTCCATGAAAACAATGTTGCTTAGCAGATGAAACCAGGTCAGATCTGTGGAGAGGCGACCGCACTCACAGTCAGAAGTTTGTTTTTCTTGGTATTTTTGAGCTACAAACCCACGTGTGATTGATTAATCATAAAGTAGAGCTGTTTAATGTCACACTGTGGAACATTCCAGGCAGAGCAGTGACGTATCCATAGAAACGAGCCACCCCGGTGATGAGAGAGAGCCATAATCACCATGTGAACCTGAGCTCCGCCTACACATTCAACACTGTGATCTTATACACACACGTTTGCAGACGCTCTTGACAAATATGAACTCATTGAAGATATCTCAGGGAAAAAAATCAATAATCTTACATTTAAATTTAATCTTTAAATTTAATTTGGCTGCTCCACACTTTAAAATCAGGACTGTTTGGTGAAGTGTCTTGCCCAAAGACACAAAATATACCGTATACAAGTTCAAAACCTCACAGTAAACCGCATGTATTTCAGAGTGTTTTTGCATCAGAAACACCGATAATTGATTAAAAAGCAAAGGCTGAAGCTTAATGCCATACTGTGGTTTAGAGCTGGTTTAAACCTGGTTTAGTCCGTGGCTTAGTCTTAGTTTAATCTTGGTTTAGTCCTGGTTCAGGTCTAGTTTAGTGCTGGTTTAGGTTTAATTTTGACCTGGTTTAGGCCTGGTTTAGTTCAGGTTTAATCCTGGTTTAGATCTAGTTTAGTCCTTGTTTAGTCCTTGTTTAGTCCTGATTTAGTCCCGATTTAGTCCTGGTTTAGATCTAGTTTTGCCCTGGTTTAGGCCTAGTTTAGTCCTGGTTCAGTCCTAGATTAGTTCTGATTTAATCCTGGTTTAGAACTACTTTTGCCATGGTTTAGTCCTGGTTTAGACCTCGTTTAGTCCTGATTTAATCCTAGTTTATATCTAGTTTTGCCCTGGTTTAATCCTGATTTAGATTTAGATTTGCCCTGGTTTAGACCTCGTTTAGTCCTGATTTAATCCTAGTTTAGATCTAGTTTTGCCCTTGTTTTGTCCTCGTTTAGTCCTGGTTTAGTCCCTGGTTTAGTCCTGGTTTAGTTGTGGTTTAATCCTGGTTTAGAATTAGTTTTACCCTGGTTTAGTCCTGGTTTAAACCTCGTTTAGTTCTGGTTTAATCCTGGTTTAGATCTAGTTTTGCCCTTGTTTAGTCAAGTTTAATCCTGGTTTAGTCCTAGTTTAGTCCTGGTGTAGTCCCTGGTTTAATCCTGGTTTAGACCTCGTTTAGTTCTGGTTTAATCCTGGTTTGGCTCTAGTTTTGCCCTGGTTTAGACTCTAGAAAGACTGAAGCTTAATGCCATACTGCGGAACATTCCAGGTAAAGGTTTAATACCTCCACGGAGACGAGCAGGTGCCATGGCGGACCCACTACCAGAAAAGACGCATATTGCACCTTTAAACAACTAGACTCCACGACACCTCCATTCATCCATTTTAATGATTGGGACATTTTAAATCACAGTATTGATCTGCCGTGTACCGTGGACATCTTGAAAATAAAATGATTAAAGATTCTTCAAACATGAATCACCCAAAACACAATTTCAGTCAATGAGAAGAAAAAAAACAACTATAACATGACCAAAAGCTCTGAAAAGTCCATTTTGCAGAATAAATCAGCTTTAATTGAATTTAATTGAAGTACCCGACAGGAGATAATCCATTTATCCGTTCTGACGAGAAATATAAGTGATTAGTTTAACAGAATTAGATGATATGAACAGCTCCCGTCCTTATGGCACATGTTTCCCAGTGTTCCTCTCTCCTCCCACTCACAGAACACTCAGACCTACAGACGTTTACAGTGAATCTGGCACGACGAGCCGAGGAGAACCACCCACACACACGCTCGACACCTTCTCACACCGAAAACACCCAACACCGAGCTCTAAAACCATGGCAACGGCGCCCGTCTCCTGTCCAACGGCACCGGCAACACCGGCCACTCCAATATGGCCGACAGAGGCGCGGCTAAAGCAGCAGGAGAGCTGGTGGAAAGCTGGTTTAATCCTGGTTTAAGTCTGGTTTAGTCCTGGTTTAGTCCTGGTTTAGTCCTGGTTTAGTCCTGGTTTAGCCCTGGTTTAAGTCTGGTTTAGTCCTGGTTTAGTCCTGGTTTAGTCCTGGTTTAGGTCTGGTTTAGTCCTGGTTTAAGTCTGCTTTAGTCCTGGTTTAGTCCTGATTCAGGTTTAGCTTTGACTTGGTTTAGTCCCGGTTTAACCCTGGTTTAATCCCTGGTTTAGTCCTGGTTTAGTTCCTGGTTTAGTCCATGTTTAGTCCTTGCTTAGTCCTGATTTAATCCTGGTTTAGGTCTAGTTTTGCCCTGGTTTAATCCTTGTTCATCCTGGTTTAGTCCTTGGTTTAAGGCTGGTTTAGTCCGGGTTTAGTCCTGTTTTAGTTCTGGTTTAGTCCTGGGTTTAGCCTTGGTCTAGCCCTGGTCCAGTCCTGGTCCAGCTCCTGTCTAGTCCTGGTCTAGTCCTGGTTTAGTGTTGGTTTAGCCATGGTAATGTCCTGGTTTTGACTTGGTCCAGCCCTGGTTTAGTCCTGGTCTAGTTCTGGTTTAGTCCTGGGTTTAGTCCTGATCTAGCCTTGGTCTAGCCCTGGTCCAGTTCTAGTCTAGTTCTGGTCTAGTCCTGGTTCCTTCACCATTTTCTATTATTTTTAGAAATGTACAAAAAAAAAAAAAAAGTCAATCTAACCGCGCACCTTTGCTAGTATTCATTCTGGCATATTATCTGTCATCTTGTGTTAGCGAGACGATAAAAAACTAATATTATTTGACCCGTTCTTCATGCTGGTCTTTTCGAACTTTCTCTCCTGTGACAGTTAAGGATGCAGCGTCTGTCCTTCCGTCGCCCCGTGAAGCGTTCAGCTGAAAAAGTGCCACAATCTCAGGGACAATCACCCGCCAGCGTCCATAAACATAAATCTGAGACCGGCTCAAGGCTAACGCTAAGGCCGCCTGGAGCGATCCGTCCGCGAGTGTAAAACCAATAAACCCATCTGAGCTCCACTCTGCAGCCGCCGCACAAACACTCGTCCATCTTCTGACAACTTTAGAGGAGTGCTTTAAAGCTGCACTGTGGAACTTTTCTTGTGCAGGGTCCGACAAATGCTGGTTTAATCCTGGTTTAAGCACTAAACTAGGACTAAACCAGGTCTAAACCAGAACTAAAAAAGAACTAAACCAGTTAAAAACAAGAACTAAACCAGAACTAAACCAGAACTAAACCAGGACTAAACCAGGACTAAACCAGAACTAAAAAAGAACTAAACCAGGATTAAACCAGTTAAAAACAAGAACTAAACCAGAACTAAACCAGGTCTAAACCAGGTCTAAACCAGAACTAAAAAAGAACTAAACCAGGACTAAACCAGTTAAAAACCAGGACTAAACCAGGTCTAAACCAGAACTAAAAAAGAACTAAACCAGGATTAAACCAGTTAAAAACAAGAACTAAACCAGGACTAAACCAGGACTAAACCAGGTCTAAACCAGAACTAAAAAAGAACTAAACCAGGACTAAACCAGTTAAAAACAAGCACTAAACCAGAACTAAACCAGAACTAAACCAGGACTAAACCAGTTAAAAACCAGGACTAAACAAGAACTAAATCAGGACTAAACCAGTTCTAAACCAAGACTAAACAAGAACTAAACCAGAACTAAACCAGGACTAAACAAGAACTAAACCAGGAATAAACCAGGTCTGAACCAGGTCTATACCATTTCAAAACCAGGACAAAACAAGAACTAAATCAGGACTGAACCAGGTCTAAACCAGGACTAAACCAGGACTGAACCAGAACTGAACCAGGACTGAACCAGGACTGAACCAGGATTAAACCAGGTCTAAACCAGGACTAAACCAGGTTTAAGCCAGGACTAAACCAGATCTAAACCAGGTCTAAACCAGATCTAAAGCAGGTCGAAACCAGGTCGAAACCAGGTCGAAACAAGAACTAAACCAGGTCTAATCCACGTCTAAACCAGGACTAAACAAGAACTAAACCAGGACTAAACCAAGACTGAACCAGGTCTAAACCAGGTCTAAACCAGGACTAAACCAGGTCTAAACCAGGACTAAATGAGGACTAAACAAGGACTAAACCAGGTCTAATCCAGATCTAAACCAGGTCTAATCCAGATCTAAACCAGGTCTAAACCAGGTCTAAACCAGGTCTAAACCAGGTCTAAACCAGGTCTAAATCTTTCACATAAACTGTACTGAACTGTAGCTGGAGGCTAATGCTATGGCTAGCTCTGTCTCCGTGACGCCCTAAAACAAATATAGACTTTATGACTTCACCTGCAAACTGCACCACAGATTCAGCCTTGAGAAAAATACCGTTCACTTTACGCACTTGGCCATAAATCCCTGGGATAGTGCTTGAACTTTGGCCTTTTTGGTCACTTTAGGGCACCGTAGATCATGGAGGCACCTACATCTGTCCATAGCATTTAGTGTTGCTAGAGGAGCTGGTGGAATTAAGACATAAAAACAGATTTTACTTCGTTCTGGTGAAAAAATAACTAATAAAAATATTGGATGTTTTATAGTGCTACAGTTTAGAACAAATTTTAATTCATTTTCATTATATTATTGCTAAAAGTAACAATTTTGAATATTTTTTGAATATTATAAATAAGTTGCAGTACAATTTTGGTTCCACTTAAGTTTAGATCTGGTTTAGTCCTGGTTTAGTCCTGGTTTAGTCCTGGTTTAGTCCTGGCCTAGTTCTGTCTGGCCCTAGTCTACTCCTGGTTTAGTCTTAGTTTAGTCCTGGTTTAGACCTGGTTTAGTCCTGGTTTAGTCCTGGTTTAGCCCTGGTTTAGCCCTGGTTTAGTCCTGGTTTAGTCCTGGTTTTGACCTGGTCTAGTTCTGTCTGGCCCTAGTCTACTCCTGGTTTAGTCTTAGTTTAGTCCTGGTTTAGTCCTGGTTTAGCCCTGGTTTAGACCTGGTTTAGCCCTGGTTTAGACCTGGTTTAGACCTGGTTTAGACCTGGTTTAGCCCTGGTTTTGACCTGGTCTAGTTCTGTCTAGTCCTAGTCTACTCCTGGTCTAGCCCTGGTTTAGCCCTGGTTTTGATCTGGTCTAGTTCTGTCTAGTCCTAGTCTACTCCTGGTCTAGTCCTGGTTTAGTGTTGGTTTAGCCATGGTAATGTCCTGGTTTTGACTTGGTCAAGCCCTGGTTTAGTCCTGGTCTAGTTCTGGTTTAGTCCTGGGTTTAGCCTTGGTCTAGGCCCTGGTCCAATCCCATTCCAGCTCCAGTCTAGTCCTGGTCTAGTCCTGGTCCCGTCACCATTTTCTATTATTATTAGAACCAATGACACAAAATGTACTAAAAAAGTCAATCTAACCGCGCACCTTTGCTAGCACCTGTCTTAAACCACAAAGCGAAGCCTTTGATTAGCTGTTGTGACGGCGATGTGGCTCAAGAGCTCAGCGAGCTAATCTCCTTAAATGGTTTTAGTAGTACTCTTACTCTGAACTCGTCACACTGTAATCCGTTTATACGCCCACTTCACCTTTTCACAACAAAGATTTTCAGTTTAGCTGCTAACAAGCTAACAAGCTAACAGGCTAACAGGCTAACCGGCTAACAAACCAACCGCTACCATGTTTAGCATGATTTAGACCTGCCCCAAACCTGGAGCAAATGTCAAATTGGACACTACAAAAAGCAGTATCTATGTACTTTCTGACAGAAAACTGAAAACAAAGAGGTGGGATAGTTTCAGAGTAATTTCAGTGTAGTTAGCTCCTCCCTGCAGCTAGTTATAAGCAGTGTCCATCAGCACTCTAGCCAGAACTGACGAAGCAACTCGGATGAACTGCGAAACGTGTTCATCCAAATAAACTTTGTCTAGTTGACAAATTGAATTTCTCCTTTTACCATGAAAGTGTTTAAACAAGAGAAAATTGTGAGAAAATGTTAATTCCAGTCTGAGAAAAGTGTATAATGTGTGTGGTGAGGCGTTTACAGCCTTAAAACATGGAGAATAATTGTAAAATATAAAACTGACGACTTCACGGATTTAGCCTGTCGCGGGTTATTTTTATAACGTAACCCCGGCGATAAACGAGGGACCGCTGTACTGAGCCACATAGAGGGTTGCCGACCCCTGGGCTTGAGTATAGTCTTAATCCTGATCTGGTGCTGGTCTAGTCCTGGTTTAGATCTGGTCTATCTTGGTTTAGCCTTGGTCTAGTCCTGGTTTAGTCCCAGTTCCAGTTTTTCTATGGAATTCTTAGTTCTGAAACTGGAATAACACCTTTACCTTTAATTTGTACCACATTATTAGGACAATTTTACAAAATACACCAAAAATATTCAGTTCTGTAAGACCATGACTTTTCCCCACAACTGTGTATTCAAAACTGCTCAGACTTTATTAGCACGGCTCCTCTGTGACTTTCGGAGTTGATGTTTTCTCCACTTCCTACAGCGTGCTTTGCTAATGACCCAGAGCTCATGACCAGTGAAGCTAACACGCTAGCATCGTTCACACCACGCTCGGCGCCTCCACACCGTAAACAAACCCAAGAGTTTTTATAGTTTTTCAGATCCGCCTACAAACTCGAGTGGAATGTGGCGTAAATTGGCTGTTATGTGCACTTCCTCTGTGGGCCGTGGAGAAGATAACCCAGAATATAAGGGACGTGTTCTGATAAATGTGTTTTTAAAGATGTTTTTCGTAGGTTTTAGTCGTGTTTTAATGATGTTTCCAGTTAAAATATATCTGGAGTTGTGTTTGGCTGCGTTCACGTTGAGTCCTGGTTTAGTCCTAGTCTAGTCCTGGGTTAGTTCTGTTTTGGTCCTGATGTAGACATGTCCTGGTCCTAGGTTTAGGCCTGGCTTAATCCTGAAGTAGACTTAGTTTTGGTTCTCTCCTAGTACAGCTCTAGTCCTAGTCAAGTCCTGATAAGTCCTGGTTTAGCCCTGGTTTACTCCTGAAGTAGACTTAGTTTGGTTCTATTATATAGTCCAGTTCTAGTCCAGTTCAAGTCCAGTTCTAGTCCAGCTCTAGTCCAGCTCTAGTCCTAGTCGAGTCCTGATAAGTCCTGGTTTAGCCCTGGTTTAGTCCTGAAGTAGACTTAGTTTGGTTCTATTATATAGTCCAGTTCTAGTCCAGTTCAAATCCAGTTCTAGTCCAGCTCTAGTCCTAGTTGAGTCCTGATCCTGGTTTAGCCCTGGTTTAGTCCTGAAGTAGACTTAGTTTGGGTCTCTTATATAGTCCAGTTCTAGTCCAGTTCAAATCCAGCTCTAGTCTAGTTCTAGTCCAGCTCTAGTCCTGATTTAAACCTGATCCAGTCCTGGTCTAGTCCTGAAGTAGACTTGGTGTGGTCCTGGTCTAGTCCGAGGTTTTGTTCCAGGTTTAGTTTCAGGTTTAGTCCGAGTTCTGATGCAGTGTAAACGCAGCCATATTACACATTTTAATGACATTTTCAACCAAATTTTGTAAACTGTACCAAATATTTTCGCTTTTCGAAATTTGTCAAAGAAAGTCAAGAATTTTCTCGCGTCAGAAAACTACGAGTGTAATAAATAATTATGTTAAAACAATTACAGAAACCACCGAACAACTTAGATCTTCAACTCAAAAACAAACCGCAAACACACACTTGCTTTTAGCATACGCCTGCATCAAAACAAACAAACCGCTCAGATTCTTACCGGTTTTGTAGATCTCGTAGCGCAGAGAGAAGCCCGCCCCCTGGTGAGCGTAATCGGACACAAATCGGATCTGTAGAGCCGGTCCAGACGAGATGATCGGAGGAGGTGCGATGTTGCTACAGTGACGCCCCAAAACATCAGCGTTTTCCGAAGTCCCGTCTCGGATCTCGATAAAATCGTACCTGGAAAGTAAAAGGAGACTGGTTAAAAGGGCCCACATTACGCCATTTTCTGATCTATGTTATAATGCAAACGGCACACTTCCTGCTTCTCTGTATCAGTACTGGGGCAAGACACATTCTGCTCAAATACAAGGAAAAAACAGAAACAGGACCAGGGACGTGCACAGGAATTTTGAGGGGCAGTTGATCTGACCTGAAGAAAGGCGGGATTCTTCAAGAACTCGGGCTTGGTCAGGATAAGCGTTTCTAGGTGGTTTATTGTGCTCTCCCACAGTGCAAAAAAAGGTGTCAAATGCGCGTGGAAAAAACATCTACAGTGGAAAAAAAAAAACAGTTTCTGCAAACTTCCCCTTTCAGTCTTTGGCTCGCTCTCTTTCTCTCTGCCACGTTACTGTAACCAAGACAAGACTGCTGGCAGACCTGCAGAGTGCACCTATATACCCCCATTTGCCCCTCCCACATTACATAACATCCACTGGAAACATTATTTACACCATTTCCACTATTAAATGGCTAATATTTTATGTACCAGCAGTTGTGCACGGACAATAGTGTTAATACAAAATCAATAAGTCACAAACAACACTTCAAATGCACAGAGAATATCAATAATTACCCATTGCAGATTATTCATGGCTCACATGACCCCCGGAACCTGCGAAACTGGAGGATTTAAACTACCGGCGCGGATGTGTCCAGGTAGATCGCACCGCGGGAGGAGGGAGAAGGCGGCAGTGCGGGTGTCAGGAAATCAGTACACAAACAGTATATAGATTAAACACATTTATCTGGAGATCAACCTTCTACCAATTGAGAATTAAATAAGAGGGTCAGACACCGAACTTAAGTTTTATTGTGCACGGGGAGTCAAGTGGCGCTTCTCAAGCTCGTCCCACGAACCCTCACTCAATAGTCTTTTGGGCCTTCAAAAATCTCCTCCGAAGCTCAGTTGGGCCCCCGTGCCTTTTATTATCACACACACAGGGCTGCACCCAAAACCACACAGGGGAGGGTGCAGATAACAGAATACATTTCACTTTCATTTAAGGAGTTATCTTACAACTGTACTCATCTTGTGACTGTCTGGAGACTGTCTGATAGAGCAGGTGGTTTTGTTTCCTCCCAATAACGTGTTAAACTGACAGCCCTAATAATTACGCTTTATTTGACACCTGTCTCTTGATATTTTTGCGACTTATTTAGAATTTATTATTACCGTTTACGTTTTTACTCTTTTTCTATTATATTGTGATGTGTGAGCTTCTGTGTCCAAATCAATTCCCTTGTGGATCAATATGCTAGAGGTTATGGGAGTTAGTTTATTGTTGATAATGAAAAGGGTTCGGCGCGCAGAGCAGCAGATAAGGAAACGGACACGCGTCTTCACGTGCTCTCCCCGGGGACAACAGACCTGCCCCGTCACAGCAATTTTTTTTTTTCATTTTCAAATCTAAGCCTAGGCCCACATGAAATTCTGTATCCACTGAATTATTTTTTCCCCTCCACTTGGAAAGGCAACGTCAGTCCAGGAGGGCATAGGGGCAGTTGCCCGGACAACCTGAACAACCCCCCTGTGCACATCACTCACTGCGCGCACATGGACGAGTGTAATCCGACTGCAAACGGATTGGGATCGTATCAAATTCACGTGCACAGGCTAAGGATCGTATAGGGATTGGTTTCCTGAATCCGATTGGAACCCCTGGCTTAGGCCGATAGTAATCCGCTCGGTGCCGTCTTGTGCACGATATCGGATCGGATTAGCGTACTGCACATGCGCGGGAATTTTCGCCAGGGATTTCAACCAGAAGTGGCAGGAGGCGCCGACGCTGTTATAAGTAGCGATTGTTGCCGGAAAAGTCAGACGAAATCATGGCTGCGAAGAAAGAATGCACAACACGTACACCGATGCTGCTCCGTCAAACTCCTCGAGCGCCGTCTTTGTATACCGCCACATAGTTTGTTGTGTTTTTATTGAGTAGCCGTCACCGCATCATCGCTGACCATTATCCGATTACACAAGCTTCATGTGCACTTGGATTATAGGACAGACCACCCGCCGAGTAACATGTGACCGCAGTGACTGTACAGGAGCCTAAATATTACGTAAATGTAAACTATAAAGTCGTGTAGTTGTGGCTAAAGTCAAAGGGATGAATAGGGTGGATAGGATGAGGGAGGGCATCTGGATTAAAATGTTGCCTTATAAATTTCAATATGACTGCCAACTTAAGTACAAAAAGCCGGCAGCCGACCAAAACGTATCCCAAATAGTCAAAAAGTCAGTCAGTTTCCCATGTCCCCGTGTGTCAGTAAGTGTATTTGTTTTGTTTTTTGTGCCCATCTTCTACTGAAATTGATATGACTTTTTCAAACTGCATTTATGGTTTTTTTTTTTTGCAAATGAACTCTTCAAACGGTGACACGATGCTGTAGAATAATAATCGAGTGGAGTTTTGGCGTAGTCCCATCTCGTCCCCTCGGGAAAGAGAAGAGAATCCAAGTGAAACAGTTGGGACGTCAGCACAAACAAATGCGCCGGACGCCATTTTGGCTCTGTGTCAAAGCCCGTCTCTGTACCTGCTGTTTCCACGACGACTGGACTTAATAAACCAGAACTAAAGCACAAACCTGGCCTAGATTAGCATTAGATGACAACGCGGCTAATAGTGACGGAATAATGCTATAAAATTCAAGCTAATGTGAAGGTTACGGCGGTTTATTGTGTCTAAAAATGTGAACAAATGCAGAGTTCGCTCATTTAAAAGTGTATTGCGTAACTTTTCTGTTTGGAGGGTCCGTCACCTGCTTGTTTGTGCATTGCTCTGCCTGAAATGTTCCACAGTGTGACTTTAAACAGCTACTTAACGTTTATTCAACGTTAACCAGGGCTAAACCAGAACTAAATCAGGACTAAACCAGGACTAAACTAGATCTAAACCAAATCTAAACCAGCATTAAATTAGGACTAAACCAGATCTAAACCAGGACTAAACCTGGACTAAACCATATTTAAACCAGGACTAAACTAGATCTAAACCAGGACTAAACCAGATCTAAACCAGGCCTATACCAGGACTAAACTAGATCTAAACCAGGACTAAACCAGGACTAAACTAGATCTAAACCAGTGCTAAACCAAGTCTATACCAGGACTAAACTAGATCTAAACCAGGACTAAACCAGGACTAAACTAGATCTAAACCAGTGCTAAACCAAGTCTAAACCAGGTCTAAACCAGGACTAAATGAGGACTAAACAAGTACTGACCCAGGTCTAATCCAGGACTGAACCAGGTCTAAGCCAGGACTAAACCAGGTCTGCATTGCTCTGTCTGGAATGTTCCACAGTGTGACTTTAAACAGCTCTACTTCACGTTTATTCAGTCACAGGTGGTTTTACAGCTCAAAAATCCCTAGAAAAACAGACATTCTGACTGTGAGCGGAGTCGCCTCTCCACAGATCTGACCTGTGACTTGGTCTGGTTTGGTCTCCATGAAGAAAGGTTTAATGCCGTACTGTGGAACATTCCAGACAAAGCGATAACATCTCCATGGAGAAAAGCGTTTGACGGACCAGAAAATAAATGAATAAAATAATAATAAAATGCCATATTCTAAATATCTAAATACTTAAAGCCATAGTATGTAACTTTTTGTCAAAAATAGACTAAAATAAAAGCATATTATTAAAACCATTATGGATGTTTTAACTTTGTTTCCGTGGGTTCTGGGGGTTGTGAGGTTTGGTATAAATAAAATCATGAAAAGACCTGATGCAGTCCTGGTTTAGTCCTGGTTTAGTCCTGATGCAGTCCTGGTTTAGATCAGATGCAGTCCTGGTTTAGTCCTGGTTTAGTCCTGATGCAGTCCTGGTTTAGTCCTGATGCAGTCCTGGTTTAGTCCTGGTTTAGTCCTGGTTTAGTCCTGATGCAGTCCTGGTTTAGTCCTGGTTTAGTCCTGATGCAGTCCTGGTTTAGTCCTGATGCAGTCCAGGTTTAGTCCTGGTTTAGTCCTGGTTTAGTCCTGATGCAGTCCTGGTTTAGTCCTGGTTTAGACCTGGTTTAGTCCTGGTTTAGTCCTGGTTTAGACCTGGTGCAGTCCTGGTTTAGACCTGGTGCAGTCCTGGTTTAGTCCTGGTTTAGACCTGGTTTAGTCCTGGTTTAGTCCTGGTTTAGACCTGATGCAGTCCTGGTTTAGTCCTGGTTTAGTCCTGATGCAGTCCTGGTTTAGTCCTGGTTTAGACCTGATGCAGTCCTGGTTTAGTCCTGATGCAGTCCTGGTTTAGTCCTGGTTTAGACCTGATGCAGTCCTGGTTTAGTCCTGATGCAGTCCTGATGCAGTCCTGGTTTAGTCCTGGTTTAGACCTGATGCAGTCCTGGTTTAGACCTGATGCAGTCCTGGTTTAGTCCTGGTTTAGACCTGATGCAGTCCTGGTTTAGTCCTGGTTTAGTCCTGATGCAGTCCTGGTTTAGACCTGGTTTAGACCTAGTTTAGACCTGATGCAGTCCTGGTTTAGTCCTGGTTTAGTCCTGGTTTAGACCAGATGCAGTCCTGGTTTAGACCTGATGCAGTCCTGGTTTAGTCCTGGTTTAGACCTGATGCAGTCCTGGTTTAGACCAGATGCAGTCCTGGTTTAGTCCTGGTTTAGACCTGATGCAGTCCTGGTTTAGTCCTGGTTTAGACCTGATGCAGTCCTGGTTTAGTCCTGGTTTAGACCTGATGCAGTCCTGGTTTAGTCCTGGTTTAGACCTGATGCAGTCCTGGCTTAGTCCTGGTTTAGTCCTGGTTTAGACCAGATGCAGTCCTGGCTTAGTCCTGGTTTAGTCCTGGTTTTAGTCCTGGTTTAGACCTGATGCAGTCCTGGTTTAGGTCAAACTGGTCAAAAATAGGGACACTTGGGACATTTGTTGTATAAAACTGGGACAAATCGCTGGTTTTGGATGGATCTGCGGGGACAGGGGGACACGGGACTCAAACCTGGGACTGTCCCGGGGAAATCGGGACGTCAGGTCACACTAAACTGGCAGATGTTCTGGAGTTTTCCGAGCGGAGAGCCCCCCCCCCCCCCGCCGATGAACGACAGTGTAAATTACACACGAGCCTGTCAAAGTTACGCAACGCAAAACACACAATGTGAACAGCCGGGATCGCTATGACAACAAAACGACAAGTTTGGGTCCAAAAATGTAATTAAGAACTCGAATGCGAAATTATAACTGGCAAACGAAATGATATAAACAGAGTCACGCCTTCGTTTGTGATCGGTAATTAAAGAAAAGAACGGAGCGACACTGTTATTTTCAAATAACCGAGACGTTACAAAATATTATGGGGTAAATACTCGAGAGCGTTTAAAATAATTAAATCAGTGTTTTTAAGTCCAATTTTGCCCGTATATTGTTCGGGTAACGGACAGGTGGCGTTTCTGGAGCGGTGATGTCGCGCCGTGAGGGGGGGGGGGGGGGTTCTACGTGTACGTCCGCGGTGGAATGTTCGGGCGTTACCATGGAGACACAATGCACTGTGTTAAAAAAAGACCAAAAAATCAAGAATTAAAAAAAATACAAAAGCGGATTTAAATGGTAAAATTTCAGGAGTTCTTTGGTCCTGAAGTTTGATTTTTTTTTTTTTTTTTTTTTACATTTTTCAATATATTTTAAATCGGATGCCCTCCCTCTTTTATATTAGAGGAATAGAAGAGCTCCATTATTATTATTATTATTATTATTATTATTATTATTCAAAATTAAACGTGTATGAATATAACTGGTTGTATATTAAACACAGATCTATTTTTTGGTTAAATTGTGTATACATTTTAAACCAGATGCCCTCCCTGTCGCAGTTCTCTTTGTTTATATTAGACCAGAACAGGAATAGAGGGATTTTGCACAAAAAAACCCCAAAATATATATGAATATAGTTGGTTCCGTCATAAACACGGATGCATTTTTCAGTTAAACTGTACACCTTTTGCACCAGATGCCCTCCCGTGTGTATAAATATCGTAGGGAGTATTATAAACACGTTTATAGTCGGTCCGTGTTTAAAAATAGCCTCTTGTTATTTCTCTGACTGTGCACAGAGGAATGAGACGGAGATAAATATGGAACAGCCAGGTGCTCTCTCTCTCTTTTATACCTCCTCCTTCTCTTTCTTTCTCTCTTTACCCCCCCCTCTCTCTCTCTTTTATACCTCCTCCTCCTCTTTCTCTTTACCCCTCTCTCTTTTATACATCCTCCTCCTCTTTCTCTCTCTCTCTTTACCCCCCTCTCTTTTATACCTCCTCCTTCTCTTTCTCTTTACTCCTCTCTCTCTCTCTCTTTTATACCTCCTCCTTCTCTTTCTCTCTCTCTTTACCCCTCTCTCTTTTATACCTCCTCCCTCTTTCTTTCTCTCTTTACCCCTCTCTCTCCCTCTCTCTTTTATACCTCCTCCTTCTCTTTCTCTTTACCCCTCTCTCTCTTTATACCTCCTCCTTCTCTTTCTTTCTCTCTTTACCCCTCTCTCTTTTATACCTCCTCCTTCTCTTTCTCTCTCTCTTTACCCCTCTCTCTCTCTTATACCTCCTCCCTCTTTCTTTCTCTCTTTACCCTTCTCTCTTTTATACCTCCTCCTTCTCTTTCTCTCTTTACCCCTCTCTCTCTTTTATACCTCCTTCTCTCTCTCTTTTACACATCCTCCTTCTCTTTCTTTCTCTCTTTACCCCTCTCTCTTTTATACCTCCTCCTCCTCTTTCTCTCTTTACCCCTCTCTCTCTCTCTCTTATACCTCCTCCTCTTTCTTTCTCTCTTTACCCCCTCTCTCTCTCTCTCTCTCTCTTTTATATCTCCTTCTCTTTCTCTCTTTACCCCTCTCTCTTTTATTTACCCCCTTCTTTCTTTCTTTCTTTCTTTCCTTCCTTCCTTCCTTCCTTTTGTATATACATTTCTCCTCACTCACCATCTTTCGCCCCCTCTATTTTTTTTTTATTTTTTTTTTATTCTTTATTTAATAGGGACAGTGCATATTAATGAACATTTGCAGCATTGCAGTGTAAATATGCCAGATTATAGCAAGAATGCTAATGCTAATGCTATTTTAGTCTCTCTTTTCTCTCTCTCCTTTATTACCACCCCTTTTTCTTTCTCTTTCCACTACCTCTCACTCACCCCTCTATTTTAGTCTCTCTTATACCCTCTCCTCCTCACTCTCTCCTCTATTACCACCCCTTTTTCTTTCTCTCTTTTATACCGCCTCCTCCTTTCTTTCTTTCTATACACTTCCCCTCACTCACCCCGTCTCTCTCTCTCTCTCTGCCCGTCTCTCTCTTTCTCCCTCTCCTCTCCACCTTCTTTTGTAATCTATCCTTTTCTCTCTCTCTTAACACCTCTTTTTCCTAGCTGTCTCCTCTCTCTCTTCTCCCCCTTTTTTAAATCTTTCTTTCTTCCATCCTCATTCCTCTTATCTCCTCTCTTTCTTTATACCTCTTTTTCCTGTTTCTTTCATCTATCTCTCCTTCTCTCTCTCTCCCTATCCTTTTGTAATCTATCCTTCTCTCTCACTCTCTTAACACCTCTTTTCTATCCATCTCCTCTCTTCTCTCCCTTTTTTGCAATCTTTCTTTCTTCCTTCCTCCTTCCTCTCTCTTATCCCCTCTTTATATATATATATATATATATCTTTTTCCTGTCTTTCTTTCATCTTCTCTCCTCTCCACCTTCTTTTGTAATCTATCCTTCTCTCTCACTTTCTTAACACCTCTTTTTCCTCTCCGTCTCCTCTCTCTCTCTTCCTCCCTCGTTCACACGGAGAGCTGACACTGAAGAATTCGCTTTTATCGTTCGGGGTCAATTAGCTCGAGTTCAAAGGTCACGCTGAGCCCAAGTTCAAACGCAAACACACGTATGCACGTGCACGCACACACACACATGTACACACACACACACATGTACACACACACACACACACATGTAACCACACGCACACACACACACGTACACACACATGTACACACACATGTACACACACACGCACACACACACATGTACACACACATGTACACACACACACACAGACACACACACACATGTACACACACATGTACACGCACACACACACGCACACACACATGTACACACGCACGCACACACACATGTACACACACACACACGCACACACACATGTAACCACACACGCACACACATGTAACCACACGCACACATGTACACACACACACACGTACACACACACACACACATGTAACCGCACGCACACACACACATGTACACACACACACATGTACACACACACACACGTACACACGCACACACACACATGTAACCGCACGCACACACACACACATGTACACACACACACACGTACACACACGCACGCACACACACACACATGTACACACGCACACACACACACACATGTAACCACACACATGTACACACGCACGCACACACACACACATATACACACGCACACACACACATGTAACCACACACATGTACACACACACACACACGCACACATGTACACACGCACACACACACACACACACATGTAACCACACGCACGCACACACACACACATGTAACCACACGCACGCACACACACACACATGTACACACACACACACGTACACACACGCACGCACATGTAACCACACACATGTACACACGCACGCACACACACACACATGTACACACGCACACACACACACACGTAACCACACACATGTACACACACACACACACGCACACACACACACATGTACACACACGCACGCACACACACACACATGTACACACACGTACACACACGCACGCACATGTAACCACACACATGTACACACACACACACACACGCACACACACACACATGGACACACACGCACGCACACACACACACATGTACACACACGTACACACACGCACGCACATGTAACCACACACATGTACACACACGTACACACACGCACGCACATGTAACCACACACATGTACACACACACACCCACACGCACACACACACACATGTACACACACGCACGCACACACACACACATGTACACACACGTACACACACGCACGCACATGTAACCACACACATGTACACACACGTACACACACGCACGCACATGTAACCACACACATGTACACACGCACGCACACACACACACATGTACACACGCACACACACACACACACGTAACCACACACATGTACACACACACACACACACACACACACACACATGTACACACGCACACACACACACATGTAACCACACGCACGCACACACACATGTAACCACACGCACGCACACACACACACATGTACACACACACACACGCACGCACATGTAACCACACACATGTACACACACACACACGCACACACACACACATGTACACACACACACACACACGTACGCACACACACACACGTAACCACACGCACGGACACACACACGTACACATGTACACACGCACGCACGCACACACACACGTACGCACACACACACGCACACACACGTACGCACGCACACACACATACGCACGCACACGCACGGACACACACACGTACACACACAATGTATGCACACGCACACATGTACACACGCACGCACACACACACGTACGCACACACACACACGCACACACACACACACACACACACGCACGCACACACACACACACGTACGCACGCACGCACACACACACACATGTACACACACACAGTCTAACCTCACACACCGGCACTTTTAAAACTGTATATTTATCCTGTTTATAAATAATCCCGTGATCTCACATCTCCGTGGAGACGAGCAGGTGGCGTTTCGTCCACCAGGAAAGTTCCGCAGTGCACCTTTAAACGGCCCACTCGAGTCCCGTTTAGACGTGATCTGTCGTGTTTATCTGGAACTGGAACATCCTGGTTTTCCATTCGCACACACGAGGTCATGCATTCCTACCATCCACATGATCCCTGTGCTCTTCTGTTTTTCCTTCTCTACCTCTCTCTGTCTCCCTCTCTTTCTACTCCTCTTTCTCCTCCTCTCCCTCTTTCTACTCCTTTCCCTCTCGTCTCCTTCTCCCTCTTTGTCTTCCTCGCCATCTCTTTCTACTCCTTTCCCTCTTTCTCCTACTCTCCCTCTTTGTCTCCCTCCCTTTCTCCTCCTCTCCTTCTCTTTCTCTCTCTCTCCTTCTCTGTCTCCGTCTCTGTCTCTCCATCTGTCTCTCTTTCCTGCTGTCTCTCTCTCTGTCTCTACCTCTACATCCATCTTCTTGTGTGTCTCTGTCTCTTTCTCCCTTTTTCTCTCTTTCTACAGCTCAGTTTCCCTCTCTCTTTTTGTGTGTGTGTCTCTCTCTCCTGACTCTCTCCCTCCTCGTCTCTTTCTCTCCCCCTCCCTCCATCTCTGTTTCTGTGTCTTGCTCTTTTTCTGTCTGTCTCTACCTCTACATCATTCTTCCAGTGTGTGGTTCTCTCTCTCTTTCTCTCTACAGTCGAGTCTCTTTCTGTATATATATATATATCTCTCTCTCTCCATTGCTCCCTCCCTGCATCTCTGCGTTTCCCTCTCCTTTTCTTCCTCTGTCCATCTCTCTATCTCCCTCTCTCTTTCACTCGATCTCCCTCCCTCCATCTCTCAGTCTGTCTCAGTCTCTCTCTTTGCCTCTGTCTCTTTCTGTGTGTCTGTCCCTCCCTCCTGGCTCTCTCTCTCTCTCTGTCACTATCGCTCTCACCTTCTCTCGATCGCTCTCTCTTGCTCCCTCCGTCTCTCTCTCCCTCTCCTTTTCTTCCTCTCCGTCCCTCCCTCTGTCCATCTTTATCTCCCTCTTTCTCCTGGGTCTCTCTCTCTCTCTCTCTCCCTGTTTCTCTTTCTCCATCTCTCTCTCCCTCCATCTCTCTCTCTCCTGCAGGAACAATCTATCATACAACAAAAAGGTGTGAACAACAGTTAGCTGTTTTTGTGTTTTATGGAGAGAGGGGGGGGAAGGGGGGGGGGGGGGCAGCAGTACTGGGTTACCCCTCCTCCTCCTCCCCCCGGGGGCTAGAGTTTCCTCTCTTTCTCTCTCCTCGTTCTTTCCCTCTCTTCTCGTCTATCCTCCGGAGGGTCCTCATAATGGCTCCCAGACTGGTCCTGGAGAGACCGGGGCGAGCGGCGGCAGACGTGGGCGGGGCCACGCACCAAAACAAGGCTAATGTGATCTCTACGGGACGAGAACGCCACGTGCGAGAGCGACAAAACACACGGAAAAAACAAAAAATAAGAGTGAAAATATTTAGAATTTAAAGAGACAATTTCACGTTACTTTCTTTGTTCTAATGTTTCCTGAACCAGGGTCTAAGCCAGGTCTAAGCCAGGTCTAAACCAGGTCTAAACCAGGTCTAAACCAGGTCTAAACCAGGTCTAAACCAGGTCTAAGCCAGATCTAAACCAGGTCTAAACCAGGTCTAAGCCAGATCTAAACCAGGTCTAAACCAGGTCTAAGCCAGGTCTAAGCCAGGTCTAAGCCAGGTCTAAGCCAGGTCTAAGCCAGGTCTAAACCAGGTCTAAACCAGGTCTAAACCAGGACTAAACTAGGTCTAAGCCAGGTCTAAACCAGGTCTAAACCAGGTGGAAGCCAGGTCTAAACCAGGTCTAAACCAGGTCTAAGCCAGGTCTAAGCCAGGTCTAAACCAGGTCTAAGCCAGGTCTAAGCCAGGTCTAAGCCAGGTCTAAGCCAGGTCTAAGCCAGGTCTAAACCAGGTCTAAACCAGGTCTAAGCCAGGTCTAAGCCAGGTCTAAGCCAGGTCTAAGCCAGGTCTAAGCCAGGTCTAAACCAGGTCTAAACCAGGTCTAAGCCAGGTCTAAGCCAGGTCTAAGCCAGGTCTAAGCCAGGTCTAAGCCAGGTCTAAACCAGGTCTAAGCCAGGTCTAAACCAGGTCTAAGCCAGGTCTAAACCAGGTCTAAGCCAGGGTCTAAGCCAGGTCTATACCAGAGACTGAACCAAGGTCTAAACTCAGTCTAAACCAGGATCTAAATGAGGACTAAACCAGGATCTAAACCAGGTCCAAACCAGGTCCAAACTAGGTCTAAACTCAGTCTAAACCAGAACCCAGACCTGGAGTCCATAAATAACACAAAACCCAAATCTTCCACTTCCTTTAATGCCATACTGTGGAACATTCCAAACAAAGCCACAACAACCTTGAAAACCTTGAATTTCAGGCCTGGAAAATGTCTATATAATATTTAATAAAAGCAAGCTTTTTTCATTTTGTACATTAATGCGAAAAACCAGAGTCTAAACCAGGTCTAAACCAGGGTCTAAACCAGGGTCTAAACCAGGGTCTAAACCAGGGTCTAAACCAGGTCTAAACCAGGTCTAAACCAGGGTCTAAACCAGGGTCTAAACCAGGGTCTAAACCAGGGTCTAAACCAGGTCTAAACCAGGTCTAAACCAGGGTCTAAACCAGGGTCTAAACCAGGGTCTAAACCAGGGTCTAAACCAGGTCTAAACCAGGTCTAAACCAGGGTCTAAACCAGGGTCTAAACCAGGGTCTAAACCAGGGTCTAAACCAGGGTCTAAACCAGGTCTAAACCAGGGTCTAAACCAGGTCTAAACCAGGGTCTAAACCAGGGTCTAAACCAGGGTCTAAACCAGGGTCTAAACCAGGGTCTAAACCAGGTCTAAACCAGGTCTAAACCAGGGTCTAAACCAGGTCTAAACCAGGGTCTAAACCAGGGTCTAAACCAGGGTCTAAACCAGGGTCTAAACCAGGTCTAAACCAGGTCTAAACCAGGGTCTAAACCGGGTCTATACCGGGTCTAAACCAGGGTCTAAACCAGGGTCTAAACCAGGTCTAAACCAGGTCTAAACCAGAGTTTGGATGCGCTTTATTCTGAAAACCTGACTCTTGTTTATTTCCTGCTGACACCACTTATGTCGAGTGTCCTTTTGTGCGACGGGAGGTTCTGGGTGCGCCCCGTCGTCCCTCCTGTCGTAATCCTCGCGCTGCGTTCAAGTACACCGGTTTAAACCCGCGCTCCTCACACGCCGATGGGAAAACCCGCGCGAACCGAGTCGTCACGGCATCTCTCGTCGACTCCAAGGATAAAAGGCGAGTCTTAATGAGGTTTTAATTGATTTTGGAGTGCGTCCGTGAGCGTCGGGAGCGGTGGATTAGCGTAGCTTCAGAGGGGAGTATTGACCCGCTTCAGCTTCTCCCTCGGCTCTTATGAATGTGTGAGCGCTAATGTTGCTACGCCGCTAATGCGCGAACGACTGAAGGGTTTTTTCATAATGCCTCCTTCTCGTTTTCATTTACGTTTTAAATTCTTTATATTGTGATTTTAACGTATTTCTTATTCTGTAAAACACTTTAAATTACTTTGTGTACGAATTGCGCTTTACAAACTTCCCTCGCCTAATGCGCTACACATGACATTTTCCAGAACCTGGTTTAGACCTGGTTTAGCTCCTGGTTTAGCTCCTGGTTTAGTCCTCATTTAGATCCTGGTTTAGTCCTCATTTAGATCCTGGTTTAGACCTAGTTTAGGCCTAGTTCAAATCTTGGTTCAGTCCTGGTTTAGACCCTGGTTCAGTCCTGGTTTAGACCCTGGTTTAGACCTGGTTTAGACCCTAGTTCAGTCCTGGTTTAGACCCTGGTTTAGACCTGGTTTAGACCCTAGTTCAGTCCTGGTTTAGACCCTGGTTTAGACCCTGGTTTAGACCCTGGTTCAGTCCTCGTTTAGACCTGGTTTAGACCTGGTTTAGACCTGGTTCAGTCCTGGTTCAGTCCTGTTTAAGACCCTGGTTCAGTCCTGGTTCAGTCCTGGTTCAGTCCCGGTTCAGTCCCAGTTTAGACCCTGGTTTAGACCCAGGTTAGACCCTGGTTTAGACCCTGGTTCAGTCCTGGTTTAGACCCTGGTTCAGTCCTCGTTTAGACCTGGTTTAGACCTGGTTTAGACCTAGTTCAGTCCTGGTTCAGTCCTGGTTTAGACCGAGTTTAGACCTAGTTCAGTCCTGGTTCAGTCCTGGTTCAGTCCCTTTTTAAACCCTGGTTCAGTCCTGGTTTAGACCCTGGTTCAGTCCTGGTTTAGACCTGGTTCAGTCCTGGTTCAGTCCTGGTTCAGTCCTGGTTCAGCCCTGGTTTAGACCCTGGTTCAGTCCTGGTTCAGTCCTGGTTTAGTCCTGGTTTAGACCCTGGTTCAGTCCTGGTTCAGTCCTGGTTTAGTCCTGGTATAGACCTGGTTCAGTCCTGGTTTAGTCCTGGTTTAGTCCTGGTATAGACCTGGTTCAGTCCTGGTTTAGACCCTGGTTCAGTCCTGGTTCAGTCCTGTAGTTAAGTGCAGGTTTATGAGTAAAGTTTATCCCAATTGTCGAGTAGATTTTGTCTCATATTGTCAAAATTCCAAACACACCAAGTCGATCCCAACATAAACCGATAACTCTTCCAAATTCTAGTCTCTTTCCCTTATTTTTACCATATTTTTACATATTTTTTGAAACGTTTACGTCAATTAAACCAGAAAAGACGCTCAAACTCTCAAACGCTCAAGCTCAGCTCTCTCGTCTGCTGCTAATTTCAAACTGGCTGAATTTCCATTTGGGTGAATGACATCGCCTCTCCTCTTTTTCTCTTTTCCTCTTTTCTCTTGACGATTGTGAGCGAGGGAGTGAGGAAAAAGGGTCCCTAATATGGAGTAAGTGCTTTTGAAATATTAACTAGGAGCCGGGAGCCTGGAATCCCTGGGATCCATCGCTCCTGTCAGGTCCAATCTGTCCCGGAGACAAACGTGTCCGGCGTATGACGTCTCGGTACTCACACGCCAGCGACCGCCGACCGCACAGTCTAGACCTCCATTGATCCTGGACTGTGGACGAGACCTAAAGCGATGGAAGCGAAGGGGAAAAGCCAGATGCCCCGCCAGGACGCGTCTCAATCAATCAATGCATATGTATTTACAGCAGGGGGTAATGGACGGCAATTCATATACAGTTTTACGGATCAATAAAAAGATCAACACTAAATATGAGGCCGAGTTTGGAGGGTTTTTTGTGATAAGTGTATTAAATTATAGAATAAAATCAAGTTTTTTTTCATTTCCTACATTAAAGAGGCGGTACTAAGTGAAAAACCAGGGTCGAAACCAGGGTCGAAACCAGGGTCGAAACCAGGGTCGAAACCGGGACTGAACCAGGACTGAACCAGGTCTAAACTAGGTCTAAACCAGGACTGAACTAGGTCTAAACCAGGTCTAAACCAGGTCTAAGTCAGGTCTATACCAGAGACTGAACCAGGGTCTAAACTAGGTCTAAACCAGGTCTAAACCCGGTCTAAACCAGGACTGAACCAGGGTCTAAACCAAGGTCTAAACCAGGACTGAACCACAACTGAACTAGGTCTAAATTAGGTCTAAACTAGGTCTAAACCAGGTCTAAACCAGGTCTAAACCAGGTCTAAGCCAGGTCTAAGCCAGGTCTAAACCAGGTCTAAGCCAGGTCTATACCAGAGACTGAACCAGGGTCTAAACTAGGTCTAAACCAGGTCTAAACCCGGTCTAAACCAGGACTGAACCAGGGTCTAAACCAGGTCTAAACCAGGACTGAACCACAACTGAACTAGGTCTAAATTAGGTCTAAACTAGGTCTAAACCAGGTCTAAACCAGGTCTAAACCAGGTCTAAACCAGGTCTAAGCCAGGTCTAAGCCAGGTCTAAACCAGGTCTAAGCCAGGTCTATACCAGAGACTGAACCAGGGTCTAAACTAGGTCTAAACCAGGTCTAAACCCGGTCTAAACCAGGACTGAACCAGGGTCTAAACCAGGGTCTAAACCAGGACTGAACCAGAACTGAACTAGGTCTAAACTAGGTCTAAACTAGGTCTAAACCAGGTCTAAACCAGGTCTAAACCAGGTCTAAACCAGGTCTAAGCCAGGTCTATACCAGAGACTGAACCAGGGTCTAAACCAGGGCTGAACTAGGTCTAAACCAGGTCTAAATCAGGTCTAAACCAGGTCTAAGCCAGGTCTATACCAGAGACCGAACCAGGGTCTAAACTCGGTCTAAACTCGGTTATACCGGGTTTAGACCTGGTTTAGACCAGGATCTAAATGAGGACTAAACCAGGAGCTAAACCAGGTCCAAACTAAGGCTAAACTCAGTCTAAACCAGGATCTTAATGAGATTGAAAGAAAGAAAGAAAGAAAGAGCAAGAGAGGGTCTGAGACAGAGATCGACTGAGATATATTCCAAATACACTGAACTTTTTGAAGTAAATTCTTGTGTTTTTGTCCCGTTGCTTCTTTTCTCTTTCCCGGCTCTGTCCATGTCCCTCCAGAGCCACCGTAGTCACCTTAGTCCTCGTAGTCCCCGTAGTCCCCGTGTGCCCTGTAGTCCCCATAGTTCCTGTAGTCCTTGTAGTCCCCGTATCCTTGTAGTCCCCGTAGTCCCTGTAGTCCCCGTCGTCCTCGTAGTCCCCGTGTGCCCTGTAGTCCCCATAGTTCCTGTAGTCCTTGTAGTCCCCGTATCCTTGTAGTCCCCGTAGTCCCCGTAGTCCCCGTAGTCCCCGTAGTCCCCGTAGTCCCCGTGTGCCCTGTAGTCCCCGTAGTCCCTGTAGTCCCCGTAGTCCCCGTAGTCCCTGTAGTCCTTGTAGTCCCCGTATCCTTGTAGTCCCCGTAGTCCCCGTAGTCCTTGTAGTCCCTGTAGTCCTTGTAGTCCCCGTATCCTTGTAGTCCCCGTAGTCCCCGGGGCCCGTCGTTTTCCTCTAGACTGACACACTTCCTGCTGTAATCACCAAACCGACCGACACCCCGACCCACAGCTTCATCTGCCCCCCCAGAACTGCCCTCCCCACCTCCTCCTGCCCCCCCGTACCCCCCCCGTTCACCTCCCTCCGCTGCCCTCCTCCCCCAGGCCTGATCACGTATCGATTTGCCATTACAAGCATTGATCCGCCCTGTGCGCTGCCCCCGGTGGTCGTAAAGAGGTGATATCACCGAAGAGAGAAATTTAAGCTCTGGGCTACAGGCACATTAAGTCCTGGTTCAGTCCTGGTTCAGTCCTGGTTCAGACCTGGTTCAGACCTGGTTCAGTCCTGGTTCAGTCCTGGTTCAGACCTGGTTCAGTCCAGGTTCAGTCCTGGTTCAGTCCTGGTTCAGTCCTGGTTCAGTCCTGGT
The DNA here is from genome assembly GCA_036785185.1 of Paratrypauchen microcephalus. Taxonomy (NCBI): domain Eukaryota; kingdom Metazoa; phylum Chordata; class Actinopteri; order Gobiiformes; family Gobiidae; genus Paratrypauchen; species Paratrypauchen microcephalus. The sequence goes on from JAVJIX010000051.1 coordinate 2,004,407, forward strand.
TCAGACCTGGTTCAGTCCAGGTTCAGTCCTGGTTCAGTCCTGGTTCAGTCCTGGTTCAGTCCTGGTTCAGACCTGGTTCAGTCCAGGTTCAGTCCTGGTTCAGTCCTGGTTCAGTCCTGGTTCAGACCTGGTTCGGACCTGGTTCGGACCTGGTTCGGACCTGGTTTAGTCCCTGGTTTAGACCTGGTTCGGACCTGGTTTAGTCCTGGTTCAGTCCTGGTTCGGACCTGGTTTAGTCCCTGGTTTAGACCTGGTTCAGACCTGGTTCGGACCTGGTTTAGTCCCTGGTTTAGTCCCTGGATTAGTCCCGGTTCAAACCTGGTTTAGTCCCTGTATTAGTCCCGGTTCAAACCTGGTTTAGTCCTGGTTCAGACCTGGTTTAGTCCTGGTTCAGACCTGGTTTAGTCCTGGTTCAGACCTGGTTTAGTCCTGGTTTAGAAGTCCTAGTCCAGTCTGAATCCAGTTTTTCTTTAATTTTTGTTCTGGTCTAAACCAGGACTAAACCAGGTTTGAACCAGGTCTTTTTTGTCTCTCATCCTCTGTCTCCTACTTTCATCTCTTCCCCCATCCTTCCCTTCCTCCTAATCCTTTTTGCTCTCTTTCCTTCTCTTTTTTTCTCCTTTTCTCTCCTCCCCCTCTGTCTTCATCCCTCTGTTCTTGCCGTCCGTCTGTGGCGTTTTAATCCCGTTTTTCTCTCTGTAGGTGTTCGCTCGGAGAGAGAAACGCTGGAGGCTTTAGCGCTGATGCTAAATGTAATAAAGCTCAGTGGAACCTTTCCCTCCCTCGGGACTTTCTTCGGGATTAAATATGAAACCGAGTCATTCACAAGATTATTTCACACATTTTGGACGTTTTGGTTCAGTTTTGGTGCTTTGTTTTGGCAGTTTGGAGTCTGCCTGAATGAAAATAGATCTAAAATAAGAACCAGACCAGGACTAAAACTGGACTAAACCAGGACTAAACCAGGACTAAACCAGAACTAAACCAGGACGAACAGACAGCAATTATCAAAGGAAAGGAGATTGTGGATCGTCTCAAACAGAACTTGGATGGAAGAAATCTCAACAACATTTGCATATGCTCAGCTCATTTCGCAGCCGGTAGCCGTATCGTAGCCGTATCGTAGCCGTATTGTAGCCGTATCGTAGCCGTACCTTAGCCGTACCTTAGCCGTACCTTAGCCGTACCTTAGCCGTATTGTAGCCGTATCGTAGCCGTATCGTAGCCGTATCTTAGCCGTATCTTAGCCGTATCTTAGCCGTATCTTTGCTGTATCTTAACCATATCTTAGCCATACCTTAGCTGGTAGCCGTATCTTTGCAAAAGCAGTATACTAGTCCTTAAACACGTGGGTTGACTAGATATAAATATGCCGACCTTTGGCATCACAATACGCTTGTCTCCAGTTTTCCGCACTTTGCCTCTTGTACCAGCCACAAACAAACTCCAGACCTTTAGAGCTCTGAAGGTCTCCAGACCTTTAGATCTCTGAAGGTCTCCAGACCTTTAGATCTCTGAAGGTCTCCAGACCTTTAGATCTCTGAAGGTCTCCAGACCTTTAGATCTCTGAAGGTCTTGTGCTGTATCAGGGCTTGGGGAGAAGACCAGGTAGCTGACAATGTCGGGATCACTTACAGCAGCAGAATCGACAAATCGCCACTGTCACTGAACAAACCTGAATCCATCTCATACGGATCTTCTTGCCCAATTCATTTGAGTTTTTTCATAGAACGCTTCTTTCCTTTGGCGTCCAACGTATCCCTATACAGCAGGTCAACTGTGTCACTTTTGGATTCCGATGTGAAAGGTTTCTCGCGAAAATTTAGATTTTTTCTGCATGGTTGTTATATAAACACATGTAATTTTGAGGGCGTAACGCATCCAAGATGACCGCACATACAGGTAATCGTCCTGTTTTTCCGGGTTCGTGAAAACGCTCTATTCTGTAAATGTCGTCGGGCTAAAGTCGTAGCCGCAGGAGGCGACACGAGCGATCTGCTTCACCACCTCCGTCACAAACACGTCCTGGAATGTGAAGAACGCACGAAACTAAGATCTGCATCCTCTTCCACATCTGCAGGGAACGTTCAAGTCGGCGCCGCGACACAAAACGCCGCTCGGACGTCGCTCAAAGACGCGTTTGCTAAAGGGATGTCTACGACAAGAAAAGCAAACGGTGGAACGATATTACCAACGCTGTTACTGTCCACTTCACCAAAGACATGGAACCACTTAGTACATGAAAAATAATAGCGTCAAATACAGCGACACCAATAAAATATCAATTTTTCGTCAATTTTCTATAAATTTTGGGCATATTTTTGGTCCATTTTCGGTCAATTTCAGTAAATTTTCGGTTAATTTTCAGTCAATTTTCTATCAATTTTTGGTCAATTTTTTTGTGAATTTTTTGTTAATTTTCTGTAAATTTTCGTCAGTTTTCTGTCAATTTTCTGTCAAACGGTCAATTTTGGTCCATTTTTGGTCAAATTTCAGTAAATTTCGGTCAATTTTCGGTCAATTTTCAGTCAATTTGCATCCTCTTCCACATCTGCAGGGAACGTTCAAGTCGGCGCCGCGACACAAAACGCCGCTTGGATGTCGCTCAAAGACGCGTTTGCTAAGGGGACCGCCTACGACAAGAAAAGCAAACGGTGGAACGATACTACCAACGCTGTTACTGTCCATTTCGCCAAAGACATGGAACCACTTAGTACATGAAAAATAATAGCGTCAAATACAGCGACACCGATATAATTTTGAAAAATACCGTGACATCAACAACATCACTGATCTTCGGGAGCTGGAATCACACCGCCAACGTTTGCATCAGTGGGGAAACGCTCCATCAACTGAGCCACGGTCGCCCCAGTAACACCAGACAAATCCACAAAAACATCTCCAGGGAGAAAAGCATCCGACGGACCCTCCACTGCCAGAAAAGTTACACAATGCAGCTTTAAGTTTGTCTGAAATGGACTACAAACTTCCTGGTGGTGTTACTCACTCCGGACTCGCCCACTCGCTCAGACTTTTACACCCAGGACGAGTGCATGAAGGCTGGGTGCGTGGGCGAGGGTCAGGGGGGACGCTCTGGTTCACGGTTCTCTCCCTCGGGCGTCCAGAAAGAATAAAACTCACTCGCCAATAAAAAAAAAAAAAACAGAAAGAATCATTTGTGCTCCAGGCCTGAGGGGGCACAGTTTGAAGCAGATTTATGAAGGGGAAGTCCACTCACAACAAAACAAGAACAGAAAATGCAAAATACAGAAACTTGTCCAAACAGAAGTGAGAAAAGTGAAAGTGAAAAAGGCTTGAGGACGACAGAATAGGAGATTTTATATTTATTATTTGTAATTGTGAAAAGCTGTTGTGGATTTGCCAGAACTCAACCAAGACTCAACCAAGGACTAAACTGAGACCAAACCAGGATTTAACCAGAACAGAACAGTACCAGGACTGAACTAAGATTGGACCCAGATTAAACCAAGTCTGAATCACCAGGACTAAACCAGGACTCAACAAAGACTAAGCCAGACTAATACAGAACCAGGAACCAAAACAAGATCAAACAAGGACCAAGAACTAAACCAGGACTCAACCCGGCCTCAACCTGGACTCAACCAGGTCTTTTAAAGCATTTCTAAACAAGGACTAAACTCGTACTAAACCAGGACTCAACCAGGACTCAACCAGGACTCAATCATTTCGAAAACAGGACTAAAGCCGTACTAAACCAGGTCTAAACCAGATCTAAACCAGGTCTGAACCAAATCTAAACCAGGTCTAAACTCGGTCTAAACCCGGTCTAAACCTGATCTAAACCCGGTCTAAACCCAATCTAAATCTGGTCTAAATCCGGTCTAAACCCGGTCTAAGCCTGGTCCAAACCAGGTCCAAACCAGGTCCAAACCAGGTCCAAACCAGGTCCAAACCAGGTCCAAACCCGCTCTGTATTACCTGGCCCTCGGTAAACAGCAGGTTAGCATTAGCTTTACCGTTAGCTCACATAAACAGCTCTTTGTTCGTGTATTGTGTAACCCACGGCGACGGCTTTTTCTGCTCACAAACAAAAGGAACATATGAAGAGAATTACTCTGCTCTGAGAACGGAAACTACCACAGCTGACTCGCATTTTAACTTTTCTCTCAAATATTTACTCGTCCTGGAAATTCAAACGCCAAGAATTCTTTTTTCATTTTGTCTGGCTGACATTTCACTATCAGGCAGAGAGGATTATGGGAATGTCAAATGATTTTAAAACGGATAAAATACAACGTTTATGGGTTAAATTAAGGCTGTGTGGATTTGAACATGTCCACTGGAGTTTGTCCTGGTTTAGTCCTGGTTTAGTCCACATTTTGTTCTGGTTTTGTCCTGGTTTAATCCAGGTTTACTCCTTATTAACTTCTGGTTTAGTCCTGGTCAAATCCTGATTTATTATTGGTTTATTCCTGTATTAGTTCCAATTAAGGTCTGGCTCAGTCCTGTTTTAGACCTGGTTTATTCTTGGTTTAGTCCTGGATTAGTCCCAATTAAGGTCTTGCTTAGTCATGTTTTAGTCCTGTTTAGTCCAGATTTTATTCTGGTTTTGTCCTGGTTTAATCCAGGTTTACTCCTTATTAACTCATTGAGTGCCAGTGACGAGTTTTCTCGTCATGTTGAATCCAAACGTTGAGTGCCGTGACAAATATATTCGTCAAGGACGTTTTTCAGCGGGGATCGCTAGGATACGACCTGGAGCAACTTTGAAGGTGTAATTCACACCTCCTAACCTGTAGGTAGCGATCTTGTATCATTATTTGCCGATCGGAGACGCGGAAGAGAGGAGGAGTGTAGTTTGTGTACTGTGAATTGGCGAAAGGAGCAAGATGGTGAGGCGAGGGAAATCCGGAAAAGCAGAGGACTGTTGATCAGCGCCTATGGAGCGATCTGATCGCTCTTGGGACCCAGGATCCTGGATCAGAGGATCACAGAGACAAGCCGGATCAGGCCGCGAGGTCGGGGCCGAGATCTGCTGTGCCCGAGGCAGGGGGCGTGTCATGTGTGCGCTGCGCGGAGCAGGAACTCTGATCAGAACTACGACAGCGCCAAAGAAGACGAGTACTGACTTGGATCAGTAGATCCTGGTCTCCAAAGAGGCATGAGATGAGAAGAATTAAGTTTACATGATGCTGCTGTGTGGTAATTGTAATGAATGAAGCTATATGTGTGTGTGCGTGCGTGCGTGTGTGTGTGTGTATATACAGTATATGTGTGTGTGTAAAGGTTTATGCATGGCCTTGTGTGTATGTACATATATATATGTGTGTGTATATTAGTTTTTATTATGGGTCTGTACTCTGAGCCTCAATATTGTTGTGAAGTGACAAAGTTCTATTTTATATGAAAAGTTATTTTTATATGAACGAATTTTCAATTCACAGAGCTTTATATTCTTATATTTGTAAATAAAAAATGTACTTTGTCATCAAAAATCTCTTTCTCTGTTGTTTGAGATGTTTGAGGTGTCACTAAATCAATAAATATTGACGTCAAAGTCACTCACTTTGTGGTCAAAAAACTGTGTTTTTGCTGAAACTTCCCTATGTTCTACTATCAATTACTTGGGAACCGAAAAGGTTAGAAACATATTTTTTTTCTAGGTGAAAGAAGAGAGTCTACACTTTAGTTTGATGTGTGCCATGTTTATATAGTCACAGAACTCAGTATTCTGTGGGTCTTGGAATATCAGTGAAAATACACTAAAACCTCCGGCAGTCTGGGAGTTAGAATTCTGAAAACAGGCCGGCAGTTAACTTCTGGTTTAGTCCTGGTTAAGTCCTGGTTTATTCTTGGTTTAGTCCTAATTAAGGTCTGGTTTAGTCCTGGTTAAGTCCTGGTTTATTCTTGGTTTAGTCCTAATTAAGGTCTGGTTTAGTGCTGGTTTAGTCCTGATTGAGTCCTAATTAAGTCCTGATTGAGTCCCGGTTGAGTCTTGATTCAGTGCTGGTCCAGTCCCGGTCTAGTCCGGGTTACTTGTTTAGTTTGTGTTTCGTCTGTGTTTAGCCCCAGGTTTAGTCTCGATTTAGTCCCGACTTTGTCTATATCAAGTCCTGGTTCAGTATTAGCTTAGTCCTGGTTTAGCCCTTGATCCCAGTTTAGTCCTGGTCTAGTTCTTAGATTCATGAACGGTTTCCCTTAAATTTACTTCATTTGAATCCAGACCACAACAGGACTCGCCATTGTCCCGGCTCGTCTGTCCAGCCCCTGATTTGTTTCCTAAATAAACCTCCTCCTGCACAGCCGACGTGCCCTTGAGCAAGGAATGTGCTGCAGTTAATTGGACCACAAACCATCGCAATAAAAGACTTTGTGGCCACTCTGGGCTTCCATACTCGTGCACATGTGTAAAAGAGAACGGGGCTGTTGTGTGGAGGAGTGACGAGCCCAGAGCAGAGAGTGAGAGGGGGTTCAGTCCTGGTTCAGTCCTGGTTCAGTCCTGGTTCAGTCCTGGTTCAGCCCTGGTTTAGTCCTGGTTTAGTCCCTGGTTCAGTCCTGGTTCAGCCCTGGTTTAGTCCCAGGTTCAGTCCCTGGTTCCCAGTCCCTGGTCTAGTCCTTGGTTTAGTTCTCCTCTAGTCCTGGTTCAGCCCTGGTTTAGTCCTTGGTTTAGTCCTCCTTTAGTTCTGGTTAGTCCCTGGTTTAGTCCTTGGTTTAGTCCTCCTTTAGTTCTGGTTAGTCCCTGGTTTAGTTCTCCTCTAGTCCTGGTCTAGTCCCTGGGTCAGTCCTGGTCAAGTCCTGGTTTAGTCCCTGGTTAGTCCTCGTTTAGTCCTCCTCTAGTTCTGGTTTAGTCCTTCGTTTAGTCCTCCTCTAGTCTTGGTTTAGTCCCTGGTTTAGTCCCTGGTTTAGTCCTCTGGTCCTGGTCGAGTCCTGGTTTAGTCCCTGGTTTAGTCCCTGGTTTAGTCCCTGGTTTAGTCCTCTGGTCCTGGTCGAGTCCTGGTTTAGTCCCTGGTTTAGTCCCTGGTTTAGTCCTCTGGTCCTGGTTTAGTCCTGGTCGAGTCCACACGTAGTCCCTCAGGAGCAGCTCTTACTTGCAGTCCAGCCTCTCGATCTCGAAGTGCGGGTTGAAGTTCAGGGCGATGCGTTGGGTCGGTTCTGGAGCTGTGATGACCCAGTGACAGTTCTGATGGGGTGGGTACTCCAGCGGGTACCCGGGCGACGTGATGTACCCGGCCTCACTGGCGTCCAGCAACCCCCCGCACTCCGGAGCTACGAGAGAAAAAGTACGTTTAGATTTCAATTGATTTATTATTGTGTTTTCACTTTTTATTCATTATTGACAGTTTAAATCTTTCTGAAGAGAAAAATCAAAGTATCACACCCTAGTGCTTGGTTCAGTCCCCGGTTTAGTACCTGGTTTAGTCCCTGGTTCAGTACCTGGTTTAGTCCTTGGTTCAGTCCCTGGTTCAGTCCCTGGTTTAGTCCCTGGTTTAGTCATTGGTTCAGTCCCTGGTTCAGTACCTGGTTTAGTCCCTGGTTTAGTCCCTGGTTCAGTACCTGGTTCAGTACCTGGTTTAGTCCCTGGTTCAGTACCTGGTTCAGTCCCTGGTTTAGTCCCTGGTTTAGTCCCTGGTTCAGTACCTGGTTCAGTACCTGGTTTAGTCCCTGGTTCAGTACCTGGTTCAGTACCTGGTTTAGTACCTGGTTTAGTCCTTGGTTCAGTACCTGGTTTAGTCCTTGGTTCAGTCCCTGGTTCAGTCCCTGGTTTAGTCCCTGGTTTAGTCATTGGTTCAGTCCTGGTTCAGTCCCTGGTTTAGTCCCTGGTTTAGTCCCTGGTTCAGTACCTGGTTCAGTACCTGGTTTAGTACCTGGTTTAGTCCTTGGTTCAGTACCTGGTTTAGTCCTTGGTTTAGTCCCTGGTTCAGTACCTGGTTTAGTCCTTGGTTTAGTCCTTGGTTCAGTCCTGGTTCAGTACCTGGTTCAGTCCTGGTTCAGTCCCTGGTTCACTACCTGGTTCAGTACCTGGTTACTAAACCTGGGGCTAAACCTAGACTAAAGCAGAACTAGACCAGGACTAGACCAGAACAAAACCAGGACAAAACCAGGACTAGGCTAGGGATGAACCAGGGTTAAACAAGGACTACATCAGGACTAAATCTGGAGATAACCCGGGGCTAAACCTGGACTAAAGCAGGACTAGACCAGGACTAGACCAGGAATGAACCAAGACTGAACAAGAACTGAACCAGGTCTTAACCACATTTTGAAAAAACTGAGACAAAACTAAACCAGGACTTAATTTAAACATATCCAAGACTAAACCAGGACTGAAACTGAACAAATTGGACTAAACCAAGACTAAACCAGGACTTCATAAGGACCAAACGTGGACTAAACCAGGACCAAACCAAGCAGACCTGGTGAAATCCACACAGCCTTAACATAATCCATAAATCTTGTATTTTATCTGTTTAAAATGTGAACTTTGAACAGAATCGTAATATTAAAACAAATCAATTCATAATGCGGAAAAATCTGAAATTTTCTTCCTATACTAAAATTCCTTCCTCCGTGTATTCCCAGCCATATGAGATTCCATTTTAAACCATTACATCCCGGTTATAACTGCCCATCTGCCCCGGTGACGCTCCAAAACGACAGTAAAACAACAGAGGAGCAATTCCAGCTGGAAACCTGGAAAACTGCACGTGTCCAGAGTGTGCTGTGAATACGAGAGATTAAAACCATAAAACACCACCGCGGCGGCACATTTCTCTGGATTACACTGAAAACGAGCTCCGCGCCCTGCTCTCAGCGCCCCCTGTGGGACCCGGAGTGTAACTGTTGTTCAGGCAAAACCGATCGGCAAACACGAGACACATTTACTGACGGGAAGTCCAGCACACGGCAAACAATTACGTTAAATTGAGTTACATTTACTTGATACCAGGATATTAAATGATTGGACCGTCCATGGAGGCAAGAATGATCCAAAATTAAGACCGTTGCCTTAGCGATTAGCAAATTAAAGATACAGTACGCAACTTTTTGGAGGTGGAACGTCTCCTGCACGATTCCATGGAAATACACTCACTGTGTGCACATGGTAGGATCGGATTGGATTTCTCCAAATCCGATCCCGTTACTCTGGTGGTCTGTCCTTAGATCCGAGTGCACATGAAGCTCGTGTAATGGGATAATGGTCAGCGACCTGGCCGGCTCCGCTGGCGCTGTAGTCCAACTACTTCAATAAAAACACAACAAACTATGTGGCGGTATACAAAGATGGAGCTCGAGGAGTTTGACGGACTAATATGAGACTAAACCTGGACTAAACCTAGACTGAACCTGGACTAAACCTGGACTAAACCTGGACTAAACCAGGACTAATATGAGACTAAACCTGGAGTAATCCTGGACTAAACCTGGACTAAATCAGGACTAATATGAGACTAAACCTGGACTAAACCTAGACTAAACCTGGACTAAACCTGGACTAAACCTGGACTAAACCTGGACTAAACCTAGACTAAACCTAGACTAAATCAGGACTAATATGAGACTAAACCTGGACTAATCCTGGACTAAACCTGGACTAAATCAGGACTAATATGAGACTAAACCTGGACTAAACCTGGACTGAACCTGGACTAAACCTGGACTAAATCAGGACTAATATGAGACTAAACCTGGACTAAACCTAGACTAAACCTGGACTAAACCTGGACTAAATCAGGACTAAACCTGGACTAAATCAGGACTAGACTGAACCTGGGCTAGTTTGACGGAGCAGCATTGGTGTAGGTGTTGTGCATTCTTTCTTCGCAGCCATGATTTCATCTGAATTTTCCGGCAACAATCGCTACGGCGTCGGTGCCTCCTGCCACTTCCGGGTGAAATCCCTGGCGAAAATTCCCACGCATGTGCAGTACGCCAATCCGATCCGATATCGTGCACAAGGCGGCACCGAGCGGATTACTATCGGCCTAAGCCAGGGGTTCCAAACGGATTCGTGAAACCAATCCCTATACGATCCTTAGCCTGTGCACATGAATTCGATATGATCCCGATCCGTTTGCGATCGGATTACACTCGTCCATGTGCACGCAGTGAGTGTTGCAACAAGGGCTGTGCCAAAAAGCAAAACATCGATAAGTCATGATTTTTACTTGGGTCGATCTCGACGAAAAGGCGAGTGCCTTTTAATCAAAGTCAACCTCCACAATTTGACGGAAAAGTCCAGTGTCTGCCACAGCTTTTCACCATTTCTCCTCTTTCCTCCGGTGCTTCTCATCTTTAAAATCCAAAATTATGGAAAGTCAATGACTGTTTTCTCTCCGTTTGATCGAAACGTAAGATCTCGTTTAGCGCACGGACTTCGCACGTGTTTCTGTTGGTAACCGTAACATTCCAAACTTTAAATGTGTACAAAACAAAAACTGTAGTGACGCTGACACTTCGCTCTTTACGCCTGAAGTTCACATCTATGTTTTCATAACACGGAAAAAAATCTCATCTAAAATCGAGATCGATCAATATGGGGGGAAAAAAAAAATCGTGATTCTTTTTTTTCCCATATCGCCCAGCCAAAATAGAGTTGGTATAAAGAGTGAGTTTGACATTGCCAGTCATCGAGTTAAAGGAAGGAATATGGAGTAAAGTTCCATATTTGGGATTCTGATTGACGATTCTGCGAGTATCGTAGCAACCAACGAGCCAATCAGCGCATGCTTAATCTGTTATTAACATTCATATCTTGATTTTCAGACCAAATAGTGAAATAAACACCCCAGGATCACGTAGAACGAGTAAATACGAACATTTAACGACCAAAACGAGCAGTTTGACAGCAGCAGTTAACAAAATGTTTTTCCAGTACAAAGTGGACAATCGCGGACAGGAACACTTCCACTTCCAAAATAAATTTTAAAAAACCTGCATTTTTGGGGTAAAAAGTTACATCCCGTAGCTTTAAAACGAAACATTTTGAAAGATGAAAAGTCCTGGAAATGTCAATAACAGGAAGCTAAAACCCATGAATATTAGATTTACTCGACGGACCCTGATCCAAAATAAAATGTTGACTTTAGAGAACTATATTTCCTTTTTTTCCATGTCATTATTTTACATTGATCCAAAGTTGAAAAAGGTTTAAAATAATCCATTTCAAATAGTTCATCTTTAATTTAATGTTTTAAAGGGGGATTATTACCACTACTAGGGTCCAGAGATCTTATTGCTTTGCCTGTAATGTTCCACAGCATGGCTTTAAACTTATTTGTATAAAGACACCACTATGCCAAGTTACAGGTCAGATCTGTGGAGAGGGAACCCTTAGAAATGCTATGAAAAAGAAAAAAAAAGTGAATATATAGTAATTTTTAAGATGGTATTTTAATTTTTTTATTTTTTTTTTTAACCTTATCTTATACTAACATGCTAATGCTAACACAGCCTGTATGTGGACAATAGGAGGTTTCATATATGATGCTAACGTGCTAATGCTACCTCTGGCTGTATCTGTGGACAATAGAGTCGTGTCTCAATTCTCAGTGTGCACAGTTCGGAGTGTGGTTTTAAGGCATGTACGTCACTTCCCGCGCGACAACTGCTGTCCCATTTAGTTTTTGTTCCATGCACAGTTAACATGCGGTCTGACCGCAGTCGTTTCCATGGAAATTGGGGCGTGGACCAACTGCGTGAAAAAGCACACTTCGCACACTCACATATCCCAGCATGCACCATGCGCTACTTCTTCTACGGGAGAAAATGGAGTCGGCGGCTGCATCTGGTAGTGGCGAGACCTGTCGCATTTCGCGGACTGCACTCAGGACTGTGCAAGTATGCACAGCCTTGACTGCAGTCTGAGTACCCTTAAAACCACACTCCGAACTGTGCACTGAGAATTGAGACATGGCTAATAGGAGGTTTCCTATCTGATGCTAACGTGCTAACACTAGCTCTGGCTGTACGTGGACAATAGGAGGTTTCATATCTGATGCTAACGCGCTAACGCTAACACAGCCTGTACGTGGACAATAGGAGGTTTCATATCTGATGCTAACGCGCTAATGCTAGCTCTGGCTGTATTCGTGGACAATAGGAGGTTTCATATCTGATGCTAACGTGCTAACGCTAACACAGCCTGTACGTGGACAATAGGAGGTTTCATATCTGATGCTAACGTGCTAACGCTAACACAGCCTGTACGTGGACAATAGGAGGTTTCATATCTGATGCTAACACTAGCTCTGGCTGTACGTGGACAATAGGAGGTTTCATATCTGATGCTAACGTGCCAACGCTAACACAGCCTGTACGTGGACAATAGGAGGTTTCATATCTGATGCTAACGTGCTAACGCTAGCTCTGGCTGTATTCGTGGACAATAGGAGGTTTCATTCGCTAACAATAGCCGTGTTTATTATGACTGTGCCGGTGCAGAAGATTGGCACACATTATTATTCTTTACAGCGGCGAAGCCCAAACGTGATCGCCATGACAACGGGACGGTTCATTCTGCAATTCTCGGCAATACAAATGTGTGTGTGTGTGTGTGTGTTTGTGCGTGTTTGCGATGCGCTGGGTTGAGTTTAATATTATGAGGAGTAAAGCAGGAAAGATACAAGCTATTGTTGTTAAAGACCCTATCCCGCAATATTCAAGCTGCTACTTTGGTATTTATTTAATGGTTTTTATTAATTAAAGGTGCTATATGACACAAAATGGACTCTGGTGAGGTTTAAGTCATGTTCTAATGTTGTTTCCTCCTCAAAAACAGACCTGGAGTTGTGTTTTTGTTTCATTCACATGTTTGAGGAACTTATTATTCGTCCGTCTACATTTCCAAAGCTCAAAACGCTTTGTTCCACCTTGTGATGTCATGAAGCGGTAGTTTTCAAGTGAACAGCTCCTTTTACCTTCAGTTCAGTAGAGATTGGCAATTCCAAGACTGAAATTATCCAAATTATTCTAGAAAACAAAGTTGTATGGAGTTTAAAAACACAGTGGAGCACTTCCTATATTACCACATGACATCACAAGGTGGAACGGCGTGTTTTCAGTTTGAGAGAAGCAGTTTTTTGTGTGTGTTATACATGTGTAAAGAAAAAAAACACAACTCCAGGTCCGTTTGTGATCCGTAAACGACATAGAACAGAATATGGGCCCTTTAAAGGTTCACTGTGTAACTTTTCCACACTTGTATCTATGGAGATGGAGTTCCGCATCTTATCTATCTCCATGGAGACACAGATCTGTGGAGAGGCAACTGTAAGAATGCTCATTTTGAACAATGAAAACGCAAATAAATCAAAATAAATCAAAACAGACCGAGAATTCCAGGTATTCAGGTGATAACTTTCATGGAGACAAAAAGAAAAACAGAAAAGTGACATAATGTATCTTAAAATAAAGGATATATACACGTGAAAAATAATTAAAACTGACTAATTTTAGAGTAAAAAAGGTACGAATAGTGAAAGAAATGGAGGACGGAAGAACATTCTCGCCAAAGAAATAACCTATGAAAGCTACGCAATGCAGCTTTAAATTAATTTACATTTTGGAATTTTTATTAGGGATGCATCGATGTGAAAATTTTAGCCGATGCCGATATCCGATATTAATGTTGCTGTTATGGCCAATAACCGATTTTTTTTTTTTTTTATTTAATTTTTTTTTACTTCTGACATAACATTTTATACAGACTGAAAATCATGCAAAATGAATTTTTGAATGTTTTCTTTTATTTTCAAAACGTGTTTTGACTCCATAAAGCTTAAAGGAGAATTAATGTTTTGTTTGTTTTTACAATCTGAGCCTTATTTTGGTAATAAAACAAGTTGTTTTACTCACCCATATCACGTTCGTGTCATTTGGAGCTGTTTGGTGAAAGTTATGTTGTGGCGTTTCCGTTAGCATTTGTTTTCGGGGCATTACTTTGCGGTCTCCAAATAACACAAACTTTAGCACTTTTCAAATCATAGAAGCTCAATGTCTTAGTCTACGCTTCCGTTTGGTCAAAAGTGGCCTGTAATCCGAGATTTATCCATAGTTTGGAGTAGATGAGGAGGACAGTCGCATGTGCGGAGTCAGTTTATTTCACTCTCAGCTCCCGGGACAAAAACATGAAACACAAAGCTGTAAATTATGGCTAAATCTTGGATTACAGGCCACTTTTGACTCAAACAAAAGTGTAGACTAAGACATCGAGCTTCTATGATTTGAAAAGTGCTAAAGTTTGTGTTATTTGGAGACCGCAAACATGTGCCCCGAGAACTCAGCACCATGTTAAAAGATACGGGATCATTAGTAGAACAGAACGGCTCAACATAAGTTCTGCGATACTGCTCCAATTGACAGAAAAATGCTATGGGTGAGTAAAACTACTTGTTTTATTACCGAAATAAGGCTCAAATTGTAAAAAAAACATTTCTTTTCCTTTAACTTATTTTATTCACAAAACCCCTGTGAGAAAGTTTAGATTAAAAAACACAAGGATGATAAATCACCATGTGCCGTCCTCACGACACGTGACTGTGAGGCTCGACAGCCAGAGAACTAATAAAGAAAAACTCCGTACACAAGGCGTACTTTTCTTGTTTTATGGAGGTCTCTTATATATTTATGTAGTAACTGAAACATAGAACACAGAAGGCACATTACTAATGTCGTAAACGTGATGAACAAAATACGAGTAGCTTAAACAGTTAGCTCCGTGAAACCACAAGTTCACGTCTTGTTCAAATGTAATATATACATCACCTTAATCAAAGTGTTAACATAAAATACTCAAAGGGAAAGTTCGCCGAGGTTCAAACGTATAAAACATATTGAGCGTGAACACGAGCGTCTTCAGGCTTCATTCATATAAAACAGAGCGGACTTTAACACAGGAACGCTCACTCTTTACTCAAAACAGAACCATCCTTAAAGGTGAAGATTTCTCACTCTGATTTTACCTTTAACTCTTTTTAAAGGGACAGTGTGTAAGATTTTTACCCGTTAATTACAGAAATTGAAGATACCCATTCAAAAATACATTGTTTTCCAAGCCTTTTCACTTCCATCATGAAATCAAAGTATTCTTTTGGACTTAGATATAGTCACATAAAAGGGGGATCTTCCCCATGCAGAGGCAGCCATTTTGAATACGAGAGCCACAGAAGGACATTTGGGCTCCGCCTTCGCCTTCGGCAAGACTCGTGGTTTTGGATAAACAACACAAGCATGCTGCCGGATCAGACGTCGTAATGGATCTAACACGTGTTTTTGGACTAAATTGTTTTACTGGATTTTATTCGCTGGATCCTTACGGACAGATTGAGAGCAAGTTTATGGTGAAATACTGAGTTTGACCTGTGCAAAGCATTCTAAGGTAAGCTAACCTCGTTTTGTGCTTTTCCGTATAAAAGCCCCATGTGCTCGGGGAGTGATTGTTGTGCCGGGAAATGAATTGCATAGTCAAAAAGAGGAGACTGTAAGGTTTCATTTGATGTGTAGAGTGTCATGGTACATGATCGGGAATGTGTGTTTTCATGAGAAAAGAAAAAAAAAAACGGGACCGCGTTTTATTTATACAGTAGCGGCTCATGCGCGCGCCCGGCTGACCCTCGAGGTCTGCCGTAGCTAAAACAGAAAGTGCAATAGCACCATCCACCTATGCGCCATGAATCCTACACACTGGGGCTTTAACAATTTACAAATATGAAATGAACTCATTTATAACCTTTAACTAACTTATTGATCTTATGAAATATTGATCTTTTAACACAAACACATGACGCACCATGTCACTCTTAATCTGGTGTTTATAGTACGGACAAATATCGGCCGTTAATATCGGCCCAGTTTTACACATCGGGCCGATACCGATATGTTGCCATTTTGGCGATATCGGCCGATACCGCTGTTAATGCCGATATATCGTGCATCCCTAATTCTGATCTTTTTTTGTCAAATATTTCAAATACAAAACATAAGCAGCCATTTTGTAAATAATCGGGGCAGTACAGACGATTAGCTGCACCGCTCTGACCTCTCGCTCCGCTTAAATGTCCCGATATTTGGCTTTATTCCTTTGAAAGCGTCACCACGGCGACCACAGGGACCAGCGGTGTCATGCGTTGACATTTTGAGCTCCTGTTGTGTTTAAAAAGGCCGAGCCGGAGACGTGACTGAGCGCACTGACTTCCCCACTCCGACAGCGACAAACACACTCAATAAAACATGAGCGCCTGTCAGTCAGACACGCTCTAAAGATTTAACATGGAACATTACTGCGGAAATTACAACGCAATAATATGGGCATTTTTACAGATAATTCTTTTAATGGGGTAAATATATTTCAGTCTTTGTTCATTCCCTTTGGTCAAATACTAGTACTAACAGAAGTACATGTAAAAGCTCTGGCAGGATCAGTAGTAGTTGTAGTAGTAGTACAGTAATAGTAGTAGTTGTAGTACAGAGAGAAGGACTTGTAGTAACAGCTGCAGTAACATTAGTAGTAACAGTAGCAAGCAGTAGTAGTAATATTCATAGTATTACAGTAGTAGTAGTAATAGTATTACAGTAGTAGTATTACTGTAGTAGTAGGAATATTACAGTTGTAGTAGTATTACAGTAGTAGTAGTAATAGTATTACAGTAGCAGTATTACAGTAGTAGTAGGAATATTACAGTTGTAGTAGTAGGAGTATTACAGTAGTCGTAGTATTACAGCAGTCGTAATATTACATCATTAGTAGTATTACAGTAATATTAGTATTACAGTAGTAGTAGTAGTACAGTAGTGGTAGTAGTAGTCGTAGTAGTCGTAGTAGTGTAGTAACAGTAGTAGTATTACAGTAATATTAGTATTACAGTAGTAGTAGTAGTCGTAGTAGTAGTCGTAGTAGTCGTAGTAGTAGTCGTAGTAGTCGTAGTAGTAGTAGTGTGGTAACAGTAGTAGTATTACAGTAATAGTAGTAGTCGTAGTATTACAGTAGTAGTAGTACAGTAATAGTAGTATTAGTAGTAGTCCTATTACAGTAGTAGTCGTTGTAGTATTACAGTAGTCGTACAGTAATAGTAGTATTAGTAGTAGTAGCACAGTAATAGTAGTAGTCGTAGTAACAGTATTACAGTATTACAGTAGTAGTAGTAGTATTACAATAGTAGTAGTATTACAGTAGTCGTAGTAGTATTACAGTAGTAGTATTACAGTAGTCGTAGTATTACAGTAGTAGTATTACAGTAGTAGTATTACAGTAGTATTGGTAGTATTACAATAGTAGTAGTATTACAGTAGTAGTATTACAGTAGTAGTATTACAGTAGTAGTATTACAGTAGTCGTAGTATTACAGTAGTAGTATTACAGTAGTAGTATTACAGTAGTATTGGTAGTATTACAGTAGTAGTAGTATTACAGTAGTAGTATTACAGTAGTATTCGTAGTATTACAGTAGTATTCGTAGTGTTACAGTAGTATTGGTAGTAGTATTACAGTAGTATTGGTAGTAGTATTACAGTAGTATTGGTAGTATTACAGTAGTATTGGTAGTATTAGTGGTGTGGTGTATTGTTGGAGTTTTGCAGAGTCCATCAGTGGGATTAAGACGCACTCAGAGAAATGCTGCTGCAGACAGTTTGTCTTCACCCCGAGGAGAGAGGGATTAGGATGAGAGGAGGGAGTAGTATTAAGAGGGAAGAGGGAAGGAGACAGTAGTATTACAGTAGTAGTATTGGTAGTATTACAGTAGTATTGGTAGTATTAGTGGTGTGGTGTATTGTTGGAGTTTTGCAGAGTCCAGGGAAGAGGGATTAGGAGACAGAAGAGAGAGGCTGCAGAAGTTTGTCTTCACCCCGAAAAGGAGAGAGGAGGGAGAAAGCAGGATGAGAGGGAAGAGGGAAGGAGACAGAAGAGAGAGAAGAGGGAAGAGGGAAGGAGACAGAAGAGCAGAGAGGAGGGAGAAAGCAGAGGAGAGAGGAGAGAAGGAAGGAGAAGAGAGGGAAGAGGGAAGGAGACAGAAGAGGAGAGGAGGAGAGAGGGAAGAGGAAAGGAGACAGAAAAGAGAAGAGGAGAGAGAAAACAGGAGAGAGAGGAGAGGAGATGGAGAGAGAAGGAAGGAGGAGAGAGGGAAGATTAAAGTAGAGGGAGAGAAGAGGAGAGAGAGAAGAGGAGAGGGAAAGAGGAGGAGAGAGGGAAGAGGAAACGAGAGACCAGAGGAGAGAGAAAACAGAGGAGAGAGTGAGTGAAAGGAGAGATGTATAGGAGCTGGTCTGAGCGATAACAGAAACATGTATAAGACCAAATAGAATGAAGCTGACGTACAGACTGGACCGTCTGCTCTGAGCGCCGTTTAAATCAAAAAATAAAGACTCACAAAGTCACTCAGCTCAAAATAATTAGAATATCACATTTTTTGCAGAGGTTGGGACTCGGACTTGAGTCAGACTTGACTTGGGACTTGACTTGGACTTGGAGGAATTTATTTATTTATGAACAAAATAGTGAAAAAAAAAACAGAATCAAGTAGATCGGATTAATATGAACATTTTAAGACCAAAATGAGGCTCAGAGCAGCAGTAACAGAGAGACGGAGCGACGTTTTTTCAATACAAAGTGAACTGGACCCAGAGTCGATGGAGCAGGAAGTGAGCACGGCGCACTTCCTATTTTTAAGACAGTCTAAAAAGTCAAGAGGAAAAAAACACAAAATGGATTTAAAGAGCACATTTTCAGGAGCCTTTGATCAGTTCTGTTTAGAGGTTTGATTTTCAACAAAAACATGACGACGATGAACTGAAAAACTGTCAGCTAATGCTAATGCTAAACCTGGACTAAACCAGATGTTAACCCAGACTAAACCCGGACCAAACCAGATGTTAACCCGGCCTAAGCCTGGACTAAACCAGATGTTAACCCGGACTAAACCAGATGTTAACCCAGACTAAACCCGGACCAAACCAGATGTTAACCCGGCCTAAGCCTGGACTAAACCAGATGTTAACCCGGCCTAAACCTGGACTAAACCAGATGTTAACCCAGACTAAACCCGGACCAAACCAGATGTTAACCCGGACTAAACCAGGACTAAACCAGATGTTAACCCGGACTAAACCAGATGTTAACCCGGACTAAACCAGATGTTAACCCGGACTAAACCCGGACCAAACCAGATGTTAACCCGGACTAAACCAGGACTAAACCTGGACTAAACCAGATGTTAACCCAGACTAAACCCGGACCAAACCAGATGTTAACCCGGAATAAACCAGGACTAAACCTGGACTAAACCAGATGTTAACCCGGAATAAACCTGGACTAAACCTGGACTAAACCAGATGTTAACCCAGACTAAACCCGGACCAAACCAGATGTTAACCCGGACTAAACCAGGACTAAACCTGGACTAAACCAGATGTTAACCCGGAATAAACCTGGACTAAACCTAGACTAAGCCAGATGTTCACCCGGACTAAACCAGGACTAAACCTAATCTAAACCAGATGTTAACCCAGACTAAACCAGCTGTGAACCCAGACTAAACCCGGACTAAACCAGATGTTAACCCGGACGAAACCAGGACTAAACCAGATGTTAACCCAGTCTAAACCAGATGTTAACCCGGACTAAACCAGAACTAAACTAGGACCAAACCCGGACTAAACCAGCACTAAACCAGATGTTAACCCTGACTAAACCAGGACTAAACCAGGACTAAACCAGATGTTAACCTGGACTAAACCCGGACTAAACAGATGTTAACCCAGACTAAACAGATGTTAACCCGGACTAAACCAGGACTAAATCCGGACTAAACCAGATTTTAACCAGGACCAAACCCAGACTAAACCAGGACTAAATCAGGACCAAACCCGGACTAAACCAGGGTGAAACACGGATTAAACCCGGACTAAAACTCTGATTAGCAGCCAGCAGTAGTAGACTAAAAGTACAGAAGTAGTAGAGGAAATACTGCAGTACTACAGCTCCCAAAATGCACATTTTTTACACATAACATTTTTACACCAGTTATGGACCAAGTTCTTTTACTTCAACTTCATTAGTACTTTAGTTGTAGTACTTTGAGTAGTCGGTAGATTAAATGTAGTACTATAGTTCAAACTGAAAAACTGTTGGCTAATGCTAACGCTAGCTAGCTTGTGTCTTACGCGTTACGTGTGTGTGAGGGACGTGTTTAAGCGCACAAATCGGCTCATCTGTTGTCGTTCAGCTAAACCAGTTCTTTCGGGTTGGATTGTGTTTAAATAAAACTCAGAGTAAAGTCAAACTTGAGTAACAGAGCTTCAGACAGAGCAGTGCATCTAGTTAGCATCACAACCCCAGAAATATCAGCGGCAAAGTATCAATATTAAATCTACAAACTTTTCACAACACAATTCCTGTTTTGGACCCTGACAGCGCGATAGCTTTAGAGTGACAGTGAAGCAAAAGTGAAACCAGATTGATGCTAAGCTAACAACATGCTAACATTATGCTAACATACTGATGCTAGACTAACATATTGATAACATATTGATAACATATTGATAACATTACGCTAACACATTCTTTTTGACGTCTGTTTCTCGTTTCAAACTGCAGAAAAATAAAACAGCTGATAGAGTTT
>JAVJIX010000051.1:2030000-2047500 GCA_036785185.1 Paratrypauchen microcephalus
AACAGGATCAAAAAAGGACAGAACTCAGGATTACTAAAGGGTATGTTTTGCTAAAAAAAATATCTGAATAAAAATACCAAAAGTGTAAAAAAAATAAAAAAATAAACAAAAGTAAAAAAACGAGTCTAAAAATGAAACTCTGAAAAGCGAAACGGATCCGGATCCGGACTTTGAAGTTTTATCATCGGAACTTTTCATTCTGAACCAAAGTGAACGAGAAACAAATGGACAAGAACATTTCAAAGCACTCAAAACTGGACTGGAAATACTAAAGAGTATCAAGTTATTACTGAGCATTCAAACCAAGGACTAAACCAGGTCTAAACCAGGTCCAAACCAGGACTAAACCAGGACTAAACCAGGTCTAAACCAGGTCTAAACCAGGTCTAAACCAGGTCTAAACCAGGTCCAAACCAGGTCCAAACCAGGTCCAAACCAGGTCCAAACCAGGACTAAACCAGGTCCAAACCAGGACTAAACCAGGACTAAACCAGGTCTAAACCAGGTCTAAACCATGTCTAAACCAGGTCCAAACCAGGTCTAAACCAGGTCTAAACCAGGTCTAAACCAGGTCCAAACCAGGTCTAAACCAGGTCTAAACCAGGTCTAAACCAGGTCTAAACCAGGTCCAAACCAGGTCTAAACTAGATCTAAACCAGGTCTAAACCAGGTCTAAACTAGATCTAAACCAGGTCTAAACCAGGTCTAAACCAGGTCTACTAAAAGCAGGTCTAAACAATGAAATGATGAATCAAGGACTGAAACATGACTCAATTTCCTGGACAGGTCAGAACTAGAACAAAAGGTCTGATCCAGGATTAAACCAGGATTAAATCAGGACTAGACCAGGACTAGACCAGGACTAGAGCAGGACTATAAACTAAACCAAAACTTAAATTAAACAAAGACGACTTGTTTAAAAAGAACTATAATTCATTCTCTATGACAACTAGACCAAGACTGACCCAGGACTAAACCAGGACTAAACCAGGACTAAACCAGGAGTAAACCAGGACTAAACCAGGACTAGAGCAGGACTAGATCAGGACAAACCAGGACTAAACCAGGACTAAACCAGGTCTGGAGTAGTTCAGACTTCAGTGTTGACAGACAAACTTGGTCATCACATTTTCTTTTATTACACAACACGCCCCGACGGCCTCAGGGGGAGGAAATGGTAAAACAGGACTAGACCAGGACTAGACCAGGACTAGACCAGGACTAAACCAGGACTAAACCAGGACTAGACCAGGACTAGACCAGGACTAGAGCAGGACTAGACCAGGACTAAACCAGGACTAGACCAGGACTAAACCAGGACTAAACCAGGACTAGACCAGGACTAGACCAGGACTAGACCAGGACTAGACCAGGACTAGAGCAGGACTAGACCAGGACTAGACCAGGACTAAACCAGGACTAGACCAGGACTAGACCAGGACTAGACCAGGACTAGACCAGGACTAGACCAGGACTAGACCAGGACTAGACCAGGACTAAACCAGGACTAGACCAGGACTAGACCAGGACTAGACCAGGACTAGACCAGGACTAGACCAGGACTAAACCAGGACTAAACCAGGACTAGAGCAGGACTAGAGCAGGACTAGACCAGGACTAGACCAGGACTAGGCCAGGACTAGACCAGGACTAGACCAGGACTAGACCAGGACTAGACCAGGACTAAACCAGGACTAAACCAGGACTAGACCAGGACTAGACCAGGACTAGACCAGGACTAAACCAGGACTAAACCAGGACTAAACCAGGACTAAACCAGGACTAAACCAGGACTAAACCAGGACTGAACAGATGTGGTTGAAGTAACAGTTCCACAGAATCATGATCTGTGTGTTTTATTAAACCAGACGCCCTAAAAACAAAACCGTTACTACAAACTCCTGATGTGATACAGATGTTCCCTTCATCCCTCCTTCATCCCTCCTTTTTCCCCTCTTTTCCTCCTCTCTCCCTACACACCTCCATCGCTTCTCTCCCTTCTCTCAACTCCTCCCATCTCTCCATCTTTTCTTGTCTCCTTTCTTTCCTTCCCCCACAATCCCTCCATTTACTCTCTTCTCTTCCCTCTATCCCTGTATCCCTCCCTCCATCAGTCTCTCTTTCACTCTCGTCCAAAACCCTGCGCCGCACGTTTTGGACGAGAGAAACACTTTGCACATGTGCCAAAGAGAAAAGAGGACAGGAGCGAGGGATGAGGAGGGAAAGAGGAGAGAGGAGGAGAGAGGAGAAGAGGGAAAGAGGGAGAGGAGAGAGGAGAAGAGGGAAAGAGGGAGAGGAGAAGAGGAGAAGAGGGAAAGAGGGAGAGGAGAAGAGGAGGGAAAGAAGGAGAGGAGAGAAGGAGCGATGAGAGGACAGAGGAGGAGAGGATAGAGAAGGAGAGGAGAGGGAGCGATGAGAAGCGAGGGAATGATGAGGAGGGAAAGAAGGAGAGAGGGGGCAATGAGGAGGGAAAAGGAGAGAAGAGAAGGAGTGAGGAGAGAGAGGAGAGGGAGAGAGAAGAGAGAAAGTGAGGCGAGAGAGGAGAGGAAGTGAGGAGAGAGAAAGTGAGGAGAGAGAGGAGGAGAGGAGAGAGGGAGTGAGGAGAGAGGAGGAGAGGAGAGGGAGTGAGGAGAGAGAGGAGAGGAGAGAAGAGAAGAGAGATGAGGAGAGGGAGTGAGGAAAGAGGAGGAGAGAAGAGAGAAAGTGAGAAGAGAGAGGGAGTGAGGAGAGAGGAGGAGAGGCGAGAGGGAGTAAGGAGAGAGGAGAGAAGAGAGGGAGTGAGTAGAGAGGAGGAGAGAGAGGAGGAAAGGAGAGAGGGAGTAAGGAGAGAGGGAGTAAGGAGAGAGGAGGAGATTAGGAAAGAGGAGGAGAGGAAGAGAGAAAGTGAGAAGAGAGAAGGAGGAGAGGGAGTGAGTAGAGGAGGAGAGGAGAGAGGGAGTAAGGAGAGAGGAGAGAAGAGAGGGAGTGAGTAGAGAGGAGGAGAGAGAGGAGGAGAGAGGGAGTAAGGAGAGAGGAGGAGAGGAGAGAGGGAGTGAGGAAGGAGAGGAGGAGAGGAGAGAGGGAGTGAGGAGAGAGGAGGAGAGGAGAGGGAGTGAGGAAAGGAGGAGAGGAGAGAGGGAGTGAGAAGAGAGAGGGAGTGAGGAGAGAGAGGAGAGGAGAGAGGGAGTAAGGAGAGAGGGAGTAAGGAGAGAGGAGGAGATTAGAGAGGAGGAGAGGAGAGAGGGAGTGAGGAGAGAGGAGGAGATTAGAGAGGAGGAGAGGAGAGAGGGAGTGAGGAGAGAGAGGAGAGGAGAGAGGGCATGTTATAGCCATAGCAACATTATTTCCATGGAAACGGGAGTCAGGTTTGTGGAGATGGAAGCTGCTCTCCGTTTCCCTCTGATTTTGTTTACCAAAAAGAAACAAACACTGCTTTATTTTAACCTTTGGCTGAAAAGTCCGGAATGTTCCACAGTGTGGCATTAAACCTTTCTATCGTCATGGAGACCAAACCAGAGCAGGTTACAGGTCAGATCTGTGGAGAGGCGACCCCGCTCACAGTCAGAATGTTTGTTTTTGTAGGTGTTTTTGAGCTCTAAAACCACCTGTGACTGAATAAATGTAAAGTAGAGCTGTTTAAAGTCACACTGGCGTATCCATAGAAACGAGCAGGTGATGGACCCCTAACGGAAAAGTGACACAGTGCAGCTTTAAACCAGGCGTGAAAAAAAGCAACAAAAGTCTTTCAAAGATCAGAATAATCAGGTGGACACTGCCGGGACAGACGGACACGTTTTCCAAACTTTTCCAGGATGAAGTCACAGAAAAGACGGAAAACTTCAGATCCGAGTCCAGAATCCGAGAAAAGGAAAAAAACTGAGTCATCGCTTTTCAAAAATTCAAACGGAGCTCATCTGTGCTTAAAAGAACACCTGGAAATGAGAAACACCAGGCCGTAAAATAAACCAGTACTGAACCAGGACTGAACCAGGACTAAACCAGGACTAAACCAGGACTAAACCAGTACTGAACCAGGACTAAACCAGGACTAAACCAGGACTAAACCAGTACTGAACCAGTACTAAACCAGGACTAAACCAGGACTAAACCAGTACTGAACCAGGACTAAACCAGGACTAAACCAGGACTGAACCAGGACTAAAACAAGACTGAACCAGTACTGAACCAGTACTGAACCAGGACTGAACCAGGACTAAACCAGGACTAAACCAGGACTAAAACAAGACTGAACCAGTACTGAACCAGGACTGAACCAGGACTGAACCAGGACTAAACCAGGACTAAACCAGGACTAAAACAAGACTGAACCAGTACTGAACCAGGACTGAACCAGGACTGAACCAGGACTAAACCAGGACTAAACCAGGACTAAACCAGGACTAAAACAAGACTGAACCAGTACTGAACCAGGACTGAACCAGGACTGAACCAGGACTAAACCAGGACTAAACCAAGACTAAACCAGGACTAAACCAAGAATGAACCAGGACTAAACCAGGACTGAACCAGGACTAAACCAGGACTAAACCAAGAATGAACCAGGACTAAACCAGGACTAAACCAGGACTGAACCAGGACTAAACCAAGAATGAACCAGGACTAAACCAGGACTAAAACTGGGAATAAAAAGAGGGATTAAACCAGGACTAAACCAGGACTAAACCAAGAATGAACCAGGACTAAACCAGGACTAAACCAGGACTAAACCAGGACTAAAACTGGCAATAAAAAGAGGGATTAAACCAGGACTGAACCAGGACTGAACCAGGACTAAACCAAGAATGAACCAGGACTAAACCAGGACTAAAACTGGGAATAAAAAGAGGGATTAAACCAGGACTAAACCAGGACTGAACCAGGACTAAACCAGGACTAAACCAGGACTAAACTAGGACTAAACCAGGACTAAACCAGGAGTAAAGCAGGACTAAACCAGGACTGAACTAAAGGAATAAAAAACACAGTTTTTACCCCCCAAAACGCCGGCGCCGTGTGGACGAAAGACTAAAACTAATAAAAACTTGTTTCTACCAAAAAATGTTGTGGTGTGGACGGGCCTCACTCATCAAATATAAAATATAACAGAGGGACAAAAAAGAGCAAGAGACAGAAGTAAAATGAGACATAATTATAAAAATAAGTGTAAATGTACAAATCAGAATAAAATATAAAATCACAGCTGTCAGGAGACAAGAGCATGAGGTTATGTGTCACTTCAGACTGAGTTGTCGTACAGTTGTAGGGAGTATTATCTGACCCTCACTGTGACAAATGTCTCCAGCTCACAGCCGATCACGTGACCAGCTTTATTGATCAGTTTATCAATCCGTCTGATGTCCCTTTTCCTGGTGCAGCTAAATCTATTCAAAAGTCGTCCAGCTCCAAGTGAGGAAGTTACACCAAAACTACAACGACGAGTAAAGTACAAGTACATGAGCAAAAATATACTAAAGTAAAAGTATCACATTAAAAAAATCTGTACTTGAGAGTAAAAATAAAAGTATTTTGGGCAGATCTCGAGGTCAGATGTCGTGATTCTGATCGATTAATAGAATTTTTCTCCACTGTTTGTATTTTCGTGTATTTGTGTTTGCTCAAATTACAAATGTGATAAACAAATGGAGCTTTTCAGCAGGTTTCAAACTACAATAAAAAAATACTTTCACTTTGCAGTCCTGTAAAATGTAGTGGAGGAGGAAGTACACATACTTCACTACATTTGAGTGAAGTACAAAGTAAAAGTACACACTACGAAATGTATTTTAAAATATAAATGCAGTACTTTTACTGTGTTACGTTCCACCTCTGTGAACTATAAAAACACTGACAACTTCTGAGGTCAACTTTGGTAACTGAACCAGGACTAAACCAGGACTGAACCAGGACTAAACCAGGACTGAACCAGGACTGAACCAGGACTAAACCAGGACTAAACCAGGACTGAACCAGGACTGAACCAGGACTAAACCAGGACTGAAGCAGGACTGAACCAGGACTAAACCAGGACTGAACCAGGACTAAAGCAGGACTAAACCAGGACTGAACCAGGACTGAACCAGGACTAAACCAGGACTGAACCAGGACTAAACCAGGACTGAACCAGGACTGAACCAGGACTAAACCAGGACTAAACCAGGACTGAACCAGGACTGAACCAGGACTAAACCAGGACTGAAGCAGGACTGAACCAGGACTAAACCAGGACTGAACCAGGACTAAAGCAGGACTAAACCAGGACTGAACCAGGACTGAACCAGGACTAAACCAGGACTAAAGCAGGACTGAACCAGGACTAAACCAGGACTAAAGCAGGACTGAACCAGGACTAAAGCAGGACTAAAGCAGGACTAAACCAGGACTAAAGCAGGACTAAAGCAGGACTAAACCAGGACTAAACCAGGACTGAACCAGGACGAAAGCAGGACTAAAGCAGGACTGAACCAGGACTGAACCAGGACTGAAGCAGGACTAAACCGGGACTAAAGCAGGACTAAAGCAGGACTAAAGCAGGACTGAACCAGGACTAAACCAGGACTAAAGCAGGACTAAAGCAGGACTGAACCAGGACTAAACCAGGGCTGAACCAGAACTGAACCAGGACTGAACCAGGACTAAAGCAGGACTGAACCAGGACTGAACCAGGACTGAACCAGGACTGAAGCAGGACTAAACCAGGACTAAACCAGGACTAAAGCAGGACTAAACCAGGACTAAAGCAGGACTAAAGCAGGACTAAAGCAGGACTAAAGCAGGACTAAAGCAGGACTGAACCAGGACTGAACCAGGATGAAACCAGAACTAAACCAGGACTGAACCAGGACTGAAGCAGGACTAAACCGGGACTAAACCAGGACTAAAGCAGGACTAAAGCAGGACTAAAGCAGGACTAAAGCAGGACTAAAGCAGGACTGAACCAGGACTGAACCAGGATGAAACCAGAACTAAACCAGGACTGAAACAGGACTAAAGCAGGACTAAACCAGGACTAAAGCAGGACTAAAGCAGGACTGAACCAGGACTGAACCAGGACTAAACCAGGACTAAAGCAGGACTAAACCAGGACTGAACCAGGACTGAACCAGGACTGAACCAGGACTGAATCAGGACTAAACCAGGACTAAACCAGGACTAAAGCAGGACTAAAGCAGGACTAAACCAGGACTGAACCAGGACTGAACCAGGACTAAAGCAGGAAAAGTACAAAGTACACACTCCGAACTATATTTTAAGATATAAATGCAGTACTTTTACTTCACGCTGACTGTACAAACACTGACAGCTTGTGTGGGTGAAGTTCGGTGAGAGAAAAGTCGCGCACACCGTCACCACATACACGTAAAGGCATTTCTGAAAACGTGGAGTGTTTACGACTTCATTAGTTGTGATTTACGTCGTAACGAGCACGTACTGCGTAAACAAACAGAGAACGGAGTACCCGGGACCACCGTCCGCGTTTGGAACATGACGGTGCCAAAATAACGCACCATTTTAACGCGCTATAAATAAACCGTAACGCGTGTTTCAATTAGGGATGTAGGCTAACGGTGTCACATTTAGCCTAATGATTATTGTGAGGGGGAAAACTGGATTATTTACGATTTAACGTTGATTTTCTTTCATTTTCGTGGACAGTTCGTTTTACACTGCATAGATTTAATAGAGATTTAATAGAAATTACGCTACTAAAATTATTAATTGATATTTTTTTAGGTCTTAATTTGTTCCATTAGTCTATATTGTAGGCCTAAATAATTTTCGATTAATCTAAAAAAGTACACACTACGAAATGTATTTTTAAGATACAAGTGCAGTACTTTTACTTCCATTCCACCTCTGTAAAAATACTGAACTTCTGAGGTCAACTTTGGTAAGACTAAAGCAGGACTAAAGCAGGACTAAACCAGGACTAAACCAGGACTAAATGAGGACTAAAATAAGACTGAACCAGGACTGAACCAGGACTAAACCAGGATTAAATGAGGACTGAACCAGAACTAAACCAGGACTAAACCAGGACTAAATGAGGACTAAAATAAGACTGAACCAGGACTAAATCAGGACTAAACCAGGACTGAATCAGGACTAAATGAGGACTAAACCAGGACTAAAATAAGACTGAACCAGGACTGAACCAGGACTAAACCAGGATTAAATGAGGACTGAACCAGAACTAAACCAGGACTAAATGAGGACTAAAATAATACTGAACCAGGACTAAATCAGGACTAAACCAGGACTGAATCAGGACTAAACCAGGACTAAATGAGGACTAAACCAGGACTAAATGAGGACTAAACCAGGACTAAACCAGGACTAAAATAAGACTGAACCAGGACTGAACCAGGACTAAACCATGATTAAATGAGGACTGAACCAGAACTAAACCAGGACTAAACCAGGACTAAATGAGGACTAAAATAAGACTGAACCAAGACTAAATCAGGACTAAACCAGGACTGAACCAGGACTAAACCAGGACTAAACCAGGACTAAACCAGGACTAAACCAGGACTAAACGAGGACTAAATGAGGACTAAAATAATACTGAACCAGGACTAAATCAGGACTAAACCAGGACTGAACCAGAACTAAAATAGGAAAATTGTCAATTGATTTTTTTTTTGGTCTTAATTTGTTCCATTAGTTTATATTGTCAATATTTTTTGACTAATCTAAAAAATGGACATCCCTAATTTCAATATGTTAAATTGTCTTTTAAAACTCCTATCAGGTTATTATTGATCTTGTTTTCAGATTTATTATCGATTTACCAGTTCAGAAACTGCTTCATTCTAGTTTAGAGAGAGTTTATTTTAAGATAACTTGTCAAGTAAAATCATCTTGCTGCATGGACAGATAATTTCACTACTTTTAAGTCATTTTCTGGTAGATTTAAGTGTTGACATCTTACATTTTGGACACGCTTTTTTGCACTGTTGCCAAATTGCGTAAAAATTGCGTAAAAATGTCCAAGTAAATAAAAGGGAAACCACTTAACACGAGCTGATTTGTGTCATTGTTGCACGTTTAATTGCGCAAAACCTCTAAAAAGATCCGCAAGAAAACGCGTGCAACAGCGCGCCCGTGCCTCATCCAGCGCCGTAGTGTGCGTAATGTGCGCGTTATTGTGGTTTGATCGTTGATCTGCGTCCGCGGAAAGTCAGGACCCTCGTGCCCTCCTCCACGCGCGCACACGCAGGGGCAGCACGAGGAGGGGGACCGTAAACTGCGTAACACCGCGAGGAACAAGAACAAGAAGAAGACACCCCGGCGAACGCGACCATAATAACAGGCATGATTTGTGTTTAAGTAGAGGTTTTACGCACTTTACGGCTTTAGGGGAGCTCGTGGCTGACGGGAAAGCGCGTGCGGCAGCCCACCCTCGAGTCTCGCGCTCGGATCGTCTCGTTCACGATGCCAAATTGTCCGCGCTAAATAATTAAAACGAAATGGAAAACAACTAAACAATTGGAAGCGGCGTTCGACATTTACGCGTCAATGGAGCGGAACACGAGCGGCGGGAATCATGCTCATCATCATCCGGCATATGGTGCGAACTGGTGTCGTTTTGGCAAATATGAAGGATCCCTGGTTAAGTTGGCACGCGCTCGTCCCCGTATGGCTCTCGCGAGTGAGACGTCCGCGAGGTGACAGGGATGCTCAGTGCGCGTAAAAACGGACGGATCAATTTAAAGAGTGCGCTGCTCCAGACCATCGATCTGAACGATCTGTTTTCGTTTTGGCAACTTAAACCCCACGCGGAACATCACGAGAACAAGAACAAGAACAAGAAGAAGAAGAAGAAGCGTAAAACGTAAACTTACCGTCTTGAGCAGCGCTGATTCTTAACGCGAGGTGTAATAGCAAAAATCCAAGAAATGACGAAACACAATCCATGTTTGCGAAAAGAAAAGAAAAACTTCAGCAGTTCCCAGGTGATTTTTCTTTCCTTTTTTCACGAACACAAAATTCCACACAGAAACTGACAATAAAATTAAAATTCCACTCCCCGCGCTGGGGCAAAAAACCAAAAAAACCTACGCCGCTTCAGCGATAATCCAAGACGCGATCATCGGGAATGAAACATGGGAACGCCAAGTCACTGAAGCGGAGCAGATGTTTGCGCGTCTTCAAAAAGAGCTGAGCTCATGCGGTGTTTTTCCCAAAGTCATGAGATTAAACTTCCAGATCACAAGTTTGGAGTGAAGTCCGGGTCCGCGCGCGCTCCGTTAACTCCGCCGTTTGTTTTTACGCACGCGGTTTTTACGGTCCGGCGTCAAAACAATGAAAAGAAAGAAGAAAACGTCAGGATCGGCTCTCCATTCGGGAATACCGGGAATACGTGAGGGGGAAATAATCCGCGGCGGGTTTGTTGACGTCGCCGTGGAGCCGCTGGAGCCGCGTGCGCCTCGTACCAGCGTCAGTCCGCGTGAGTGCGGAGCGGCGCGAGGGGAGGCGCTTTTAGGGGCTCCGGGAGATCGCGTTACAGACACGGTGCAAGGCTCCGCCCCCTCCGCAGCCCCACAGAGAGAGAGAGAGAGAGAGGGAGAGAAGAAAAAAGAGAGGAGAATACAGCCGGCAGAGAGGAAGGAAAAGAGAGGGAGGAGAGGGAAAAGAGAGAGAAGAGAGGGGAAGAAAGGAGGATACAGCCTGGAGAGGGGGAGGGAGAGAGGGAGGAAGAGAGAGGGGAAAAGAAGAGAAGGAGCGAGCGAGGAGAAGAGAGAGGGAGAATAGAGCGGTAGAGGGGGGGGGGGGGGGGAGAGGGAGAAGAGAGGGGGAGCGGGGGAGAGAGAGGGAGAGAGGGAGAGGGAGTGACAGAGAGAGTAGGGAGAGAGGGAGAATAGGAGAGAAAAGAGTGGAGAGAGAGATAGATGGAGGGAGAGCAGGTGAGAGAGAGCAGCGAGTGGGTGGTGTGGTGTTCGGTCGGTGGGCAAGCGGGTAACCCACCCCCTCAGAGGAGATACACACGCAGATAATCCCACAGTACAGAATCATCCATCCATCCATCCATTCCTCCATCAATCCATCCACCCATTCCTCCATCCATTCCTCCATCCATCCATCCATCCACCCATCCCTCCATCCATCCATTCATCCATCCATCCATCCACCCATTCCTCCACCCATCCCTCCATCCATCCATTCCTCCATCAATCCATCCATCCACCCATTCCTCCATCCATCCATCCATCCATCCACCCATTCATCCATCCATCCATCCACCCATTCCTCCATCCATCCATTCCTCCATCCATCCACCTATCCATCCCTCCCTCCATCCACTCATCAATCCATCTATCCCTCCATCTCTCCATCCCTCATCCATAGGGAAAACCTCCTGAAGCTCGTGTCAATCACACAACTCACTATTTATTTACACAGATGTTTGGAAGAATAATCGTTAGACCTGTTACGTTAATTGAAGAAAATCAAATAAAAAACACTACTGCAGCTAAAGTACTTCTATTATTTCAAAATAATATGACCGAAGTGGAAGTACAAACTAGACTAAGTAAGAGAAAAGTGTGCCTAAAAGTACTACAAGAAATTTAATTTAAAAAACAAAACTTTAAACAATGCACAAAATCAGGTGTTTAAAAAAAAAATCATGAAAATCTCATTCTGTCCATGTGTGCGTATGTGTGTTCATAAAGCAGCTCTATATCTAAAGCTGTCCGATAGTCAGGAAGTGCACTGTTAGCATGCTAGTCATGTCATCATGCAGAATAATTAGGATGATCTAAATACATAAGGAAAGAGAGGAAGAACTTTGGACAACTGAAAACTGTAACTTTTCCGTTTGGGGGGGGGGGGGGTCTGTCACCTGCTTGTTTCTATGGATACGTCATTGCGCTGTCTGAATGTTCCACAGTGTGACATTAAACAGCTCTACTTTACGTTTATTCAATCACAGGTGATTTTAGAGCTCAAAAATCACTAGAAAAACAAACATTGTGACTGTGAGCGGAGTCGCCTCTCCACAGATCTGACCTGGAACTTGGTCTCCATGACGACAGAAAGGTTTAATACCGGAAAAGCACTTCACAGACTCTCCACCAGGAAGGAAAAAGTTACACAATGCAGTTTTAAATATCAAAGTGTTGAACTGACTGATTGATTTTGGTGTGTCTGGTTTTATCTCTGTGACTAATTGATCTTTGTTTGAGATGTTCCCTCAGGGCGACGGCTGTTCGGACAGACTGCAGCTCCACGTCTGAGCGACAAGAGGCGGAAAACTCAATAAATGACCCGCAACGTATTTTTAAAAAGCAATTTGAAGCTGCTTTGGGCCTGAGACGGGGCATTTTAAAGAGGTTTTACACTCCTTTTGCCTTCACTAGAATCATTTGGATAATTTCAGGCCTGGAATTGCCGATCTTTACTGAACTAAAGGTAAAAAAAAACTTGAAAACTACCACTTCATGACATCACAAGGTGGAGCAGAGCGTTTTGAGGTTTGGAGATGTGACAGACGAATAATAAAGAGTTAAACAAAACAACTCCAGGTCTGTTTTTGAGGAGGAAACATTATGACACGACTTTAAGCTCACAAGAGTCAGTTTTGCATAATACGGGACCTTTAAATTGTACCTTCAAGCTGCTTTGGGCCTGAGGCGGGGCACTATTTAAACAATAAACAGTTAATGGGAACACAGACTTACATTCACTCTCACTTTTATTATGGGGCTGTAGAGTTTTAGTTCATCACAAGTGTGCTGTAAATCGTAAACAATGGAAAAAAAACAAGAGAAAATGACAAGAATCCATCTTAAAGCCACATTATGTCACTTTTCATGCCATATAGACGAAAAATAAAAGCTGTTTCACCTTTTCCTTTTGGTTGTTTTTAAATTGTAGTGCTGAAAACCCTCACTGTGAGCGAGCTTGCATCTCCACAAACCTGACTCCTGCTGCTGGTTTCCATAGAAATGTTTGTTCTTTTGGCTGTAATGTTCCACAATATGGCATAAAAGCATCCTAATTATTCACCGTGATGAGTTCGTAAGGGCTTTTCAACAACAACTTTCAGAGACCAGAGCTTTGTAGTGACAAACTAGCATTCCAACAGTGCACTTCCTGATTCCCGGACAGTAAAAGGTTTTCTAATCCGATGCAGACTTGATTTGACCTGCTGCTTTTACGAGATATCTGTACTGGGGCAAGCTCAAATACATTGGAATTTTAATTCAGTACAGGCCCTTTAAACCAGGGTCCGGGGGCCAGATCCGGCCCTCCAAGACCTTTAATCTGGCCCTCGGCTGATTTTCTATAAAAATATTTTAATTATATTTTAATTTTCTTTTAAAATATTGGTAATTTTGCAGTTTAGCATAGCAGCGTCTCCAGCGCCTCTGTGCGTGGCCCCTCCCACCAGAGCAGCACAAATTAAGACTTTTTCCAAACGCTCTTAGGTCGTTTTTACACCAGGAAAGTCCGATAGTTCACTTGCTTTGGTCCAGACCAATTTTTTTTGGTGCGGTTCACTTTCACACTGCACTTTTTTTGTAAGTGAACCAAAATCTATAAACAAAAGCACGTGTGCTGAGGTCGCTCAGACATTGGACAGAAATTAGCCGTGTCCAAACACGGAAGGAGGAGAATCACGGTGTTGCTGTTTTCAATCTAGCCTTAGCGATATGTTTTGCTCAGTTTTTACAGTTCGCACAAATGTTGTGACTCTTGCTCTTCACGCAAAACCTACGTAAGCTTCATAAGTTTCGTTTCGTTTCGTCAGCCTCGGTTTCCCATGATGCTCGACATACGACGGGAGCTCGTCAAGTACAAAAAGCCAACTTGTGTCAGATCGAGTCCGGTCTGCATTCTCACCTCAAACGAACCGTGCCGAGATCGAGCTTTTTAGGTGGTCTCAGTTTGCTTTCCTTTCTTTCTTTCCCATTGCATTTATATAGCGCCTTTCATGACATGCCTTGTCATCCCAAAGCGCTCCATAGTTCACCGTTCATTCACTCCACACTTGGTGGTGGTAAGCTACCTTCTGTAGCCACAGCTGCCCTGGGGCAGACTGACGGAAGCGAGGCTGCCAATCTGCGCCATCGGCCCCTCCGACCACCTCCAACACTCACGCACACTCCACTTTCATACTAGGCAATGTGGGTGAAGTGTCTTGCCTAAGGACACAGCGACAGTTTTTTGCAACTGGCGCCCCACTGTGGCACCTGGAATTCCCAGCAGTCTCCCATCCAAGTACTAACCAGGCCCTGCCTTGCTTAGCTTCTGAGATCTGACGGGATCAGGCTTTGACAGGCAGGTATGGCCACAGCTTGCTTGTTTGCTCCAGATCGAGATTTTTGGTTTTTATTCCCACCAGCCCAAAAGGTCCGAATCAAAGGAGCAAACGAACTCTGGTTCGTTTGAAGCGAACCAGAGCAGGTGTGGCAGGTGTGAAAAGGACCTTAAAGGATCATCGTTTTGACTGTTGACCGTGACACCCTCATCAGCAAAATGTCAAAAATGAAAAAAGTGGACGCCGAGTGCAGGATTTTCCAAGAAAAATTGACTAATTCCTATTTGTTCACAGAGGTGAATGGGAAACCTGTACGCTCGGTGTGTTTGCAACAAGCAGCGGTGCTCAAGGAATATAATCTTAAACGCCACTACGAGACACGGCGTTTCAAACAATACAATAAGACAAAAGATAAACAAATTATTGCTGTGACTGAAGAAACATCAGTCTGTAATAGATTTGTGTTTCTCTGGACAAATATTTGGACTTATTGCTGTTTTTGGGGTATATTTGCCATGAGTTTTCTGATCCGGCCCCTTTAGGATCAGAGTCGGTTGGATACGGCCCCGGGACCAGAATGAGTTTGACACTTCTGCTTTAAACTTATTTTGGCCCAATTGCGTAACATTTTTTAAGAAAAAGTGGTAACTTTTCCTGTATTCTTCCCGTTCACTCGCTCTCTCAGGCTCTTCCAACCCAAAACCTCCTCCTCAATAAAGGGGAGAATGTACCCCGCCTATCCCAGCAACAGGCCACAATCTCGGGCATAACTAGAGACCCCGCTGGCCTCTAATGACACGGTGTGGAGCTAAAAATTCCCCCGTGAACACGCCTGCTGCCTTCTGCCCGCTTCAGCCGATCTGACGGAGAGTATATGAAGCACAAGTCTTTATTTGGGACGATGCATTTCTCATAAGGGCCACTATAGACTCGCCGTATACGTCTGTGCACCTGCCGACGGCCAAAGAGACAGATTACAAACACCTGCACTAAAACATGCAAGCTCGGGACTATGTACTTACACCAAGACTGCAATTTATGGATAAGATGTTTAGAAAAATGTTGTGTTTCAGTTAGGGAGGGCATCTGGTGTAAAATGTGAAAGAAAAATGGAAAAGTTATCGGTACTGAAATAAATGGACTAAGCTAAAACACGCACATTAGGGAGTACGGATTTACAGCTAGAGCGGCGAATGTGCATAAAGTAACACGGTGTTTATGTCCGGGAGGGCATCTGACGCAAAAAACCAGCCTTTGTCTCACTGTCGTTATGTAACTTTTTAATTTTTGTTAAAGAATGTAAACTGAGAGTATCTGTAGGAAGACGTCAGTACTGTATGGAGAGAGGGAGGGAGAGAGAGAGAGATGGAGAGAGAGGGAGAGAGAGTGTGCTGGTGTGTGTACAGTTGTGTGTAGTTTTAAGATTTAGATTTAAGTCTTTGGTCTCACACACAGTGACACGGGAGAAATTTGACTTCTGCATTTGACCCATCTTTTTCAGGAGCAGTGAGCAGCCATCTTTCAGCGCCCGGGGGGCAGTACCGGGGGGCAGTACCGGGGGGCAGTACCGGGGGGCAGTACCGGGGGGCAGTACCGGGGGGCAGTACCGGGGGGCAGTACCGTGAAGGACCCACACTGGTTTTGCTCATTGCCGGGGGGGATTTGAACCCACATCCCGCCAGGGAAAGTCAGTGACTTACCAGTTGAGCTAACCAGCCGGTTAGCAGTTGTGTGTAGTTGTGTGTAGTTGTGCGTTCACAGAGCAGATGTTTCTCCACACACTGGTGGTGGTGTAATTACAGTGTGTGTATGGTTGTGTGTAGTTGTGCGTACAGTTGTGTGTAGTTGTGCGTACAGTTGTGTGTAGTTGTGCGTACAGTTGTGTGTAGTTGTGTGTAGTTGTGTGTAGTTGTGTGTAGTTGTGTGTAGTTGTGTGTAGTAGTGTGTAGTTGTGTGTAGTTGTGTGTAGTTGTGTGTAGTTGTGTGTAGTTGTGTGTAGTTGTGCGTGTAGTTGTGCGTACAGTTGTGTGTAGTTGTGTGTAGTAGTGTGTAGTAGTGTGTAGTTGTGCGTACAGTTGTGTGTAGTTGTGTGTAGTTGTGCGTGTAGTTGTGCGTACAGTTGTGTGTAGTTGTGTGTAGTAGTGTGTAGTTGTGTGTAGTAGTGTGTAGTTGTGTGTAGTTGTGCGTACAGTTGTGTGTAGTTGTGTGTAGTAGTGTGTAGTTGTGTGTAGTTGTGTAGTTGTGTGTAGTTGTGTGTAGTTGTGCGTACAGTTGTGTGCAGTTGTGTGTAGTTGTGTGTAGTTGTGTGTAGTTGTGCGTACAGTTGTGTGTAGTTGTGTGTAGTTGTGTACAGTTGTGTGTAGTTGTGTACAGTTGTGTGTAGTTGTGTGTAGTTGTGTGTAGTTGTGTGTAGTTGTGCGTTCACAGAGCAGATGTTTCTCCACACACTGGTGGTGGTGTTTCAGTGTGTAGTTGTGTGTAGTTGTGTGTAGTTGTGTGTAGTTGTGCGTACAGTTGTGTGTAGTTGTGTGTAGTAGTGTGTAGTTGTGTGTACGGTTGTGTGTAGTTGTGTGTAGTTGTGCGTTCACAGAGCAGATGTTTCTCCACACACTGGTGGTGGTGTAATTACAGTGTGTGTAGTTGTGCGTACAGTTGTGTACAGTTGTGTGTAGTTGTGTGTAGTTGTGTGCAGGTGTGTGTAGTTGTGTGTAGTTGTGTGTAGTTGTGTGTAGTTGTGTGTAGTTGTGCGCTCACAGAGCAGATGTTTCTCCACACACTGGTGGTGGTGTAATTACAGTGTGTGTATGGTTGTGCGTACAGTTGTGTACAGTTGTGTGTAGTTGTGTGTAGTTGTGTGTAGTTGTGTGTAGTTGTGCGTACAGTTGTGTGTAGTAGTGTGTAGTTGTGTGTAGTTGTGCGTACAGTTGTGTGTAGTAGTGTGTAGTAGTGTGTAGTTGTGTGTAGTTGTGTGTAGTTGTGCGGAGTTGTGCGTAGTTGTGTGTAGTTGTGTGTAGTTGTGTGTAGTTGTGTGTAGTTGTGCGTTCACAGAGCAGATGTTTCTCCACACACTGGTGGTGGTGTTTCAGTGTTTAGTTGTGTGTAGTTGTGTACAGTTGTGTGCAGTTGTGTGTAGTTGTGTGTAGTTGTGTGTAGTTGTGCGTACAGTTGTGTGTAGTTGTGCGTTCACAGAGCAGATGTTTCTCCACACACTGGTGGTGGTGTAATTACAGTGTGTGTAGTTGTGTAGTTGTGTGT
>JAVJIX010000051.1:2055000-2312500 GCA_036785185.1 Paratrypauchen microcephalus
AAATACTACTGCTGCTTCTACTATAAATACTACTACTATAAATACTACTACTACTACTGTAAATACTACTACTACTGTAAATACTACTACTACTACTACTACTGTAAATACTACTACTACTACTACTACTGTAAATACTACTACTACTGTAAATACTACTACTACTACTACTACTGTAAATACTACTACCACTGCTACTACTTCTCTCTCCTCCTCCTCCTCCTCTCCTCGCTTCCTCCTCTCCTCCCCTCACTTCCTCCCCCTCCTCCTCCTCCCTCTTTTCTCCTCTCCTCTCTCCTCCTCTTCTCTTCTCTCCTCTCTCCTCCTCTCCTCTCTCCTCCTCTCCCAGTTTTCCCTCCTCGTCTGTTTACGTTCCAGCATCATTATCCGTGTTGTTTCTCTGGGACCATAATGCTTTGCTCCTCTGTTTTCCACCATCAGATCCTTTTTCTCTTTCATCTGCTGTGGACCTGTTCTCCCCCTCTTCCTCCCCCTCTTCTCCCCCTCTTCTCCGGTGTGGCTCTTCAAAGCGACCTCCCGACCCCCCTGGACCTCCCCTCCATTTCACTCCGTTCGGAAAGACGACAGGAAAGCGGAGGAGTAGAAATACATCAATAGACATAGAGCCCAATTACACAAACGGGAGCACGAACGAAAACACGAAAATGGATCCAATGATTTTTTTTTTACAAAATTATCTTAGTCCTGTTTTAGTCCTGTCTTAGTCCTGATTTAGTCCTTGTTTGAGTCCTGTTTTAGTCCTTGTCTGAGTCCTGTTTTAGTCCTTGTTTTAGTCCTTGTCTGAGTCCTTGTCTGAGTCCTGTTTGAGTCCTGTTTTAGTCCTTGTTTGAGTCCTTGTTTTAGTCCTTGTTTTAGTCCTTGTTTTAGTCCTTGTTTTAGTCCTGTTTGAGTCCTTGTTTGAGTCCTGTTTGAGTCCTGTTTGAGTCCTTGTTTGAGTCCTTGTTTGAGTCCTTGTTTGAGTCCTGTTTGAGTCCTGTTTGAGTCCTGTTTGAGTCCTGTTTGAGTCCTTGTTTGAGTCCTTGTTTGAGTCCTTGTTTGAGTCCTTGTTTGAGTCCTGTTTGAGTCCTTGTTTGAGTCCTTGTTTGAGTCCCGTTTGAGTCCCGTTTGAGTCCCGTTTGAGTCCCGTTTGAGTCCCGTTTGAGTCCCGTTTGAGTCCTTGTTTGAGTCCCGTTTTAGTCTTGTTTTAGTCTTGTTTTAGTCTTGTTTTAGTCTTGTTTTAGTCTTGTTTTAGTCTTGTTTTAGTCTTGTTTTAGTCTTGTTTTAGTCTTGTTTTAGTCTTGTTTTAGTCTTGTTTTAGTCTTGTTTTAGTCTTGTTTTAGTCTTGTTTTAGTCCTGTTTCAGTCTTGTTTTAGTCTTGTTTTAGTCTTGTTTTAGTCTTGTTTTAGTCTTGTTTTAGTCTTGTTTTAGTCCTGTTTTAGTCCTGTTTTAGTCCTGTTTTAGTCCCGTTTGAGTCCCGTTTGAGTCCCGTTTGAGTCCCGTTTGAGTCCCGTTTGAGTCCCGTTTTAGTCCTTGTTTTAGTCCTTGTTTTAGTCCTTGTTTTAGTCCCGTTTTAGTCCTGTTTAAGTAATGCATCTTGTATCTTACAAAAAAGTCTTAAGTCTAAATGTTAAATCAGTTTTTATTCATGTTTTTGAAGTTGAGACCTTGAACCATTTGAGAGTCCGTTCAAAACGAGAAAAACGAAGGAGTACAAATAGATAAACAGACATCGACAGACATCAGGACCAATCACACCGGAAAAACAGCGAAAACGACACAATTTATTCTGATATTTGAGTAGTTTAAACTTGATTTTTCCATTTGGGACCCTCGTGACCCCCCCTCTCCCATTTCATTCCATCCAAGAGGAAAGTGGAGGAGAAGAAAAACGAATAGAAGCCAATTATACTCCAAAAAAAAACAAAAAACAGAACAGTTAAAATTCAGACTATTTATTCCATTATTTGTGTGGTTTTAACTTGATTTTTTTTCATTTGGGAACCTTGAAACTCCCCATTTCAGCCCATTAAAAAAGAGGAGAGAGAAAAGCAGAGGAGTAGAAATAGATAAATAGACAATAGATAAATAAAAAGGGAAAAGCGAAGGACTTAATATGGCTAATTCTGAGGATTTATTCCATTATTTGAGTAGTTTTAACTTGATTTTTTTATACGAGACCCCTTGAATGCATAAGGTAAATGAGGAATAACTTTGGACGACTGCAAACTGTTTAAAATGAACAAACCTTTCATGTTTTTAAGGCAGAAAAAAAAACAAATCAGGTACAGAGACTAAGTTTAAATGTTGATTATACTGCAAAAAAACAGAACTACAGTTAAAATGGCAAATTCAGACGATCTATTCCATTAGTTTCAGTAGTTTTTACAAATTTTCTTTCAAGTTGGGACCCACCCCCTCCTCATTTGAGTCCATTTAATAAGAGAAAAGCGAAGGAGTGAAACAAAACAATACTTAAAATGACGAATTCAGAACTTTGATTCCAGTATTTGAGTAGTTTTAACTTGATTTTTTTCATTGGAGACCTCTTGAATGCATAAGGTAAATGAGGAATAAGTTTAAAATAAACAAACTTTTGATGTTTTTAAAGCAGGAAAAAAAAATCAGGTACAGAGAGTAAGTTTAAATGTTGATTTTTTTTTCTTTTGTGTGAAATGAAGCCATCAAAGGAAGAGGAGCTGTAACAGGGACGTTATCTTATCTGTGGACTTAAAGAGGAAGTGCTTTAACAAAGAGCACCCGCAGAGAAAAGGCCTGTGTGCAAATGCAACGCCAAACGACTCTCGTGAGCTTTATACTCTGTGTCTGCTCGTCTCCATGGAAACGCTATTGCTGAAATGTCCCATAGTATGACATTAAACATCTAGGCCAAGTTACAGGTCAGATCTGTGGAGAAGTGACCCTGCGCTCAGGAAGAACGGTTTTCAAGACTCAATAAACTCAAGTAATACAAGTTTAATTCAGTACTGTGGAACATTTTAGGCAAAGCAATAACTTCTCCATGGATACAAGCAGGTGACGGACAAGGGTCTAATAGTTTTGGATTTTTCCATTATAGTTTAGTGTGAGTTAGTTTTGTCTTTTTTTCCCCTTTAATTCAGTTAGTTTTAATTAGTTTTTAGAGCAGCTCTGATAGTTTTAGTTTTTTTCTAACTGCTCAGTTTTAGTTTAGTTTTTATTAGTTTTAGTTTTAGGATTATACTTTGGGTTATTTGTCAAGTGCAGGATTCAAAAATAAAGTATTGTGTTATCAAACTTATGACAAATACAATTTTAAAACATGTATTCATTATATTTTATATTTAATTTTTATTATATTATATTAATTAATTTTTTAACATTTATCAATTATATTTATTTTATTTATATAACATTTATTTTTATTTATTTATTTATAATTTATTTTTATTTATATATTATATTTATTAATAGATTTTAAAACATTAATTATATTTATTTTATTTATTTATAATAGATTTTTTATTTATATTAATTATATTATATTTATTAATTGATTTTAAAACATGTATTAATTATATGTATTTTATTTATTTATAATTTATTTTTATTTATATTATTATATTATATTTATTAATTGATTTTAAAACATTTATTTAGTTTCAGTTATTTATCGTTTTTTTCTTTTGTCGTTTTTATTTACTTCAGTTAACAAAAATATTTTTTTTCAATTTTAGTTTTAGTTTTTTCATTTGTTTTCGTTAACTATAATAATCTTGGTGAAGGACCCCCCAAAAAAGTTACACAGTGCATCTTTTAGCCATGTTATAAGACCTAAGAGTAGTTGCATCTAATTATAGTTATATTGTCGTATAATCAGGAAGTGTGTGTTAGCATGCTAGTTAGTTAGTAGTTAAACTGCAAATGGCAACAAAAGTGTTTAGAATGTGTTTTTGTACATATAATTCAAAAAAGGAGATAAAATGTATAAAAACTGAATTACTTAACAGTTTTTCGTTGGTTGGAATTGGATTTGGTCATAGAAATTCCAAAAGTTGCATTAAAGGTCCTAAATTACACACACACACACACACACAAAACCGCCAACTTGAGCAGAAACCAAAGCAACATTATAAAAATTTACAGAATATTTTATACGAGACTTTTCTGGTGGAATAAATGAAACAGTAAAGACCCGAGTTTCAAATGGATGACTTTGCAAAATGGAAAAGACGAAAGTGCACCTCTAGTCGTTTTAATCCAGCCTTTGACCCGATTATCTGGGCTGTTTTGTATAATTGTGAAATAAAAGTGTGTGACCCGGGCAGAGCGACGGCGTTTGTGCAAATGAGCGCACTTAACCAAGATGGCCGACGTCCTAAACAAGCTACATCGACGCTAGCCCTAATGCAGTTTCCCATTGTGTGGCCCCATTAGCATGCTAATCTTATCAATACTGTTTGCGTGGCAGACGGCTCGGCCCCGGGTCCCATTAGTGAAACGTAATCGAGTTAGCCAGCGGTGACCACAAGCTAACATCTGCGTTGCCGTTAGCATCGCACAACGCTAAACGACGTCTGGTTTGGCCTTTTTTGTATAATTTGAATTTCCTTCGGGATCAATAAAGTAATTATCCATCTATCTATATCTATCCATCTCTCTCTCGATAGCTCTCTATCTCTTTCTTTAGCTCTCTATCTCTCCATCTCTATGTCTCTTGCTCTCTCTATCGCTAGCTCCCTATATCTTTCTCTCTCTAGATCTCGCTCTCTCTCTCTCTAGCTGTCTCTCTATCCCTCTCTATCTCTCTATATCTCTAATAATTTGTCTCTCTATATCTCTCTCTAGCTCTCTCTCTTTCTTTAGCTCTCTATATCTCAGTCTCTATCTCTATTTCTCTCTTTAGCTCTCTCTATCTCTCTCTATCTCTC
Organism: Paratrypauchen microcephalus; assembly: GCA_036785185.1. Classification (NCBI taxonomy): domain Eukaryota; kingdom Metazoa; phylum Chordata; class Actinopteri; order Gobiiformes; family Gobiidae; genus Paratrypauchen; species Paratrypauchen microcephalus. The sequence continues at coordinate 2,059,908 of JAVJIX010000051.1, forward strand.
TCTTTAGCTCTCTATATCTCTCTCTCTTTAGCTCTATCTCTCTCTTTAGCTCTCTCTTTCTCTCTAGCTCTCTATATCTCTCTCTTTAGCTCTCTCTGTCTCTCTATCTCTCTCTTCAACTCTATATCTCTCCAACTCTCTATACTGTATCTCTCTCTATTTAGCTCTCTATATCTCCATCTCTCTCTCTTCAGCTCTCTCTCTCTCTCTCTTTAGCGCTCTATATCTCCATCTCTCTCTCTAGCTCTCTCTTTAGCTCTCTATATCTCTTTCTTTAGCTCTCTATATCTCCATCTCTCTCTAGCTCACTCTCTCTTTCTTTAGCTCTCTATATCTCTTTCTCTCTTTAGCTCTCTATATCTCTTTCTCTCTTTAGCTCTCTATATCTCTCTCTTTCTTTCGCTCTCTATATCTCTCTTTCTTTAGCTCTCTATATCTCTTTCTCTCTTTAGCTCTCTATATCTCTCTCTTTCTTTCGCTCTCTATATCTCTCTTTCTTTAGCTCTCTATATCTCTATCTCTCTTTCTTTCGCTCTCTATATCTCTCTTTCTTTAGCTCTCTATATATATATCTCTCTCTAGCTCACTCTCTCTTTAGCTCTCTATATCTCTTTCTTTAGCTCTCTATATCTCTTTCTCTCTCTCTTTAGCTCTCTATCTCTATCTCTATATCTCCATCACTCTCTTTAACTCTCTCTATATCTCTTTCTTTAGCTCTCTATATCTCTTTCTCTCTTTAGCTCTCTATATCTCTCTCTTTCTTTCACTCTCTATATCTCTATCTCTCTCTTTCTTTAGCTCTCTATGTCTCTTTCTTTAGCTCTCTATATCTCTTTCTCTCTAGCTCTCTACCTCTCTCTCTTTAACTCTATACCTCTATCTCTAGCTCTAGCTCTCTCTCTCTTTCTTTAGCTCTCTATATCTCCATCTCTCTCTCTCTTTAACTCTCTCTAGCTCTCTTTCTTTAGCTCTCTATATCTCCATCTCTCTCTCTCTTTAACTCTCTCTCTCTCTCTAGCTCTCTTTCTTTAGCTCTCTATATCTCTTTAGCTCTATATCTCCATCTCTCTCGCTCTAGCTCTCTATATCTCTCTCTTTAGCTCTCTCTTTAGCTCTCTATATCTCCATCTCTCTCGCTCTAGCTCTCTATATCTCTCTCTTTAGCTCTCTCTCTTTAGCTCTCTAAATCTCTATCTCTCTATATCTCTCTCTCTTTCTGTAGCTCTATATCTCCATCTCCCTCTCTCTCTAGCTCTCTCTATCTTTCTCTTTTTCTCTCTCCATCTCTCTTTTTCTCTCTCTCTCTCTGATCTTGTACGTGTATTTTTCGCTAACCCAGAGTTTATATTTTCAGTGACACTTCAGTCAAATATTAGTTTTAGTTTCTACCGTGTTTCCTCATCAGAAACACGCCTGAGGAGTTTTAGAGTCATCCGCGCATGTTTGAGTCATCTAGAGATCTCTCCCGGACCCTACTCAAATCCTCTGTACTGTTAGCTGTACGATTCGGTACGAGGCTCCGCCCACGAGCCTGCGTCGCCCATGCTCCCACACGATAATTCAACAAAACTTTGCAGTGGAGAGATGTGTTTTTTTGTTTTTCGGTGCTTTACTTTCACATTTGTCACACTGTCAGCTCCAAAACCGTCTAAATACTTGACATTCCGGTTTACATTTCCCCGGTGTGTCTCTGGTGAATATTAGTTTCAGTTTGAACGGGCAGGTGACAGCGTTTTGTCATTATTTATCCACAGGAACCACAAATCAAACCGTCCCTCCGGAGATGCCTCTATACGGACGTTATTATTGAAAATGTCTAATTCATTTTGTTCCTGATGGATGAGACGCCAAATGGGACGTGTTCTGACAGTCCGTCTCTCCGGGTCCGACGAACGCGCTCCCCTGTTAGCTTATGGCTAATCAATGTTAGCGCAGAGAATAACAAATCACCGCCTCGCTCTGTCAATGCGTCACTCACACAAAAACTCAGCTGTCAGAGATCGTCAGGGGAAGGCGCCAGGAACAAGTGGCACAAAAGGTTAGAAAACACAGGTGCACTGTGGAACTTTTCTGGTTTTCTGTATGGAGATGGCTGTGTTCTGACCGCGGCGTCAACAAAACGTGATGGACGCCTCTAGTTGGACGCCTTTGCATTTGAGTTCAGACGCCATCGACGCAAGTCTTGGGACGCTGTGAACCAATAGGAGAAAAATGCGTCCAACGTGTCCAGGGCGTTCGCTGCGGTCGAGAGTGCCTTGTTTTCCAGGTCAAGAATCAGAATGGTTTTATTGCCATATGAGTGAACATGTTCACAACATTAGGAAATTGCTTCGGTACTTGGAGCGGAATGTAAACAAACACTTAAAGGAAAAGTAACGTTTTTTTTTACAATCTGAGCCTTATTTCGGTAATAAAACAAGTTGTTTTACTCACCCATAGCACTTTGGTGTCATATGGAGCACTTCCAGAGATGTTTTAGATTTGCGGTTAGCCTAGCGCGACTTCTAGCCATAGCTCGGGACATATAATATATTCCCCGAGCATGTAATATGCCCCATGCGGGCTCCAAATAACACAAACTTTAGCACTTTTCAAATCATAGAAGCTCGATGTCTTAATCTACGATTTCGTTTGAAGCAAAAGTGGCCTGTAATCCGAGATTTATCAATAGTTTACAGCTTTGCGTTTCATGTTTGGGTCCCGGGAGCTGAGAGCACAGTCCGCACATGCGCACTGGCGTCCTCATCTACTCGAAACTATGGCTAAATCTCGGATTACAGGCCACTTTTGACCACACGAAATCGTAGGCTAAGACATTGAGCTTCTATGATTTGAAAAGTGCTAAAGTTTGTGGGGACAGAGCCTTTTCTGTGGCAGCGCCCAAACTGTGGAACAGCCTTCCTCTTCCTGTCAGATCCTCTCAGTCTGTAACACAGTTTAAGATGAGATTAAAAACTCATCTCTTTTCCCTGGCTTTTAATACTAGTTAGTCAGTTTTTTATTATAGTTTTTATTATAGTCCTTACACTGTGTTATATATGTATATGTTCTTTTGTCTTTTATCCTTCATGTGAAGCACTTTGGTCAACTGACGTTGTTTTTAAATGTGCTATAGAAATGAACTTGAACTTGAACTTGAACTTATTTGGAGACCGCAAACATGTGCCCCGAGAACTCACATGATGGAGATCGCAAATCTAAAACATCTCCGGAAGTGCTCCATATGACACCAAAGTGCTATGGGGGAGTAAAACAACTTGTTTTATTACCGAAATAAGGCTCAGATTGTAAAAAAGGTTACTTTTCCTTTAAAGGGATAGTTTTTTTATGATAATCTGTATGGGTTTCCTTCTAAGGCTACATTTATACGGCGACGATCAAAACAGAAGACGCAAAAGTGGCGTCTCGTCTTCAATTTTTTATCCACGTTTAGACGAGCGTTCTCAACAGGAAATGTTTGTTAAAACGAAGACGTGTTAAAACGATTCGTATCGCTGCGCGCATATTAGCTGTATTAGCCCCTTACGGCGGACCGCGTCTGCCGTACACTTCTGCTAAAGGTGAACAGGCTAATTACAACAAAAAACACAACTTTGTAGCACTAAATGTGTCCCGCTGAAGATTTAAATAAAGAGAAATGACGTCATGTAAGAAAAATCAGGCCTTTAGTTCAAACTGTACTAAAAAAAAACAAAGAAAAAAAGAAAAGAATGTGAATACTCGTCTATCAGTCGTCTCTTGAGTTTGGTATGCACTGATGGAGGTCCATGATGGAGGTCCATGATGGAGGTCCATGTGGCCTCTGTTTGTGCAGCAGAGATAAGGATTAAAGGAGAGATAGAGGAGGAGTGAATGGAGAGATAGAGGAGGAGTGAATGGAGAGATAGAGGAGGAGTGAATGGAGAGATAGAGGAGGAGTGAATGGAGAGATAGTGGAAGGGTGAATGGAGAGATAGAGGAGGAGTGAAAGGAGAGATAGAGGAGGAGTGAAAGGAGAGATAGAGGAGTGAATGGAGAGATAGAGGAGGAGTGAATGGAGAGATAGAGGAGGAGTGAATGGAGAGATAGAGGAGTGAATGGAGAGATAGTGGAGGAGTGAATGGAGAGAGTGGAGGAGTGAAAGGAGATAGAGGAGGAGTAAATGGAGAGATAGTGGAGGGGTGAATGGAGAGATAGTGGAGGGGTGAATGGAGAGATAGTGGAGTAAATGGAGAGATAGAGGAGTGAATGGAGAGAGAGAGGAGGAGTGAATGGAGAGATAGAGGAGTGAATGGAGAGATAGAGGAGGAGTGAATGGAGAGATAGAGGAGGAGTGAATGGAGAGATAGAGGAGTGAATGGAGAGATAGAGGAGAAATGAAAGGAGAGATAGAGGAGGAGTAAATGGAGAGATAGTGGAGGAGTAAATGGAGAGATAGAGGAGGAGTGAATAGAGAGATAGAGGAGAAATGAAAGGAGAGATAGAGGAGTAGTAAATGGAGAGATAGTGGAGGAGTAAATGGAGAGATAGAGGAGGAGTGAAAGGAGAGATAGTGGAGGAGTGAATGGAGAGATAGTGGAGGAGTGAATGGAGAAATAGAGGAGAAATGAAAGGAGAGATAGAGGAGGAGTGAATGGAGAGATAGAGGAGTGAATGGAGAGATAGAGGAGAAATGAAAGGAGAGATAGAGGAGGAGTAAATGGAGAGATAGGAGTGAAAGGAGAGATAGTGGAAGGGTGAATGGAGAGATAGTGGAGGAGTGAATGGAGAGATAGAGGAGGAGTAAATGGAGAGATAGAGGAGGAGTGAATGGAGAGATAGAGGAGGACTGAATGGAGAGATAGAGGAGGAGTGAATGGAGAGATAGTGGAGGAGCAAATGTAGAGATAGTGGAGGAGTGAATGGAGAGATAGAGGAGGAGTGAATGGAGAGATAGAGGAGAAATGAAAGGAGACATAGAGTAGGAGTAAATGGAGAGATAGAGGAGGAGTGAATAGAGAGATAGAGGAGGAGTAAATGGAGAGATAGAGGAGGAGTGAAAGGAGAGATAGTGGAGGAGTGAAAGGAGAGATAGTGGAGGAGTGAATGGAGAGATAGTGGAGGAGTGAATGGAGAGATAATGGAGGAGTGAATGGAGAGATAATGGAGGAGTGAATAGAGAGATAGAGGAGGAGTAAATGGAGAGATAGAGGAGGAGTGAAAGGAGAGATAGTGGAGGAGTGAAAGGAGAGATAGTGGAGGAGTGAATGGAGAGATAGAGGAGTGAATGGAGAGATAGAAGAGAAATGAAAGGAGAGAGAGAGGAGGAGTGAATGGAGAGATAGAGGAGTGAATGGAGAGATAGAGGAGGAGTGAATGGAGAGATAGAGGAGGAGTGAATAGAGAGATAGAGGAGAAATGAAAGGAGAGATAGAGGAGTAGTAAATGGAGAGATAGTGGAGGAGTAAATGGAGAGATAGAGGAGGAGTGAAAGGAGAGATAGAGGAGGAGTGAAAGGAGAGATAGAGGAGGAGTGAAAGGAGAGATAGTGGAAGCGTGAATGGAGAGATAGAGGAGGGGTGAATGAGAGATAGAGGAGGAGTGAAAGGAGAGATAGTGGAGGAGTGAATGGAGAGATGGAGGAGGAGTGAAAGGAGAGATAGTGGAGGAGTGAAAGGAGAGATAGTGGAAGGGTGAATGGAGAGATAGAGGAGTGAAAGGAGAGATAGTGGAGGAGTGAATGGAGAGATAGTGGAAGGGTGAATGGAGAGATAGTGGAGGAGTGAATGGAGAGATAGGGGTGGAGTAAATGGAGAGATAGAGGAGTGAATGGAGAGATAGAGGAGAAATGAAAGGAGAGATAGAGGAGGAGTAAATGGAGAGATAGAGGAGGAGTGAATAGAGAGATAGAGGAGGAGTAAATGGAGAGATAGAGGAGGAGTGAAAGGAGAGATAGTGGAGGAGTGAAAGGAGAGATAGTGGAGGAGTGAATGGAGAGATAGTGGAGGAGTGAATGGAGAGATAATGGAGGAGTGAATGGAGAGATAATGGAGGAGTGAATAGAGAGATAGAGGAGGAGTAAATGGAGAGATAGAGGAGGAGTGAAAGGAGAGATAGTGGAGGAGTGAAAGGAGAGATAGTGGAGGAGTGAATGGAGAGATAGAGGAGGAGTAAATGGAGAGATAGAGGAGGAGTGAAAGGAGAGATAGTGGAGGAGTGAAAGGAGAGATAGTGGAGGAGTGAATGGAGAGATAGTGGAGGAGTGAATGGAGAGATAGAGGAGTGAATGGAGAGATAGAGGAGAAATGAAAGGAGAGATAGAGGAGGAGTGAATGGAGAGATAGTGGAGGAGTGAATGGAGAGATAATGGAGGAGTGAATGGAGAGATAGAGGAGGAGTGAATGGAGAGATAGTGGAAGGGTGAATGGAGAGAGAGGAAGGGTGAATGGAGAGATAGTGGAGGAGTGAATGGAGAGATAGTGGGGGGTGAAAGGAGAGATAGTGGAAGGGTGAATGGAGAGATAGTGGAGGAGTGAATGGAGAGATAGAGGAAGGGTGAATGGAGAGATAGAGGAGGGTGTGAGCTGAAGGAGTCAGATATGAACGACAAACCAAAAACAATAAATGTGCTTATCTAAGGGCCCGTCCACACAACCTTTTTAGGTGGAAACCAGAAAAGTTACACACTGCACCTTTAAAAAGGCGCTGTAAACCTGTGGATATCATGACTGCAGCTCGAACCCCCCCCTCTGCTGTCTCTGTATTGAAATGAGCTCAGACCTGTGACGCTCCTGTTCTGTGGAGGTGCTAAAACACTGTCTGTCTGCAGCCTGCATTTAAATTGCTCCAGCGCTAATTAGCAAACAGGGAGCTAACGAACTCGGGGTAATAAACAAGCCAGTCATGTTAATTAGAGGCTGCCTGAGCTCAGTGCACAGAGGAGAGGAACTACGGCAGGCACATTCTCTGTGTGGGTGTTACAAAATTTATGGAAAATTATTCAAAAAAGATAAATCGTATTGTGAATTTTAAATGTATTTTAAATGGTAACCGCGGCGATATACGTGGAATTTGAAAATAGAAGATGAAATACGGATGGAGCAGACTTTATTGGTTTAAAGTGGCAGTATGGAACTTTCAGGAAGTGGAAAGAACTCGATGATTCCATGGAAACAGAAAGTTAAAACCATAATTCAGAACCTTCTCCAGGCAAATGGATATGTTTAATTCCATACTGTGGAAGATTAGAACAACATTTCCATTGTTCCAGGCCAAATAAGAGTCGGGTTTGTGGAGAGGCAAGCTCGCTCACAGTAAGGAAGTATGTTTGTGTATTATTCAGCGCAATAACATAACATAAAATCCAAAATAAATGGTATGAGTATGGCTTTAATGACAGAAATCGACTTCGTAAATATGAGGATTTAGAATGTGCAGTGTAATGTGGAATTGGACTGGTAATGTCACCTACTTTTTGTCTTCTCTGCCCCCTCGACATGGAACAAGCTGCAAAAGGACTGGAAATTAACAGAATTTATCTCATTTGAATGACTTTAAATCCAGACTGAGAGCTCTTGAGACAGCCTCCATAAATTGTACCTGTTTTAACTAATTTATATGTAATTTTAACTCATTTATATGTCATTTTAATTGTGTTTTAATTGTCTTTTTGCTGCCTCTAGGTCAGGGCTCCCTTGGAAAAGAGGTTTTCAATCTCAATGGGATTTCCCTGGTTAAATAAAGGTTTAAATAAAAAAAATAAAAAATGCCGCGCTGTGGAATATTCCAGGCAAAGCAATAACATCTCCATGGAAACAAGCGGGTGGCGAACCCCCCATCAGAAAAATTACTTACTACACCTTTAACATTTGGTCTTTTTTCCCATTAAAACTAGGGATGCACGATATATCGGCATTAACATCAGTATCGGCCGATATTACCAAATTTTTAACATATCAGTATCGGCCCGATGTGTAAAAGTGGGCCGATATTAACAACCGATATTTGTCAGTACAGTAATCCCTCGAATTAACGTTTTCTCACATTTCTCTCTCGTTTAAACACTCAAACTTTCGTAGATTTTCAACAAAATGTATTAATAGTGAAGTGTGTGTGTGGGGGGGTGGGTGGTAATCCTGGTTTAGACCTGGTTTAGTCCAAGTCTAGACCTGGTCCAGTCCTGGTCCAGTCCAGGTTTAGACCTGGTCTAGACATGGTTTAGTCCTGGTCTGGCCCGGGCCAAGTTCCAGTCTGGTCCCGGCCCCCCAGCGTCCCCCATCTATAACATCAATCGGCAAAGGTCCCTTAGCCAATCAGGACGCAGAACACAATGTTACACTATTAAAAAAATTGAAATTGGGAAAAAAAAAAAAAAAAAATCAGGAGTCAAAACACATTTTGAAAATAATAATAAATAAAATAAGACATTCAAAAATTCATTTTGCATGATTTTCAGTCTGTATAAAATGTTATCTCAGAATTAAAAATAAATAAATATCGATATCGGCTAATATCGGTATCGGGCAATAACAGCAACATTATCGGTATCTGCTAAAATTTTCACATGGGTGCATCCCTAATTAAATCAAACAAAACTGAACTTTGTGTGTGTATTTTTCCAGTGACTTTGAGAGCGTCGCAGGTGCACAAAACTCCCACACATTTTGAGTTCAAACGGAGCTAACGTTGCTATGCTAACCTAAAAATAGCCTCGTGTAAAGACGAGCGCTTTAGCTTTGACTAAGTGACAGTGCACTCGCTCCATTAAAAACCCGTTCATCTGAGCGCCGTATCAGCCTCACTGGGTCTACAGCGGAGGGCTCCGCGGGTACGAGCGGAGAACGGGTAATTAATTGATAATTTATGGTGAAATCAAAGCCGTGATTGTTCCTGATGAGTGACCCCAGGGTGGAACCCCCGCGGTTTTAACGTCTCATTTCATCTGATTCACGTCTGCTCAGGCCAAATGAACGACGGGGAGCGAGGGAGGACTGGGGGAGGACTGGAGCGAGGGAGGACTGGAGGGAGAACTAGAGCGGGGGAGGACTGGGGGAGGACTGGAGCGGGGGAGGACTGGAGGGAGGACTGGGGGGAGAACTAGAGCGGGGGAGGACTGGAGGGAGGACTAGAGCAAAGACTAGACCAAGGGAGGACTGGGGGAGGACTGGGGGGAGAACAAGAGCGAGGGAGGACTAGAGGGAGGAGGAGAGCGAGGGAGGTCTGGAGGGAGGACTAGACCGAGGGAGGAGTGGAGGGTGGGCTAGAGGGAGGACTAGAGCGAGGGAGGACTAGAGGGAGGACTAGAGCGAGGGAGGTCTGGAGGGAGGACTAGAGGGAGGACTAGAGCGAGGGAGGACTGGAGGGAGGACTAGAGGGAGGACTAGAGCGAGGGAGGACTGGAGGGAGGACTAGAGCGAGGGAGGACTGGAGGGAGGACTAGAGGGAGGGAGGACTAGAGGGAGGACTGGAGGGAGGTCTGGAGGGAGGACTGGAGGGAAGACTGGAGGGAGGACTGGAGGGAAGACTAGAGCGAGGGAGGACTAGAGCGAGGGAGGACTAGAGCGAGGGAGGGAGGACTGGAGGGCGGACTGGAGGGAGGACTAGAGCGAGGGAGGACTAGAGCGAGGGAGGGAGGACTAGAGGGAGGACTAGAGCGAGGGAGGACTAGAGGGAGGTCTGGAGGGAGGACTAGAGCGAGGGAGGGAGGACTGGAGAGAGGTCTGGAGGGAGGTCTGGAGGGAGGACTAGAGGGAGGACTAGAGCGAGGGAGGACTAGCGCGAGGGAGGACTAGCGCGAGGGAGGACTAGAGGGAGGACTAGAGGGAGGACTAGAGCGAGGGAGGACTAGCGCGAGGGAGGACTAGCGCGAGGGAGGACTAGAGGGAGGACTAGAGCGAGGGAGGACTCGAGGGAGGACTGGAGGGAGGACTGGAGGGAGGACTAGAGCGAGGGAGGACTAGAGCGAGGGAGGACTGGAGGGAGGACTGGAACGAGGGAGGACCGGAGTGAGGACTAAATAATAATAATAATAATAATACATTTTATTTGTTAGGCGCCTTTCAAGGCTCTCAAGGTCGCCGTACATCAAGCTATTAAATACATTAATTAAATAATACAGTACATAAAAACAAGATAAAACAAAATAAAAACAGTGTAGAAATACATTTTAAAAACAGATACAGATTAAAAGACAGTGCAGTTATGGTCAGAGTGGTCAGAGTGAGAAGGCCTCTCTAAACAGATGAGTTTTGAGTTGAGATTTGAAGTGTGAGAGTGAGTGTGTGTCGCGGAGAGCATGGGGGAGGGAGTTCCAGAGCTACTAAAGGTGGAGAATAAATGGGTAAATTAGAAACCGAGCTACCAACAATCCTACTACCTCAAGACTGCTACTACTGGAGTTGTTCTGATACAATACCGCAGATTTTTCAGGTATCGGCGAGTACTCAGACAAACCACCGCTGCTGTTTACATCAGTGGCTAATGCTACCGCTAAGGCTCAGAGCAGGTTAAACACAGACTGGAGGCTCTGCAGACTCTTAAAACATAAAATATATTTGTGTTTCCTCTGTGATATCTTCATTTAGCCTTTAGTCTGGACCCTGAACTTGGTAAAATAACTGTAGCCCGATAACAGAGGCAATAGCGATGCCAACTCGGACTTTGTTTACTCTGCGGAATTACCCATGTGCTCCGAGGATGAGCGTCTTTTCTCAGGCCTCACTGTGGTAGAACGTGAAAGTGCTTAAATGAGCTTAAATCAATAAGCTATCAATCAGCTAGCTCTATATATAATGACTATGTTTGACTAAATGATGTTTTAATGGTGTCTGACTCATATCGAGTGTGTGTATGGATGCGGTGTGTGCACTCTGCACGTCTTTCCAACATATCGGTCGATCTCTAACCACTATTACTACTAAGCACCAATGTAGTATACTACAATACTTATACTACTACTGCCAACGCTACTTCATCAGGTGAGTATGACAACCTATAGGCCTACTACTGCTACTACCACATTAGAAATACAACCAGTGCAGCAACTAGTATCAACCACAGTAGTACTCATAGTGCTGCAAACGTATGTTCAGATGTAGTAGTAATATACTACTACTGTTACTACCGCTACCTACTAGTACTAAAACTACTACTACTACTAGTTGTATTAAAAGTACCAGTCCAAGTACTGGGCTTGTCATCATCAGTGCCACATAGTAATAAACAATATTAACATTAGAAACAACAACATTAGTAGGAAAATTATAGGCTTTACACTACCACTACTACTATGACAGCAACAACTACTACTACTACTACAACGACGAAAACAACTACTACTACGACGTCAACTACTACTACTACACTGACAGCAACAGCTACTACTACGAGGACAACAACTACTACAACTCCGACAGCAACAACTGTGACGATGACAGCAACAACAACTACTACTACTACAACGACGAAAACAACTACTACTACGACGTCAACTACTACTACTACACTGACAGCAACAGCTACCACTACGACGACAACAACTACTACGATGAGAGCAACAACTACCACTACTACTACAACAGCAACTACTACAATTACGACTACAATTACGACGACCACAACTACTACTACTATTGTAGCAACAATTACTACTACCACAGCAACTACTACTATGACGACGACAACAACAACTACTACTACAGCAACAACTACTACAGTAACAACCATGACAGCAACAACTATTATGACAACGACTGCAACAACTACTACTACGACGATAACAACAGCTACTATGACGACAGCAACTACTACTACAGTTCCCACAGCAACAAATACTACTACGATGACAGCAACAATGACTACAGCGACAGCAACTACTTCTACTCCAATGACAGCAACTACTACTACTATGATGACCACAGCAACTACTATTACGATGACAGCATCAACTACTTCTACTACGACAGCAACTGCTACGACGACAGCAACTACTACTACGAAGAGGACGACCAAAACAACTACTACTACGACGACAGCATCAACTAATTCTTCTACGACAGCAACTACTACTAGTACGACGACCACAGCAACAACTATTTCTACTACGACAGCAACTGCTACGACAACAGCAGCAGCAACAACACCAACTACTACTACTACTTTTTTCAGAACCCTGCTGTTAGTTTCCTTCATAGAAAACGAATGCATTTGTAATTAAGGAAAGGCCCGTGTTCCCAAACTATGTATAGATCCAATTATGAGCTAATTGCGCTTCATTAACAACAGGAATTAGCAAACACATGACATCATTAAGATTCAGAGTCGTTATAGAAATCCGTCAGGCACAAACACGAGTCTGATAATTAGACAAATGAGGTGGAGATGGAAAATAACGACATGGAGAAAAGCGTCATCTGTTCACAGTCTGATCACGAGAGAAACCAGTTATCACCAGCCATTAACAAATTACGCTATTTTTTCTGTAAAGCCGTTAGAGAAATTAGTGGGGCTGTGATGCTAACTGAACGCACTACTCAATCTGAAGCTCTGTTAGTGAAGTTAGAATTTAATATGAGCACAATCTAAGTAGAAAGAACTGAGAACAAGTCCATCTAAAATAATATTACAGTCACAAGCTAGCGTTAGCATTAGCGTTAGCGTTAGTCAACAGTTTTTCAGTGAGTCGCTCTCACCTTTTTGTTGAAACTCTCCTAAACACAAACATGAACACTCGGACTGATCACAGGCTCTTAAAAATGTGCTTTTTACATCCATTTTGTGTTTTTGTTTTTGAGCTTCAGACAGAGCAACGCCTACAGTTAGCATCAATGTTGTTTTTTTAGATGATAATCGATATTTGTCAATACAGAAATTTCACGTTTAAAATCCATAGCAAAACCCATAAACTTAGGTTAAAGTAAAGTTTTCACTTTTGTAAACAATAACAAAATGTATTGAACTGGGATATAAAATAATTCATGTAAAATATTTGAGTAAAAATACAGCCATATAACAGTTTTTTTTTAATTTTTACTAATTTCTCTGTTAAAAAAAAAGGGGCAAACAAAGAACAAGGAAGCACAAAAAAGCTGCATTGTGTAACTTTTCTGGTGGAGGGTCCATCAAATGCTTTTCTCCATGGAGATTAGTACAGTCATACCTCACCTTACAAAATTAATTTATTCCAGAAATGGTTATGTAACGTGATTTTTTCACAATTGGGGATTCGAGCTGCTGCGAAGCCGAGCGCGCAATTATTTGAATTTTTGAAATTTCGCGTTCTTTCATATTCAGAGACAAAAATTTTACGTAAACGCGTTTCGTAACTTGGATTATCTGTTAGTTGGGTCTTTCGTAAGGTGAGGTATGACTGTATTATTGCTTTGTCTGGAATGTTCCACAGTACGGCATTAAACCTTTCTATCTTCATGGAAACCAAACCAGACCGAGTTACAGGTCAGATCTGTGGAGAGGCGACCCCGCTCACTGTCAGAATGTCTGTTTTTCTAGAGATTTTTGAGCTCTAAAACCACCTGCAATTGAATAAATGTAAAGTAGAGCTGTTTAAAGTCACATTGTGGAACATTCCAGACAGAGCAATGACGTATCCATAGAAACAAGCAGGTGATGGACCCCAAACCAAAAGTTAGTGGACCTTTTAACTGTCTTTACTTTCTCAAACCAGCCGCTTACACACTTTGTTTATCTAATTAGCTCGTATCGGTGAATCCATTAATTAAATTAGTGTTATTCCGAGTCCTTCGGCTAACGCTCGGCGCTCACACTTTTGACACGGCTCTTCTCGGCACTTCCTCGTGTGGAAAGCTCTCGTTTATCTGCCCGTCTCAGATCTCACTTCACCGGGGAAAAGCTCGCAGAATATTTGACACGTTTTACCAATGAGCGCAGCCGTCACCTCGGCTCTGTGCAAACATCTGACAGACGAGGAAAGGAGGCAGCGGACAGAGAGAAAATACGGGGGATTTTAGGTTTGACCATGTTATGAATGAAATTTATAAAGGTTCACTGTGTAACTTTTCTTGTGGAGATGTTATTGCTTTGTCTGGAATGTTCCGCAGTGTGACTTTAAACAGCTCTACTTTACATTCATCCAATTACAGCTGGTTTTAAAGCTCAAAAATACCTACAAAAACAAAACTAAAGGCGTTCTGACTCCACAGATCTGACCTGTAACTCGGTCTGATTTGGTCTCCATGAAGATAGAAAGGTTTAATGCCGTACTGTGGAACATTCCAGACAAAGCAGTAACATCTCCATGGAGAAAAGCAGAAAAGTTACACAATCATGGAGCTCGACAGAGATCCTCCTCTGGTTAATGAACTAAATTTCCCTTTAATTTTTCTCATAGACTTTCCAAAAAATAATAATAATAATAATAAAGATTTGAAAGGAATGAAGGATAATCAGAGCTGTGGAAAAGGAGCACAAGACGTATCATTTTAAAATCTGTTTAATGCCATACTGTGTTTCCAAAACTTTATAAGCCGCAAAGTTAATGAGGAATTTCACTGAATCTCTTGTTTTAAATGTGATTTCTGGGCTTAAAACAGCTGAGTTATGGATATTAGTTAGCATTAGTTTGTCTGGAATGTTCCACAGTGTGGCATTAAACCTTTCTATCTTCACGGAGACCAAACCAGACCAAGTTACAGGTCAGATCTGTGGAGAATGCCTGTTTTTCTATGTATTTTTGAGCTGTAAAACCCCCTGTAATTGAATCAATGTAAAATAGAGCTGTTTAAAGTCACACTGCGGAACATTCAAGGCAAAGCAGGGACGTATCCATAGAAACAAGCAGGCGACGGACTCTCCACCAGAAAAGTTACACCTTTTAAATGGACCTACGTTTTTAAAGGTGCACTGTGTAACTTTCCAGATGGAGGATATTGGATATTAAACTTCTGTTTCCATGAAGAAGCACCAGGCCAGTTTACAGGTCAGATCTGTGGAGAGGCTGGCCTGTTTTTCAAGGTTACTGCAACTACTACTGCTACTACAACTACTACTGCTACTACAACTACTACTGCAACTACAACTGCAACTACTACTGCTACTACAACTACTACTGCAACTACAACTGCAACTACTACTGCTACTACAACTACTACTGCAACTGCAACTACTACTGCAACTACAACTACTACTGCAACTACTACTGCTACTACAATTACTACTGCAACAACTACTGCTACTACAACTACTACTGCAACAACTACTGCAACTGCAACTACTACTGCTACTACAACTACTACTGCAACTGCAACTACTACTGCAACTACAACTACTACTGCAACTACTACTGCTACTACAACTACTACTGCAACTACTACTGCTACTACAACTACTACTGCAACTGCAACTACTACTGCAACTACAACTACTACTGCTACTACAACTACTACTGCAACTACTACTGCTACTACAACTACTACTGCAACTACAACTACTACTGCTACTACAACTACTACTGCAACTACTACTGCTACTACAACTACTACTGCAACTACTACTGCTACTACAACTACTACTGCAACTACAACTACTACTGCTACTACAACTACTACTGCAACTACTACTGCTACTACAACTACTACTGCAACTACTACTGCTACTACAACTACTACTGCAACAACTACTGCAACTGCAACTACTACTGCTACTACAACTACTACTGCTACTACAACTACTACTGCAACAACTACTGCTACTACAACTACTACTGCAACAACTACTGCTACTACAACTACTACTGCAACAACTACTGCAACTGCAACTACTACTGCTACTACAACTACTACTGCAACTGCAACTACTACTGCAACTGCAACTACTACTGCAGCTTGTTTTGTTTTATCGTACAAAAAACACACACCTATGATTAAATAATGCCCTGCTGCGGGACATTCCAGGGAAAAGCAAATCTCTAGAGTACAACTCCATGGACACTACAACTACTACTACTGCTACTACTACTACTACTACTACTACTGCAACTACTACTGCTACTGCAACTACTACTGTTACTGCAACTACTACTTTAACTATTACTGCTAAAACTACTGCAACTACTGCTGCAACTGCAACTACTACTGCTACTACTACTGCAACTACTACTGCAACTACTACTGCAACTACTACTACTGCAACTACTGCTACTGCAACTACTACTGCTACTGCAACTACTACTGTTACTGCAACTACTACTTTAACTATTACTGCTGCTACTACTGCTACTGCAACTACTACTGCAACTGCAACTACTACTACTACTGCTACTGCAACTACTATTGTAACTATTACTGCTACTACTACTGCTACTGCAACTACTACTGTTACTGCAACTACTACTGCTACTGCAACTACTACTGTTACTGCAACTACTACTTTAACTATTACTGCTAAAACTACTGCAACTACTGCTGCAACTGCAACTACTACTGCTAGTACTACTGCAACTACGAGTACTACTGCAACTACAACTACTACTGCTACTACAACTACTACTGCAACTACTACTGCAACTACTACTGCAACTACTACTGCAACTGCAACTACTACTGCTACTGCAAGTACTACTGCAACTACTACTGCAACTACTACTGCAACTGCTGCTACTGCAACTATTACTACTGCAACTACTACTGCTGCTACTGCAACTACTGCTACTACAACTACTACTGCAACTGCAACTACTACTGCTACTGCAACTACTACTGCTACTGCAACTGCTGCAACTACTATTACATCTACTACTACTACTACTAGAGTACATATTACTACTACTGCCACTATTTACCATCGATAAATACGTGCAGGTATAACAGCAAGTTAATGAAGTAATTCAAATATCAGAACATCTTTTAATTAAGAAACGCTTTTGTCCTTAAACTCTATTCAAAACGAAAACAATGGAGACATAAAGTGTGTCTCACAAAGACAATCCTGATGAACGAGTATTTAGAAAAGAAAAATAAAGTTAATGTCCAACTTCTGAGAGAAAGGAAGTCAGCAGGCTCCTGTTTCATTGGAACAGAAGTAAAGACACAGACATGCTTTGTTCTAGCGGATCTCAGTGTCGTCTCCATATGAACATTTTAAACTCGATTTCAATACTAACGAATCGATACTCGCTACTGATCCTGATACTACAACGTTAATAAAAACCCACTTTCTTTAGACAAGAGAATGTGATTTTCTACATTAAACCAGGTCTAAACCAGGATTAAACCAGGACTAAAACGGGACTAAACCGGGACTACAACGGGACTAAACCGGGACTACAACGGGACTAAACCGGGACTAAATCAGGCCTAAAACAGGATTAAACTAGGACTAAACCAGGATTAAAACAGGACTAAACCAGGACTATACCAGGACTAAAACAGGGACGAAATCATGGACTAAACCAGGGCTAAACCAAAAGTGTAGACCAGGACTAAATTAGTACTAAACCAGGACACTAAACGAGGACTAGACCAGGAATAAATCTAAACTAAACCAAATCTAAACCAGGGACTAAAAGAGGGACTAAACATTGACTATACCAGACATAGACCAGGACTAAACAAATACTAAACCTGGACCCTACCAGGACTATACCAAAACTAAACCAAGACCAAACCACAACTATACCAGGACTAGACCAGGACCAAACCAGTATCTAAACCAAGGACTAAACTAGAAACTAAAGATTGACAAAACTAAGATTAGATCAGGACCAAACCAGGACTAAACCAGGACTAAACCAGGACCAAACATGGATTAAACCAGGGACTAAACCAGGGATTAAACCGGGACCAAACATGGACTAAGGATGGACAATACCAAGATTAGACCAGGACTAGATCATGGCCCAAACTGGGACAGAGTCAGGACTAAACCGAGGACTAAACTAGGGACTAAAGATTGACAAATCCAAGATTAGACCAGGACTAGACCATACCCAAAGCAAGACTAAGGCAAGGCTGCAGGCCCGGACAACATTCCTGGTCGTGTGTTGAAAGACTGTGCAGAGGAGCTCAAGGATGTCTTCACAGACATCTTTAATGCTTCTCTGAGCCAGGCTGTCGTTCCCTCCTGCTTCAAAACCACTACCATCGTTCCCGTGCCAAAGAAGCCCACTCCGGCCACTTTTAATGACTATCGCCCTGTTGCACTGACCCCCATCATCATGAAGTGCTTTGAACGGCTAGTCATGGCACACATCAAATCCATCCTCCCCCCCACCCTAGACCCATACCAGTTTGCATACCGGGCCAACCGCTCTACCGAGGATGCAATCTGTTCTGCACTTCACCCGGCTCTCACCCACCTAGACAATAAAGACTCATATGTGTGAATGCTGTTCATAGATTTCACTTCAGCATTCAACACTATAATCCCACAGCAGCTCATTATCAAACTAGACCACCTGGGGCTTCAGACCTCACTCTGTAATTGGCTGCTGGACTTCCTCAGTGAGAGGCCACAGGCAGTGCGGGTCGGCAGAAACACCTCAAGCTGCATTAGACTGAGCACAGGAGCCCCCCAGGGCTGTGTGCTCAGTCCGATGCTCTTCACTCTGCTGACCCACGACTGCTCACCAGCCTTCAGCACCAATCACATAGTGAAGTTTGCGGACGATACGACTGTGGTGGGTCTCATCTCTAATAACGATGAGACAAACTACAGGAGTGAGGTGAGCCTTCTGACCCAGTGGTGCAGCAATAACAATCTCCTTCTTAATGTTGAAAAGACCAAGGAGATTGTTATTGACTTCCGGAGAGGCCCCACCCAGCACCCCCCACTGTCCATCAATGGTGCTGCTGTAGAGAGGGTGAGCAGCACCAAATTCCTGGGGGTGCACATCAGTGAGGACCTCTCCTGGACAGTGAATACTGTATCACTGGCAAAGAGGGCTCAGAAGCGCCTCTATTTCCTCCGCAAACTGAGGAGAGCTGGAGCCCCCCCACCCATCATGACCACCTTCTACCGAGGCACCATTGAGAGCGTCCTGACCAGCTGCATCACTGTGTGGTACGGGAGCTGCACTGAACAGAACAGGAAAGCCCTGCAGCGCATAGTGAATGCAGCTGGGAGGATCGCTGGTGTCTCTCTCCCCTCCTAGACATTTTTAACACCCGGCTCACCCGCAGAGCGTCCAGCATTGTGGGTGACCCGAGCCACCCCGCACATAGCCTGTTCAGCCTCCTGCCCTCGGGGAGAAGGTACCGGAGTCTCCGGGCCCACTCCACCAGGCTTTCAAACAGCTTCATCCACCAGGCTGTCAGGAGGCTGAACTCACACCCGAACTCCCACCTTACCCATCTCTCACCCCCCACCCCCCATATTGGCATAACCTGTATTCCATAAAAAGACATATCACTCTAGACACTTTAAAAAAAACTGCTGCTAAGGACGACTGTTGCACTGTTGCACATTTACACTTACTACTGGATTTTACTCCTGTTGCACTATTGTTTACTACTGTTATTGCACACTTACATTTACTACTGGAATTTTTAGTACTGTTGTTTACTCCTGTTATTGAATTTTACCCCCGTTGCACTGCTGTTTACTACTGTTATTGGTTGCACTGTTGTTTACTACTGTTATTGCACATTTACTACTGGAATTTTAGTACTGTTGTTTACTACTGTTATTGCACTAGAATTACTACTGTTGCACATTTATTTTTATTTTATCTTAACTCCTATGCACATTCTACTGCACATGACCAAGTCACTGCTGTATCTTCCATTGCACATTTTTGATGCACACTGCACACTTTGGAAATCTGTATATAGTATAGGTTATTTATTATGTTGCACTGCTTTAAGATTTTAGACCGTAGACTTTAGTTTTAACTTTAGATCTCTGTCTTAGATAGTTTTTTGTTGTGTTTTGTCTTCATATTGTATTTTGTACACTGTCTTTTTGCACTACTTGGCCAGAGAGAAACGAAATTTCGATTCACTGTATGTTGAACACATATGGCAGAATTGACAATAAAGCTGACTTTGAACTTTGAACTTTGAACTAACCAGGGACTAAATCGAGACTAAACCAGGACTAGACAAGGACTAGACCAGGGACTAAACCGGGACCTAACCTGGGACTAAACATTGACTATACCAAGACGATAGCAGGATTATACCAGGACTAAAACAGGACTAAAACAGGGACGAAATCATGGGCTAAACCAGGGATAAACCAAGAGTAGACCAGGACTAAATTAGTACTAAACCAGAACCCTACCAGGACTAAACCAGGACTAGACCAGGAATAAACCAGGGACTAAACCAAAAATAAACCAGGGACTAAAAGAGGGACTGAACATTGACTATACCAGAGATAGACCAGGACTAAATCAGGACCAAACCAAGACCAAACCAAGCGCAAACCAGGACTAGACCAGTATCTAAACCAAGGACTAATCTAGGGACTAAAGATGGACAATACCAAGATTAGACCAGGACTAGATCAGGGACCAAACTGGGACAGAGTCAGGACTAAACTAGGGACTAAAGATTGACAAAGCCAAGATGAGACCAGGACTAGACCATACCCAAAGCAGGACTAAACCAGGGACTAAAACAAAACTAAACCCGGACTAGACCAGGAGCAAACCAGGTACTAAACCGGGACCTAAATTGGGACTAAACCAGGGACTAAAGATTGGCTATACTAAGGCAATAGCAGGACTAAACCAGGACTAGACTGGAACTAAACCAAGACTAAACCAGGGACGAAGAGGATACTTAACCAATACTTTTGTAGCTTCTAAAATAAATTCTTAACTCGATTTCTAAGTAGAAAACTCTTCCTCCGTCTCTCATGTTTGTATCGTCTCGAGACCTGCCCTGCACAGACCCGAGTGGGAGTGGAGAGAATCTGCGGCCAAACCTGGCAACCCGCCTCCACCTCCCGACGCCCCGCTTCTGTTTTCATATTGATTTTTAACATTAATTACACCGGAGCTAAAACGTGTTGCTGTGACGACTGCCAAAAAATCTGCTTCGGTGTCGTTGTTTTTGACCCAGATCCGGCGTTCTTTGGCTGGCGGAACGCTCGTGTGAAGTGGGTGACATTTTAAACGCAGGTGAGGAGGAAGGAGAGGAGCTTTTTTTAAAAACATCAGTGGAGAGTGTGATTTCAAAGTGAACATAAGGGAGCGTTTGAAGTGCACAGGTTCACCGCGGCAGATACACGGATACAGCGCCGGAATCAAGACCGGAAGACACATCTACTGGATCTGTACGTCTGTCAGATATTACAACACATTAAATATATGATTTTATTTTCTATTCCCATGTGGTTTTATATCTGTGTAATCCCTCAGTCGTCCAGGTCTAGACCAGGACTAGACCAGGCAATAAACAAGGGACGAAATTAGGACTGAACCAGGACTAAACCAGGGATTAGCCAAGAACTAAACCAGGGACTAAACCGGAAACTAAACCAGGAACTGAACCAGGGACTAAACCATAGATTTATGCTGTGTAATCCCTCAGTCATCCAGGTCTAGACCAGGACTAGAGCAGGACTAGACCAGGGAATAAACAAGGGACGAAATTAGGATTTATCCAGGGATTTAACCAGGACTGAACCAGGGATTAACCAAGAACTAAACCAGGGACTAAACCGGAAACTAAAGCAACTGAACCAGGGACTGAACCATAGATTTATGCTGTGTAATCCCTCAGTCATCCAGGTCTAGACCAGGACTAGAGCAGGACTAGACCAGGGAATAAACAAGGGATGAAACCAGGGATGAAACCGGGGACTAAACTGGGGACTAAACCAGGTATTAACCAAGAACTAAACCAGGGACTAAACCGGAAACTAAAGCAACTGAACCAGGGACTGAACCATAGATTCATGCTGTGTAATCCCTCAGTCATCAAGGTCTAGACCAGGACTAGAGCAGGACTAGACCAGGGAATAAACAAGGGATGAAACCAGGGACTAAACCGGGGACTAAATCAGGACTGAATCAGGACTAAACCAGGGACTAATCCTGGGACTAAACCAGGGATTAACCAATCAGGGACTAAACTGAAGACTAAACCAGGACTAAACCAGGACTGCACTGAGGACGAAGTACAATAATGGCATTTAAAAATACATAAAATCTAGTGTAATGTGTAAGTATGAAAAGGAAAACTAAGTTGTTGAGCATAAAAATGAAGCTTTCTGTTTAGAAATGATCAATAATTGTGATTGAAATGAAATGTATTGATGAAATGTTTTATCGTCACTATCAGTGTTTTTGTCTGGAAAAGGGAAGAGGGACAGATAACAGAAGATTACTCTTCTTTCTGCTGCTTTTATTCAAGTTTTTGTATTGTTATCACACTGATGTCGTCTTTTTATACTTTACACACCTTAGTCCTGCTTTAGTCCTGGTCTAGCCCTGGTTTAGTCCTGGTTTCATCCTGGTTTCATCCTGGTTTAGTCCCGGTTTAGTCCCGGTTTTAGTCCCGGTTTTAAGCCCTGGTTTTTAGCCCTGGTTTTTAGCCCTGGTTTAGTTCTAGTTTAGTCCTGGTTTAGTTCTAGTTTAGTCCTGGTTTAGTCCCGGTTTAGTCCCGGTTTTAGTCCCGGGTTTAGCCCCGGGTTTAGCCCTGGTTTTTAGCCCTGGTTTAGCCCTGGTTTAGCCCTAGTTTAGCCCTAGTTTAGTCCTGGTTTAGTCCCGGTTTAGTCCCGGTTTTAGTCCTGGTTTTAGCCCTGGTTTTAGCCCTGGTTTTTAGCCCTGGTTTAGTTCTAGTTTAGTCCTGGTTTAGCCCTGGTTTAGCCCTGGTTTAGTCCTAGTTTAGCCCTGGATTTAGTCCTGGTTTATATGAATGAAATAAACAAAAAAAAGTAAAAATGATTCACTTCACACCTCCTTCAACACCTGAAACTCATATTTTAGTACAGTACTTTTACTACTACAACTTTTACTTTATGTTCCATCACTGGTCCACGGGCGTTTAATAGTCTACGTGCTAAAGACGTTCAGGAAAGCTTCATTTCTGTCCTGTCAACGGGACTTTTTTAGTATCGATTCCTGCTGAAAATGAGGATCTAGTTTTGATATTCATTTTAGTATCGATTACTATCTGATTCCCGATACTTTTACCAGTCCTATCAGACCGTAGAAAACTTTTACAATGGGCAATAACAGTCGGACGCTGGGTAAACAAAAACACAGCCCACATGTTGTTGCTCGACTAACAAAACGTGCTAAAGCCAACAGCTGTAGATCTAAAGAAAACGCACTGACAAAAACAACTCTCCCATGAGCTAAATTTAGACTTTTACTGCAAGTATTGCCATCTGAGGAACTAATATCTTCACCATTTTGAAATTTAAAGGCTTTTTTCCCCCTGTATTTGAGCAAAAATATGTCTGAGGTCACTGTCTGCACCTGAAATTAAAACTTTTTACAGTCCGAGCGTCAGGAAGTGTCACATTAACAAAATGAAAGAACATTTTATTTGAGTCTAATATTTGGTTGTAAAGCAAGTAAATAAAAGTTTAATTTAGTACCCAGTTTATTGCTTTCCCCACGTTTTGTTTGTTTGTTTTGAGGACTTCGGACCATTCATAAAAATAAAACATTGGTTACAATTGTATATAGCCATGGTAACAGTCGGTTCACGGTTAAGTTTTACGACTGAAACTGAACGAGGCTCCTTAAAAGTCAAAGAGCTGTATTATTTTATTATAGTTTGAGACCTGCTGAAAAGGCTGAGGGTTTATTTTTAACACATTTGTGACCGACCGCGGCAAAACCAATCCCAAGTCGTCCCGGAGGCGTTTTGAGTTATTCACAGATTCTGAAAGTGTAGATTCTAAAGCTTTCCAATGATGCCTTACACATGGAAATAACACAACATTTGAAGAAGTTGTGGGTAATTGAAAGCATAAACATTGGTTTATGCTGAGTGGAGAAATCAGCTCGTGAAGTTTCCTCACTCTTGGTGTTCTTGCCTAATTTGCATTTACATTAAGCTAAGCCCTCCCCCATCACTGACTCTGTGGTGTGGCGTTTACGCTCAGGAAAGGTCTCAGAATTAGAAGGTACTTTGTTAAAATGGAAATGCTTTTATAACAAAAAGTCCATATAATCATTCAATAATTTAATAATACACAGGACATGTTAAGTTCAAAATCACCTGTATTGTCAATTTAATGCAATACAAAATAGTATAGTACAGTGGTACCTCACCTTACGAATGACCCAACAAACGAAAATTTCAAGTTACGAAACGCCTTCACGGTAAATTTTTGTCTCTAGATACGAAAGAAAATTCAAGTTACGAAACGCGAAATAATGTGCGCTCAGCCACACACATTATACGCTTTTCTCAGACTGAATTTAAACTTTTCTCACATTTGTCTCTTGTTGCGGATGGACTGTGCGTTCCCCAGCAGGATGGAAGGCAGGGCAGGTAGCCTGCGGCGGTCCTGTAGAGACAAGTGTTTGAGTCTCCGGTGTATTCTGCCTCGTTTTCCCCGTTTGCGGCGCCCCGGTCTGGCAGTCGTCTTGCGGAGCTCCGGTGGAATGTCTGGAGGAGGCACGACATTCGTGTAGAACCGGAGTTGAAGTAAAGACTCCCGGCTAAAGGTAATCCGCGGGAGGGCTCCTCCCCGGTGCGCACTCGGTTAATTTGTCTCATGACTCAAAGAGTACGCGAGAGAGCACAACAGCAACAAGTAGTCCAGGTTGAGTAACCACATTGTTGATCAAAAATAAGAGATGACACACCAAACACACGGATAAACTTTGCTTAAATGCACCAAACTGCTCGAGGAGCTACCCGGACGCTGTGGCGCGCCCCCGGAAGTGACAGACAGCTTTGAGCTGTGTTTAGGTTTTCTCCCCCCTCCCCCTTCCACACTTCACTGTTAATACATTTTGTTGAAAATCTATGAAAGTTTGAGTGTTTAAACGAGAGACAAATGTAAGAAACACACAGAACACAATGTTACACTATAAAAAAAGTTACACTATTAAAAAAAAAAAAAAAACTTGGATCGGGGCCTTGGAACGAATCAGGCTTTTTCCATTGAAATAGCTACTCAACTTACGAATTTTTCACATTACGAAACCACTTCTGGAACGAATTAATTTCGTAAGGTGAGGTACCACTGTATTTAGTCCTGGTTTAGTCCTGTTTTAGTCCTTCTTTAGTCCTGGTTTAGTCCTGTTTTAGTCCCGGTTTAGTCCCGTTTTAGTCCCGTTTTAGTCCAGTTTTAGTTCCTGGTTTTCGATTTGAGCAAACAGAAATGGACAAATAAAAACAGCTAGAAAAAAAGTACCGATTCAGTTGTTTCTGTTGAACAAAATTCAGCACAAATCTTCAAAATCAGATATGTCTCTGCTCTGCCTGGAGTAGTCCTTTTTGTCCCGAATCCCGAATCTGTCCCTAAATGTCCCGAAAATTACACTCCGACAGAATGGTGAGTAGTTATTTTGTGATTAACATGAAAAAGTGTTGAGGTTGAGTCGACTGCACACAGCCCTGACTGCTGCTGATAGGCCGCGCACAGCCCCCGACGGCTTCCAAGTGGCAAACAATGGATCTATTTTGTTTATTTTTTGGCGTTCTACAATTAGCCGTGAATATGCGCTGACGATAAGCTAATTTTCATTCATTCGTCATGGCTGATGTACCAGAACCCCAACACACTGCTGAAAAGTAAAATTGTCAGTGCAGGTGCCGGGAAGAGTGGGTGGGGAAGTACTCGTGGTTTGCCAAAGCCCTAAACGATGAAATGAAAGCAAAGTGTGCAGAAAAATGGTTGGTTTCTCACGAAGGGAAGGCAGATGTTAGACTACACGAAAGCAGCAAATTACACTGCGGTACCGACCAACACGGTGGTCTGGTCCTTCTTAAAGAAACGGGATAATTCCATGTACGATAAAATGGCTGCTGCTGAGCTGACCTCCGTGTTCCGCTGCGTAACCGACATTCATATCGATCGTTGACTGTGCGATGAAGCCCATTTTCGGATTCAGCTACGGTCGCACAAAAGCTGAAGCACTGGCCACAAACGTAAATACGAAACAAAATATGCCTGGTCCTGGTTTAGTCTTGTTAATCCTCGTTTGGTCCTTGTTTAGTCCTGCTTTAGTTTTGCTTTAGGCCAGATGAAACTCCTGCACATCGCATCAGGTTTGGTCCTGGTTTGGTCCTGGGTTAGTCCTTGTTGGGTCCTTTTTTAGTCCGGGTTTAGTCCTGGTTTAGTCCTAATGAAACTGCAGCACATCACATCAGGTTTGGTCCTGGTTTGGTCCTTGTTTAGTCTGGGTTTAGTCCTGCTTTAGTCCTGGTTTAGTCCTAAAGAAACTACCGCACATCACGTCAGGTTTGTGAAGTCGTAGTACAGTTTTGTATCATGTTTTGGTACATTTTTGGAGAATTGTCGTATGTATGAAAAAGAAAGTATGAATGGAAGAGTTTGAATAAAAATAGGTTTGTGACAGGCTTGAAAATTCATCTTTTATTATTGTCTGTGTATCATCAGCGAGATCCCTCCCCTCCCCAAAACAAACACCGTCCCGAATTTCAGCCAATCTTATCTGATCACCCTGGCCTGGAATGTTCCACAGTGTGACTTTAAACAGCTCTACTTTACATTTATTCAATTATAGGGGGTTTTAGAGCTCAAAAATATTCTGGTCTAGTCCTGGTTTAGTCCCTGGTCTAGTCCCTGGTCTAGTCCCTGGTCTAGTCCCTGGTCTAGTCCCTTGATTTAATCCAGATTTAGTCCAATTTTTGTACTGGTTTAATCCCTGTTCTAGTCAATTTAGTCCCAGTTTAGTCTTGGTTTACTCCCTGGTTTAGTTCCAGTCCAGTCCTAATTTAGTCCCTGGATTAGTCCCTGGATTAGTCCCTGTCCTAGTCCTGGTTTAGTTCCAGTTAAGTTCCGGTTTAGTTCCTGGTCTAGTCCTTGATTTAATCCAGGTTTAGTCCAACTTTTGTACTGGTTTAGTCCCTGTTCTAGTCATCAATTTAGTCCCAGTTTAGTCTTAGTTCAGTCCCTGGTTTAGTTCCGGTTCAGTCCTAATTTAGTCCCTAAATTAGTCCCTGGTCTAGTCCTGGTTTAACTAAACCAGTCCCTGGTTTAGTTCCAGTTAAATTCTGGTTTAGTTCCAGGTCTAGTCCTTGATTTAGTCCAACTTTTGTTTAGTTTAGTTCCTGGTCTAGTCGTCAATTTAGTCCCAGTTTAGTCTTGGTTTAGTCCCTGGTTTAGTTCCGGTCCAGTCCTAATTTAGTCCCTGGATTAGTCCCTGGTCTAGTCCTGGTTTAGTTCCAGTTAAGTTCCTGGTCTAGTCCTTGATTTAGTCCAATTTTCGTACTGGTTTAGTCCCTGGTCTAGTTGTCAATTTAGTCCCAGGTTTAGACCTGGTTTAGTTCCGGTCCAGTCCTAATTTAGTCCCTGGTTTAGTCCTTGGTCTAGTCCCAGGTTTAGTTCCTCGTTTATTCGTAATTAATCCTGGCCTTGTCCCTGGTTAAGTCCCCCGGTTCAGTCCCAGGGGGTTTTATAGCTCAAGAATCTCTAGAAAACAGACCTTCTGACTGTGAGCGGGGTCGCCTCTCCACAGATCTGATCTGTAACTTGGCGCGGTGTGGTCTCCATGAAGACAGAAAGGTTTAACGCCATACTGTGGAACATTCCAGACAATGGACCCGCCACCAGAAAAGTTAATGCATTTTTAAGAACATTTTTAAACAGGTACTTTAATACTTTTACGTTGATTTTTCATGTGATACTTTTACTTTTACGTGAATATTTTTTGTTGGAGTATCTGTACTTTTCTTTAAGTAACAAAATCAAGTACTTCTTCCACCAGAGCTCCTGACTTTCACTAATTACCCTTTAGATCTTAAACAATTATCACACGGGAGACTTCTCTAAATATTCAAAGTCTTGGTGAATGAGCTAATTGAAGCTAACGTGCTAATCCAATAGAGTTTCATTATTCGCATGCTAGCTCTTTGAAAGCTAAACAATGGGTCCATTAAAGGTCCGTGGGGGGTCCCGGACTGAATGGTCAGTTTAACACGGCCTGGGGTCAGCGGTCACGGGGGGGAGGGGACGGAGGCCTGTTAGGGTCAAGTGATCAATGGACAATCGACGGGGACTTTATCTTCAACTTGGCGCGTTTCAGTAGAAGACGGATTGTCGGAGATAAGAAGTCCACGAGGCTCAGAAATATCATCATGTTTATTTAAGAACAACTAATCAATATTTCTGTGTCAATTAAACTATAAAATATAAAAATAACGGGGACTTGGGAGCCGAATTTTGAAGTAAAACAAAAAAAAAAAACAGCAAAGAGCAAAAAAAAACCCCAAAAAACAAAACAAAAGTAAATACATGAACTAGTCCTGGTTTGGGTCACTCAGAGCGTTGGTTTAGACCTGGTTTAGAATTTGTCCTGGTTTTGTCCTTTGCTTATTCCAATTAAAATCCTGGTCTAGTCTCTGGTTTTGTCCCTGATTTAGACCCTGGTTTAGTCCTGTTCTAGTCCCTGGTCTAGTCCTGTTCTAGTCCCTGGTCTAGTCCTGTTCTAGTCCCTGGTCTAGTCCATTGTCTAGTTCTAGTTTAGTCCTGGTTTAGACCCTGGTTTAGTCCTGGTTTAGACCCTGGTTTAGTCCTGGTCTAGTCCCTGGTTTAGTCCTGTTCTAGTCCCTGGTTTAGTCCTGTTCTAGTCCCTGGTTTAGTCCTGGTTTAGTCCTGTTCTAGTCCCTGGTTTAGTCCTGTTCTAGTCCCTGGTTTAGTCCTGTTCTAGTCCCTGGTTTAGTCCTGTTCTAGTCCCTGGTTTAGTCCTCTTCTAGTCCCTGGTTTAGTCCTTGTTTAGTCCTGTTCTAGTCCCTGCTTTAGTCCTCTTCTAGTCCCTGGTTTAGTCCTTGTTTAGTCCTGTTCTAGTCCCTGGTTTAGTCCTGTTCTAGTCCCTGGTTTAGTCCTGGTTTAGTCCTGGTTTAGACCCTGGTTTAGTCCTGTTCTAGTCCCTGGTTTAGTCCCTGGTTTAGTCCTGGTTTAGTCCCTGGTTTAGTCCTCTTCTAGTGCCTGGTTTAGTTCTGGTTTAGTCCCTGGTTTAGTCCTGGTTTAGTCCTGGTTTAGACCCTGGTTTAGTCCTCTTCTAGTGCCTGGTTTAGTTCTGGTTTAGTCCCTGGTTTAGTCCTGGTTTAGTCCTGGTTTAGACCCTGGTTTAGTCCTCTTCTAGTCCCTGGTTTAGTTCTGGTTTAGACCCTGGTTTAGGCCTAATGAAACTACAGCACATCACATCAGGTTTAGTCCTGTTCTAGTCCTGGTCTAGTCCCTGGTTTAGTCCTGGTCTAGTCCCTGGTTTAGTCCTGTTCTAGTCCCTGGTTTAGTCCTGTTCTAGTCCTGTTCTAGTCCCTGGACAGTATTATAATCCTGTTTAGCTGCATTGTTCCGTTTGAGGAAACAGATGATCAAAGCTATTGATCAGTTAGGACAGAATCAATACTAAACAACACAGAGTCCAGAGATAATCCATTTTCAGGTGTTTGGACTTGACTCTGGGCTGAAGTTGAGAAGCACGTTTTGTTTTTAACGTCACTAAAATCAATTAACTTTATTTAAATCTGAAAATTAGAGGAAACGTGACGATAAATATTTCTGGTTTAGTCCTTGTTGGGTCCTTGTTTAGTCCGGGTTTAGTCCTGGTTTAGTCCTAATGAAACTACAGCACATCACATCAGGTTTGGTCCTTGTTTAGTCCTTGTTGGGTCCTTGTTTAGTCCGGGTTTAGTCCTGGTTTAGTCCTAATGAAACTACAGCACATCACATCAGGTTTGGTCCTGGTTTAGTCCTTGTTAGGTCCTTGTTTAGTCCGGGTTTAGTCCTGGTTTAGTCCGGGTTTAGTCCTAATGAAACTACAGCACATCACATCAGGTTTGGTCCTGGTTTAGTCCGGGTTTAGTCCTGGTTTAGTCCTTGTTTAGTCCGGGTTTAGTCCTGGTTTAGTCCTAATGAAACTCCTGCACATCGCATTAGGTTTGGTCCTGGTTTAGTCCGGGTTTAGTCCTGGTTTAGTCCTTGTTTAGTCCGGGTTTAGTCCTGGTTAAGTCCTTGTTTAGTCCGGGTTTAGTCCGGGTTTAGTCCTAATGAAACTACAGCACATCACATCAGGTTTGGTCCTGGTTTAGTCCTTGTTTAGTCCGGGTTTAGTCCGGGTTTAGTCCGGGTTTAGTCCTAATGAAACTCCTGCACATCGCATTAGGTTTGGTCCTGGTTTAGTCCTTGTTTAGTCTGGGTTTAGTCCTAAAGAAACTACTGCACATCGCGTCAGGTTTGTGAAGTCGTAGTACAGTTTTGTATCATGTTTTTGTACATTTTTGGACAATTGCTGTGGTGGAACATGGGCGACGTAGGCTTGTGGGCGGAGTCTCGTACAGCTAACCGTAAGGAGGGTTTGAATAGGGCCTGGGAGAGATCGCTAGATTACTCAAACATGCACAGATGACTCTAAAACCTTTTCAGACATGTTTTTGATGACGGAACATTAGAACATGGGAGGAAGCTAAAAAAAACCCTCCTCTTTGAGATCTTTAAGACTAAAAATCCAGTCCTACCCGTGCACTGTGGGGAGGGCATCTGTAGTAATCCTGAGCAGCTGGTCTTTGGGGTCCTGTGGTTTAAATCCTAGAAACAAACACATGTTGTTTATTTATCCTGGAGCAGATCTTTAAACTCATCACTGCTGTTCTCGGGTCACGCTCACCGTTGGTCTCCAAAATGGCGCCCGTGGGTGTTTGCAAAGGAGGTCAGGGGTCCAAGTTTAAAGACTGTACAAAAGAAATACAAGAAATTAAA
Source organism: Paratrypauchen microcephalus (assembly GCA_036785185.1). Lineage (NCBI taxonomy): Eukaryota > Metazoa > Chordata > Actinopteri > Gobiiformes > Gobiidae > Paratrypauchen > Paratrypauchen microcephalus. Next base: position 2,090,700 of record JAVJIX010000051.1, read on the forward strand.
CAATCAAGAGTCTGCTGCTTTGTAATTAACACAAAAATAAAACAGATTTTTAAAAAAACAAAACAAAACAGAATTTTCCTTCTCAGAGCATTTCATTATTTTTCTTCACGAGTTCCACATCAAAACTTATTGAAAATAGAACGTTAAAACCACATTTCTGAACGTTCTCCAGTCTGCAGGGTGATCAATAAGTTTTATGCAATACTGTGGATGATTAAGCAACAACATTTCCACGGCAACAATCAGGAGTCAGGTCTGTGGAGGTGCAAGCCAGATCACAGTAGGAACCAAAACAAAAGAACGTGCTTTTCAGTCTAATATTTGGTTCAAATGTTATATACTTAAAAAAATAAATAAAGTAAAAAGATTCTCAAATTTTGACTTAATTTGGTGGGATAATACCTGTTAATAAATTATATATAAATTATAGTTTTACACTGATCAAGACAATTTGTGAAGAAAATTAGAAAAATATGTCAAAATTTCAAGAAATAGAGTTCCACTTTCTGTCCAAAATTTCAGCACAATTTACACCCAAGAAACAATTTTTTTCTGATATTTAAACAAGTATTTAAATGAGGTAAAGGTGTTTTCTTAAAATTTAAATTGTGAAATACTAATGTCTGTGTACATTAGAGGACTTTTGGCCCAGTGTATTACATGGTTGCTCGGTAACGGTTATGGAAATCCATGATCCAGAATTTTTTTTACAATTTCTTTTGGCCAAATGTTAAATATAATGAACTTAAGTGTGTTTGAGTCAAATGAGTCGTTCAAACTGTCACAGGCACAAAAAAGTAAGTATAATTCATGGCTTTCCATCACATTATTCATAAAAACAAAATATATTGTTTACAGCCGTTATAACCATGGTAACAGCGTTAAGTTTTTGGAATGGAAGCTTTATTTGTCATTGTAAACAACGAAAACACTTGGAAATAGACGGGTCCATGGACCTTAAAGCAGCCGACAGGGGGCGCTAACGTCCACTGAAACTGAACCAGGATCCTTAAAAGTCAAAGAGCTGAAGTTTAAACTGTATTTGGTCTTAGTTTGGTCCTGGTTTAGTCCCTTGTTTAGTCCTTTGTTTGGTCCTGGTTTAATCAATGTTTAATCCTTGTTTAGTCCTTGATTAGTCCTTGTTTGGTCCTGGTTTAGTCCTGGTTTAGTCTTTTGTTTGGTCCTGGTTTAGTCCTGGTTTAGTCTTTTGTTTGGTCTTGGTTTGGTCCTGGTTTGGTCCTGGTTTAGTCCTTTGTTTGGTCCTAGTTTAGTCCTGGTTTAATCAAAGTTTAATCCTTGTTTAGTCCTTGTTTGGTCTTGGTTTGGTCCTGGTTCAGTCCTGGTTTAGTCCCTTATTTTGTCCCTTGTTTGGTCCTGGTTTAGTCCTTTGTTTAGTCCTTGTTTGGTCCTGGTTTAGTCTTTTGTTTGGTCTTGGTTTGGTCCTGGTTTGGTCCTGGTTTGGTCCTGGTTTGGTCCTGGTTTGGTCCTGGTTTAGTTCTTTGTTTGGTCCTAGTTTAGTCCTGGTTTAATCAATGTTTAATCCTTGTTTAGTCCTTGATTAGTCCTTGTTTGGTCTTGGTTTGGTCCTGGTTCAGTCCTGGTTTAGTCCCTTATTTTGTCCCTTGTTTGGTCCTGGTTTAGTCCTTTGTTTAGTCCTTGTTTGGTCCTGGTTTAGTCTTTTGTTTGGTCTTGGTTTGGTCCTGGTTTGGTCCTGGTTTAGTCCTTTGTTTGGTCCTAGTTTAGTCCTGGTTTAATCAATGTTTAATCCTTGTTTAGTCCTTGATTAGTCCTTGATTAGTCCTTGTTTGGTCTTGGTTTGGTCCTGGTTTGGTCCTGGTTCAGTCCTGGTTTAGTCCCTTGTTTAGTCCCTTGTTTGGTCCCTTGTTTGGTCCTGGTTTAGTCCTTTGTTTAGTCCTTGTTTGGTCCTGGTTTAGTCCTTGTTTGGTCCTGGTTTGGTCCTGGTTTGGTCCTGGTTTGGTCCTGGTTTTATAAATATTTATAAAAATAAAAAAATAAGTGTATATTGCCATGGCAACAGCCCTAATGTTTTTACCACAGAAACTGAACGAGGCTCCTTAAAAGTCAAAGAGCTGAAGGTGAAACTGCAGAGAGAAAAGGCCAAAGCTCTAAGTGACCACAGAGAAATGTAAATGTTTACGAGAACGAGAGAAGAGAAGAGGAGGAGAGAAGAGGAGGAGGAGGACGAGAGGGGACTAAAGAACAGCCATGTTTGACACCAGAGTAAACACCAAACTAATGTGGAAAAGAGGATTACATAAGACAAATATTAAAGTCATTAGAATCTGTGTCGAAAGATCAGATTAATACAAACAACACTACAAGTACAAACAACTACAAGTACAAACAACTACAAGTACAAACAACTACAAGTACAAACAACTACAACCGCAGAGATGTTAAACTCTGGGGAGGAAAGAGATGAGTTTTGAACTGACTTTTCTTAAAAAAAATGTCAAAATAAAAAACCTTGTTCACCAATTAATAGCTACTACACTACTACAGTAACTACTACAGCTAATACTACTGTTACTATTGCTACTACTATTATTACTACTACTACTACTGCTACTACTACTGCTACTACTACTGCTGCTACTACTACTAGAGCAACTACTACTGTTACTACTACCGCTACTACACTTCTACTACTACTACTACTGCCAGGAACTAACTACTACTACTGCTACTACTATTACTGCTAGAGCAACTGCAACTATTACAGCAACTATTACTACCGTTACTACTACCGCTAATACAACTACTACTACCGCTACAATTACTACTACAGCAACTACTACTACTACTACTACCACCACTACTAATAGTACTGCAACTGCTACTATTACTGCAACTCGTCCTGAGTCACAGAGTTTTCCTAAATCCCTGTTTGACCCTACACTTTTTCCACAAACAGATTTATAGACAGAATAAAAGTGTAGCGTTTCAAATTTGCATTTTATTGAAGACTTGGATCAGAATCCATCTGCAGTGAGCGGGACCGAGCCAACTCCCTCCCCTCCCCGAGCAGAGGGCGGCCATTCTGGATCTGTGTCAACCCTCCTAATGTGATCGTTGGAAACTGGAGATACACTGTCGCTTATACAGAGTGTCTACAGAGTCTGCCTACTACAGAGTCTGCCTACAGAGTCTGTCTACTACAGAGCCTGCCTACAGAGTCTGCCTACTACAGAGCCTGCCTACAGAGTCTGCCTACAGAGTCTGTCTACTACAGAGTCTGCCTACTACAGAATCTGTCTACAGAGTCTGTCTACAGTCTGCCTACTACAGAGTCTGCCTACTACAGAGTCTGCCTACTACAGAGCCTGCCTACTACAGAGCCTGCCTACTACAGAGTCTGTCTACTACAGAGTCTGCCTACTACAGAGTCTGTCTACTACAGAGCCTGCCTACTACAGAGCCTGCCTACTACAGAGTCTGTCTACTACAGAGTCTGCCTACTACAGAGTCTGTCTACTACAGAGCCTGCCTACTACAGAGCCTGCCTACTACAGAGCCTGCCTACTACAGAGTCTGCCTACTACAGAGTCTGCCTACTACAGAGTCTGCCTACAGAGTCTGCCTACTACAGAGCCTGCCTACTACAGAGCCTGCCTACTACAGAGCCTGCCTACAGAGTCTGCCTACTACAGAGTCTGTCTACAGAGTCTGCCTACAGAGTCTGCCTACAGAGTCTGTCTACTACAGAGTCTGCCTACTACAGAATCTGTCTACAGAGTCTGTCTACAGTCTGCCTACTACAGAGTCTGCCTACTACAGAGTCTGCCTACTACAGAGTCTGTCTACTACAGAGTCTGCCTACTACAGAGTCTGCCTACTACAGAGTCTGTCTACTACAGAGTCTGCCTACTACAGAGTCTGCCTACTACAGAGTCTGCCTACTACAGAGTCTGTCTACTACAGAGTCTGCCTACTACAGAGTCTGTCTACTACAGAGTCTGTCTACTACAGAGCCTGCCTACTACAGAGCCTGCCTACTACAGAGTCTGTCTACTACAGAGCCTGCCTACTACAGAGTCTGTCTACTACAGAGTCTGTCTACTACAGAGCCTGCCTACTACAGAGCCTGCCTACTACAGAGCCTGCCTACTACAGAGTCTGTCTACAGAGTCTGCCTACTACAGAGTCTGTCTACTACAGAGTCTGTCTACTACAGAGTCTGTCTACTACAGAGTCTGCCTACTACAGAGTCTGTCTACTACAGAGTCTGTCTACTACAGAGTCTGTCTGTCTACTACAGAGTCTGCCTACTACAGAGTCTGTCTACTACAGAGTCTGTCTGTCTACTACAGAGTCTGTCTGTCTACTACAGAGTCTGTCTACTACAGAGTCTGTCTACTACAGAGTCTGTCTGTCTACTACAGAGTCTGTCTGTCTACTACAGAGTCTGTCTACTACAGAGTCTGTCTACTACAGAGTCTGTCTACTACAGAGTCTGTCTACTACAGAGTCTGTCTGTCTACTACAGAGTCTGTCTACTACAGAGTCTGTCTACTACAGAGTCTGCCTACTACAGAGTCTGTCTACTACAGAGTCTACCTACTACAGAGTCTGTCTACTACAGAGTCTACCTACTACAGAGTCTGCCTACAGAGTCTGCCTACAGAGTCTGCCTACAGAGTCTGCCTACAGAGTCTGTCTACAGAGTCTGTCTACAGGGTCTGCAACGGCGTTTCACTTCAAATCACTTCCACATATGGAAAAGTTTCAACGAGACATTTGTCCAAGAACTTCAACAAATCCAAGTCAACAAATGTGGTTTAGTCCTGATTTGGTGATGGTTTAGCCCTGGTTTAGTCACTGGTTTAGTCCCTGGTTTAGTCCTGTTTTAATCCTGGTTTGTAGCTGGTTTAGTCCTGGTTTAGTCCCTGGTTTGGTCCTGGCTTGGTCTTGATTTAATCCTGGTTTAGTTCTGGTTTAGTCCCTGGTTTTGATCCTGTTTTTCATCCCGGTTTAGTCCTTTCTTTAGTCCTGGTTTAGTCCTGGTTTAGTCCATTCTGACTGATGGTAAATTGTCAGATTTTCGTGCATCAGTAAAAACAGATAAAAAGTGCATTTGAGAAAAAAACAAAACAAATGCACAAAGTGTTTCCTGCTGCACCATTTTCACAACCTAAACTTTAAAAAACTAAAATAGGCTGAAGTCCGTCTGTCGCCACAAAACTCACCAGAACCTGTTTTTCTGTTCAGGTTTAGAGAAAACAGGGTGTAACATTCTGGGGAAAGTGTTTAATTTCATCACAAACTCACCCCAGCTGTGTCTTTAGATTTTCTCAGTTTAGAGAAAGTAAAAAATAAAAAATCAGTTTTGCTGCTCAAGATTAGCTCTGTGCTATAATGAAGTCAGTTTCTGTCTCTGAGTTTAATGCCACACCGTGGAACATTCCAGAAGGGTTTAAATAAAACATTCAGACAGTTTTAAGTCAAATAGGTAAAAATTAAATCTTAATATCCAACCACAGCGAGAAGAGAAGAGCAGAGAAGAGAAGAGAAAGAAGTGTGTAAAATCCCCAGAGCAAAAGAGAAATTAAATTTGTCAAACGTTCAAAAGTTTAACAGACGTGAAGCTGCAGACTGGCACTCTGCCCCAGGGCAGCTGTGGCTACAGGGCGTCTTAACACAGAATGTGGAGACAACAAAAAAGAAACTTTGTCCAGTGACAAAATGAATTTCTCCAGAGAGAGAGAGAGACAGAGAGAAGAGAGAGAAGGAGAGATGGAGAGAGAGATGGGCAGACAGAAAAGAGAGAGATAAGGAGAGATGGAAAGATAGAAAAGAGAGGAGAGATGGAGAGAGAGAGAAGAGAGAGAGAAGAGAAAGAGAGGAGAGAAAGAGAGAGAGACAGAAAAGAGAGAGAAGGAGAAAGAGAAGAGAGAGAGAGGAGAGATGGAGAGAGAGATGGAGAGACAGAAAAGAGAGAGAAGGAGAAAGAGAGGAGAGAAAGATGGAGAGAGAGATGAGAGAGAGAGAGAGATGGAGAGAGAAAGAGAGAGGAGGGAGATGGAGACAGAAGGAGAGGGATATATAGAGAAAGAGAGAGAGACAGAAAAGAAAGAGAGGATAAAGAGAAGAGAGAGAGGAGAAATGGAGAAAGAGATGGAGACAGAAAAGAGAGAGAAGAAGAGAAGAGAGAGAGAGGAGAGATGGAGAGACAGAAAAGAGATAAGGAGAAAGAGAGTAGAGAAAGATGGAGAGAGAGATGAGAGAGAAAAGGAGAGAGAAAAAGAGAGAGGAGGGAGATGGAGACAGAAGGAGAGGGATATATAGAGAAAGAGAGAGAAAGAGGAGAGAGAGGAGAGAAATATAGAGAAAGAGAGAAAAAGAGAGGAGAGAGAGAGAAAGAGGATAGAGAGAGGTGGAGAGATCTGGAGGTGGAGGTCTGTGTGTGTTTTGTGTATCTGAGCTGCAGCAAAACAATTGAATGATTTATGAAGACGAGAGTCTGGAATGGGAATCTGAAATGACGACAGCAGATTAGAGCGTTTGGTTTGGAAAACGACAGAGGAAACCTCCGCCAAACAACAAGGTGTAGACGCCAATACGATACAGAGGCCACGATACAGATCTCGATACAGAGGCCATGATACAATACGAAGGCCATAATGCAATACATACCTGGACACAGTGCACTTTCGATTATACGATATATTTCAAATGGATTCTATATGGTTCAATAGAAAACAAAGGCTAAATCCTGGCTGTGACACTAAAAGTCTTTGTGAAACCATTTCCTGCGCAAAGTTAAAATGACAAACGCCGGTTTGAGTCATCAGAGCAGTGAATGTCAAATGTGTTACATAAATGAGTTTCCTCCCTCGAAACAAGTGACTAAACTGTAGCTCTGTAACTAAATAATGAGTAAAATACACCAAAAAATACTTGAAACAGCAGCCCTCGATATCGATCCTGTATCATCACATTAAACAATACCATATATTGATATTTTTTCTATATTTTTTCGTCAGATCGCAGAAGCTGAAACGTGCCGGGTCTGGTTTGTAGGTGAATGGGAAGATACCAAGGACCACAGTGGGACAACAGTGACAAAAACTGTCTTTGTGTCCTTGGGCAAGACACTTCACCCGCACTGCCTGTCTTTTTGTCCCAGGGCAGCTGTGGCTACAACAGTACCTCACCTCCAGAGTGAATGAAGAATGCTCTGTAAAGCCTTTCCTTATCAACTCTTCTTTATAACTGTGATTTAATTAATTTTTATGACTATATTTTTTACTTACTGTACAAACATTTATATAATTATGTCTTATTTTGACACCAGTCTCTTGCCATTTTTTATTGCAACATATTCAGAAGTTTTATTACCATTTTTCTATTTTTTACTCTTTGTTTTTGTAATATAATTTAAAGTGTGAGCTACTGTGTCCAAGTCATTTCCCTTGTGGATCAATAAAGTCCAAGTCTAATAAAAAAATCATTAATTCTTTCATTAAAAGTTCCTCAGTAGAGCATTAAAATGATCTTTCAAACACGTGTAGGTGTTTTATCGCTCAAAAAAACAAAAAACAAACATCTTACTGTGAGCGGGGTCGCCTCTCCACAGTTCTGACCTGTAACTCGCTTCATTCTCACAAATGCGGAACCTGATCTCGACCCAAGACCTCGCCATATCACAACACGAATCTGCATTTTATTTGACTCTATTAAAAGGATATGCCACCCCCAGGTCAAACTTGGGCATCTCCCCACAGTCCAGAGACTAAAATAAGTGGTCGAAAGCGTTTTCCTGGTGACGCAGCCATTGTCCAGGTCTGTCGCCACTGACCGCCGCGGTATCTGCAGCTCCTCCGCGTTAGACTGGAGTCTAACGGCACCAGAGAAAGATTTCGGCCAAAAGGAATTAATTTGCTCGATGCTTTTCCCAATTACTTTGTGTGTAGTGCGCATTCATATCGAGTGCAAATAAATGTGCAAATCAACACGGAGAGCTTGCCTTGGTCATTTTGGGTGGGAACTATTTTTCAGTGTGGAAAAACACAGCCGAAGCACACACCACGCTGACAGGGGAATCCCTGTTACGCACCAGGAAGGGAGTTCCCCTGTTACGCAGTGTGGTGCGTGCTTCGGCTGTGTTTTCCCGCACTGAAAAATAGATGCCGCGGCGGTCAGTGCTGACAGACTCGGACAATGGCTGCGTCACCAGAAAAACGCTTTCCACCACTTATTTTAGTCTCTGGACTGTGGGGAGATGCCCAAGTTTGACCTGGGGGTGGCATATCCCTTTAAAAATGATTGGCGTTTGGTAATAATAAAATGGTAATAATAAAATTGTGAAATAAGTATGTAATTAAGGAAAACTGTTCTGCACTCGGCCTGTTCACGACAAATGTGTCAGTTTAGTCACATTTTCTTTGTGTTTTGGTCATTTTTAAGCAGATTTTTTTGTATTTTACATCAACAAATGACAATTAAAGCCTCTGTTTACTGTTGGCAGGTGTCAAATTGGTCAAAAATAGGGACATCTGGGACATTTCTTGTATAAAAGTGGGACAAATCAGTGGGACAGGGGACACAGGGCTAAAAACTGAGACTGTCCCGGGTAAACAGGGACGTCTGGCAACCATTTTGTATACTGTGGTCCCAAGCAAGAAAAATGATCTGACGAAGGCTTTTTGCTGAAACGTAATTTAAAAATAACAAAAGGTTTTGGACGTCAGCCACCTGAGTGTGCGGTGCAGTTTTTCACTTTTAGATTGCTGCTCCTCGCATTTACACCTCGACAAGAACTTTGGTGTGCGTTTTGTGTTTCATTTAAAGAGGGACGTCAGGTCAGAAACGTCTAAGTCAAATAAAGAATCATTCATTCATTAAAAGTTTCACAGTAGAGCATTAAACTGATCTATGTGGTGCGTGTTTTTACTGCTCAAAAATACCTTGAAAACACACACTTCTCACAAATGTTGAACCTGAGGATTAGGGGTGTGCAAAAAGATCAAAATACCGATATACACTGGTACCTCACCTTACGAATGACCCAACAAACAAAAATTTCAAGTTACGAAACGCCTTCACGTTAAATTTTGGTCTCTAGATACGAAAGAAAATTCAAGTTATGAAACGCGAAATCTCAAAAATTCAAATAATGCGCGCTCAGCCACACACATTATAGCTTTTCTCATACTGGATTTAAACCCCTCTCACACCTGTCCCCCGTTCAAACCCCCAAACCCCCACAGATTCCCAACAAAACGTATCAATAGTGAAGTGGGGGGGGGAGGGGGAGGGGGGAGAAGACTGCGCGCGGACATGTGTGAAAGACCGGAATGACCCGGCGCGGAGCTGACAGCAGGTCCAGACCAAGGTCTAAACCTGGACTGGACCAGGACTAAACCTGGACCAAACCCGGACCAAACCAGGACCAAACCAGGAGGAGCCGCAGTGGTCTGGACTAAACCAGGACTAAACCTGGACTAAACCAGGAGGAGCCGCAGTGGTCTGGACTAAACCAGGACTAAACCTGGACTAAATCAGGAGGAGCCGCAGTGGTCTGGACTAGACCAGGACTAGACCAGGACTAGACCAGGTGGACCAAAGCACCGCGCGCGCGTCCACCCCCTGGCCTCGCCTCGAGCCACAGCCGAGGCGAGGCGCCGCTCGCACAAAAGAGCCGCGGCGGTCCAGACCCGCTCCAGACCTGCCTGCGTAAGGTGCTCACAGAGCGGCCTGGATAGAACCGTGAGGTCGGCCTCTTCAAGACCTCCAGGCCGGTGACCGGGACAATCCCCGGACCCATGCCCGCTTAGGGAGCTCTTAAGGCGGGCTGGCAGTGTCCCCCTGGGTCCCTGGATGTCTGGGGCTCCGTGCCTGGCAGGTCTAGAGCAGGTCCAGACCACACTATAAAAAAAGTTACACTATAAAAAAAAAACTTGGATCGGGGCCTTGGAACGAATCAGGCTTTTTCCATTGAAATAGCTACTCAACTTACGAATTTTTCACGTTACGAAACCACTTCTGGAACGAAGTAATTTCGTAAGGTGAGGTACCACTGTATCGTATTGTTTAATATCGTGATATATCGCCAAGAGAATTTTTTCTATATTTTACTAAATTATTTTGTTACAGAGCTACAGTTTTGTTGCTTGTTTAGAGGAAGTAAACTTTTTTATGAGACAGATTTGATATTTTCACTGTTCTGGTGAGGAAAATGGGTGTTTTTAATTTGAACTTTGCACATGGATTTTATGGAACCGTATCGAATCGATTTGAAATAGGGCTGTGCAATTAATCAAATTTTGATCACGATTTCGATTTTGGTGTCAAACAATCTCAAAATTCAGTCCAAACAATTATTTTTTCATTTCTCTGTTGAGAGGGATGCACACGCACAATACATTCCCTTCCACATGGGCCAATGCGCAGCGCACACTTACTGGCGCGCGGTTGGGTGCGAGTCGAGCTCACACTAGTCGCTACCAGGAATTGACCAATCACATGACAGGAGTTGCTACCACGTTGCTGTCACCACCAATGACAGCACGAGCTCCTACCAAGAACGCACACGCTCGCAAATGAAGCCAAGAACACGGAAACTACAGAAGACAATAGTAAACCAAGTTAGTATAACGCAACATTTAAAGGAAAAGTAACGTTTTTTTTACAATCTGAGCCTTCTTTCGGCAATAAAACAAGTAGTTTTACTCACCCATAGCAGTTTGGTGTCAATTGGAGCAGTGTCGCAGAACTTATGTTGTAGCCGTTCTGTTCTACTAATGATCCCGTATCCGTTAGCATGAGTGCTCGGGGCACTGATTTGCGGTGTCCAAATAACACAAACTTTAGCACTTTTCAAATCACAGAAGATCGCTGTGTCAGCGTAGACTTTTAGTGGATTCCAAAACGGCCTGAAACCCGATATCGCAACAGAAAAGTAAAGTTCAGTTAGCTTCTTTCGGACTAGCGGTGTTTACAAAACAGCTCACGCATGCGCACTGTCCTCTCTGATGACGTCATCAAATGAAACTATAGCTGGATATCGGGTTTCAGGCCGTTTTGGAATCCACTAAAAGTCTACCCTGACACAGCGATCTTCTGTGATTTGAAAAGTGCTAAAGTTTGTGTTATTTGGACACCGCAAAGTAATGCCCCGAGCACTCACACTAACGGATACGGGATCATTAGTAGAACAGAACGGCTCAACAAAGTTCTGCGATACTGCTCCAATTGACACCAAACTGCTATGGGTGAGTAAAACTACTTGTTTTATTGCCGAAAGAAGGCTCAGATTGTAAAAAAATGTTACTTTTCCTTTAATCACTTTTAAATCGATCGTTCACCCTCCGTGGTATTTACTATGAATGCAACGTACAAAGACACATTTTACACGGGACTTTATAGAGATACACGATCGGTATTTTCAATAGAGGCGACGACTACGTGAATTACTTATCCCGGACAACACTTCATCTGGGAGCTCTGTCGGGTTTGCTCGACAGTATCTCATCTTTGCTTTTGGTAAGTCATGTCATGAAATGTGTTTGTCATATCACTATTCTATGTTAGCGCTATTATTATATTATATTAATTATATTATGTTATATTTATTATATTATATTATATTATACTGAGGAGAAACGTGTGAGGATAGTGAGGAATAGCTGTGTGTGATAACTTTTTGTTTGTGTGTGTGTGCGTGCGTGCGTGTGTGTGTGTGTGTGTGTGCGTGTGTGCGTGCGTGCGTGCGTGCGCGCGTGTGCGTGCGTGCGTGCGTGCGTGTGTGCGTGTGTGTGTGTATGTGTGTGTGTGTGTATTTAGGGGATTTTGAAAAAAATCGTTTGAATAATCGTGATTTCAATATTGACTGAGATGATCGTGATTATGATTTTTTCCATAATCGAGCAGCCCTAGTTTGAAATATATCATACTGAATCATATCAAATTGAGAGAAAGAAAGAAAGAGCAAGAGAAGGAGAGAAAGAGAGAAAACAAGGAGAAACAAAGAGAAAAAGCATGAGGAGAAAGAGAAAACAAGGGGAGAAAGACAGAAGGAGAGAAAGACAAAGAACAAGAGAAAGAGACAAAGAATAAGAGAAAGAGAAAAAAACAAGGAGAGAGAAACAAAGACAGAGAGAAAGAAAGAGCGAGAGAAGGAGAAAGAGAAAAAGAGAAAACAAGAGGAGAGACAGAAAGACAGAAGGAAAGAGCAAGAGAAAACAAAATACAAAGTGCGAGAGGAGAAAGAAAACATGACGAGAGAAACGGAGAAAGAAAGAGGGAGAGGAGAAAGAAAGAAAACAAAAGGAGAGAGAAACAGAAAGAGAGAAAGAGAGAAAATAAGGAGACCAAAAGACATTTTTAAACCGTAACAAATTTGAAATGCAAACGTACTGAATCGCATTGAATCGTAAGCTATCACTATATCGAGATATGTATTGTATCGTGGCCTATGTAGCAGTATGTACCATATCAGCGACTTCTTAAAAGTAAATGTGTGTTTTTTTTAAAATGTTAATCTATATGGGTTTCCTTCCAAAAGTTCCGTGTGGTAACACTGACTTACCTCTGACAGTTTGCGCTCAGCCCGGTTCTGTTCGCGTTCTGTAGCTCAGGTAATTAGGTCCGGTAACTTCACGGGAACTCGTAATAAAGCTTGTTGTTCCTTCTCAAAACAAAACATTTGTCCGAAAGGTGATATATTTGCATCCAAAACAGTTGTCCACGAAAAATCCAGCAGTGTATTTTCGCATTCGCGTATCTCGTCTCGATTCGTATCACTGCGCTCACGTTACTTATTATTAGCTTTTTAGCCTTTAGCGGAAGTGAACGACGGATGTGGTCCACCGTAAGGGGAAGTTTACAAGTGAACAGGCAACAGGCAGCTAACGTGAGCGCAGTGATACGAATCGAGACGAGATACGCGAATGCGAAAATACGCTGCTGGATTTTTCGTGGACGCAAATATATCACCTTTCGGACAAATGTTTTGTTTTGAGAAGGAAAAACAAGCTTTATTACGAGTCCCCATGAACTCACCGGACCTAATTACCTGAGCTCCAGAACGCGAGCAGAACCGGGCTGAGCGCAAACTGTAAGTCAGTGAGGTAAGTCAGTGTTACCGCACGGAACTTTTAGAAGGAAACCCATACAGATAAAGAAAAATGCACTATCCCTTTAATGATATTCAGCCTTACAGATCATTTCTACGAGTGACGAGACCCAAAAACTCACCGTATCACAACATAAATCTGCGTTTTAACTATATTTATTTTAGCTGCTCCCAAAGTCTGGTTCAAGTCTGGTTCTAGCCCTGCTCTAGTTCTGGTTTGGTCCTGGTTTAGTTCTGGTTTGGTCCTGGTTCAGTCCTAGGCTAGCTCTGTCATGCTAACTGCCAGATTAGTCCTGGTTTAGCCATCAAACATCTCTGTCAAAGTCCTGCATTACTTGGTTCTTTTTAGTCCTCGTTTAGTCCTGGTTAAGTTTTAACTCACTAAAACTTGTAATTAAACTCAAATTTGTCTGTTTAAATCTGTGTTAAATATTATCGTCCTGTAGAACGTTGTAAATCAGAAACAACAATGTTTTAAAGTAAACGATGTGTACAAACGTCATTGTGCTAAACCCACATCGCTAATATGGACTCAAAGATAACAATTCTTCATTTTTGCCATTTTCCAACAACAATAGTTCGTAATTACACTTCCCACAATGTGTTTTTTCCAGCGTGCATCCTCACATCGACTCCCCCCTTATCTCATATTGGGCTCATATTAAAAATCTGCCTCTTCCTCCACTCGGACCAATCACTTTTAATGAACTGGCATCTCTCCAAGCCACTCATTCAAAACAATAGATGCTAACTGCTAACCGCTAACTGCTAACGATTCGCTAAGTGCCCACACACGTTAGCATGTCCCCGGCGCTCTTTCCTTCGCGCCTCCGTCTTGACACGAGCGTTTTGGAGCCAATTAAACATGTGTACACAGTGAAGCCATCTCGTCAAAAGGCAATTAAAGTCACAGTGTCCTCTACGGGGCGCGGGACGGGACAAATTTGATTAATGTGTTGAAAATGGAGGGAGGGGGAGAATTGGGGAAGCTGAAATCTAAGTGTTGAAGAGAGGAGACAAATGGTTTTCTAATTGAAGCGCCGTGTTTCATTATTTAAAGCCTTTGCTAATTGTGCTAGCATTTGGCAGGCCATGTGCGGCAGGGAGAGCAGGAAAAGAAAATAAATATGGAAATTGAAAACAAAGTCTACTTTTTGAGACAAATACTGGACACATTTGGTATTCACAGTTAAAGTAAACACAAAATCAAATGAATAAAGTTAGTAAATGCTTGAATTAAAGGTCCTATATCACACAAAATGGGCTATTGTGAGGTTTAAAGTCGTGTTCTAATGTTGTTTCCTCCTCAAAAACAGACCTGGAGTTGTGTTTGTTTCATTCACATGTTTGAGTAAGTCTTTATTATTAGTTTGTCTACATCTCCAAATGTTCTGTTCCACCTTGTGATGTCATGAAGTGGTAGTTTTCAAGTTGAACAGCTCCTTTTACCTTTAGTTCAGTAGAGTTTGGCGATTCAAATGGTTCTAGTGAAGGTGTGTGGAGTTTTAAAACACAGTGGAGCACTTCATGTATTACCACATGACATCACAAGGTGGAACAGAGTGTTTTTATGAAGGGTTTGTGTGTTCAACATGTGCAAATGAAACAAAACACAAACGACATTAGAACAGATCAGACAATATGGCCTAACATGGGCTCTTTAAACAGTATTTCTCTTAATTTCACTATATTTTGACTTTAAATTTGTTTGTAAGGTTGAAAAAAGCCTGCCTTTTTTGCAATATGTAACTTAACAGTGGTGGAGTCTGCTGTCTGATTGTCTCCATGGAGATGTTTTGCCTGAAATGTTCCACAGTATGCAATTAAAGTATTTTTTGGTGTGTGTTTTTGACTCACAATGACCTTGAAAAACATGCTTTCTTACTCCACAGATCTGTCCTGTAACCTGCCTCTAGTGAGATAAACACATTTAAAGCCACACTGAGGAACATTCAAGACAAAGCAACCACTCCATGGGGACAAGCAGGTTGCGGACTCTCCACCAGGAAAGTTACACAGTGTACCTTTAAGTAACACAAGAGTCAAAATGTTCTCCAATCCTGATCAATACTATTTATTATTTTATCCACTTAAGGCTGGCATTATTTTACAATGTAGTCCTGGTCCAGTCCCTGGTCCAGTCCCTGGTCCCAAGTTTAGTATCCGATTACGTTTCTGTAAAGTGGTTTAGCTACATATAGTCCTGGTTCAGTCCCAGTTCAGCTATGGCCCTTCTCAAGTCTGGTTCAAGTCTGGTTCTAGCCCTGCTCTAGTTCTGGTTTGGTCCTGGTATAATTCTGGTTTAGTTCTGGTTTGGTCCTGGTTTAGTCCTGGTTCAGTCCTGGTTCAGTCCTAGGCTAGCTCTGTCATGCTAACTGCCAGATTAGTTTAGCCATCAAACATCTCTGTCAAAGTCCTGCATTACTTGTTTTTTTTTTAGTCCTGGTTTAGTCCTGGTTAAGTTTTAACTCACTAAAACTTGTAATTAACCCCAAATTTGTCTGTTTAAATCAAAATTTGTAAGAAAATGACTCACAGTTTTGTAGTTTCAGCTTGTGAACTTGTCCCTCTCATTAGCGGCCATGTTGCTCAGGTGTGCAAAGGCTATGCTAATGCTAAGCTAAGGCTAAGCTAAGGCTATAATCCATGATAGACTTAGGATTTTGGCTGTTCTTTTTTGACTCTGTTCTCTGAATTCATTCCAGCTTCAGCAGCAAAAAACAAAAACAGTGATTGACACAGGCTGTGCTAATGCTAACGCTAACGCTAATGCTACTCAAATTAGCAAATGAATTTGTTTTCCCCTCAGTTTTGTCTGACGGGCAAAAGTTTTGGTTTTGTCACATTTGTCTAATCCTGTACATTTGACTGTTTGGATCAAATTTATAAACAGGGTAGATTATAAAATGAAAACAGTTGGTAAAATAAAAGTAAATTGTTGTTTTGAAACCGCCAAAGACTTTTAGCACAGTTATGATGGACTGTTGCTAAAACATTGAGTGCGTTTACATGCGCTCAATATCCCAGGTGGAGATCTGTTTTTTTGAGTATCCCGGGTTTGTGAGTGTCCACGTAAACGCAGGATCCTGATCTCAGTCTCCTGGATATGGCGGGATCCCGGTGATGAGAAACCAGGAGACTCTCGCAGGGTTTTCCTCAGACTCTCCAGGACACTGTGGCCTGGATCCTGATTTCTCCAAGCTGGAGCTGAACATGTGCGAACTCAAGGAACAGATTGTAACACATGAGAGGC
Source organism: Paratrypauchen microcephalus (assembly GCA_036785185.1). Classification (NCBI taxonomy): domain Eukaryota; kingdom Metazoa; phylum Chordata; class Actinopteri; order Gobiiformes; family Gobiidae; genus Paratrypauchen; species Paratrypauchen microcephalus. The sequence continues at coordinate 2,107,049 of JAVJIX010000051.1, forward strand.
TAATTAGCAACTGACCGCAAGGTGTTTGACCAGAAGTAGGTACGGCGAGGAGCCACGGTGTGTGAATAAACACAATAACAAAGAAATCTTAGTTCAAAAATAATAGGTGTATTAAGTTCAATATTAATCAATTAGAAAATAATAAGTATATTATAGATCATTAATATGTTATTACTTTATATATTATATGTAGATATGATTAATACAAACTAAAAAAGAATATGCAAATGTCCAGTTCCACTTCCAGGTTCAAGTAAATATTCCAACTGTTTGTAATGTTTGTAATCCAACAGATGTATTGATCCAAGAAGGGGGGGGACTTGATTGTTCCTACCAGATTATAAAGAAAAAGGGTAGCTCGCCATTCAGTTTATTGTGATGTTGTTGAATTCAGTGGAGGGAAAAAAAAACTGACCGTTGAGCAGAGAGTTGGATATTATGTGTACATATCCGTCGGGTCAGTTGGTTCCAATATGAAGAAGTGACTTTATTGATCTCACACTGGAGAAATTCTTCTCTGGATTTAACCCATCCTGTTATTAGGAGCAGTGAGCTGCACATTACTGCGCCCAGGGACCATCTCCATGATCATCTTGCTTCGGTTTGGTCAGGACCTCAGCTGGAGGATTTTACCTATGGTGCATGTTTTGGGTTGGTGGGGGAAACCGGAGTGCCCGGAGGAAACCCACCCAGACACGGGGAGAACATGCAAACTCCACACAGAAAGGCTCGGGCAATCCCGGAAGCTTCTTGCTGTGAAGCTTGAGTGCTAGCCACTCAGCCACCTGTTTTTTCAATGAGATTGCCAAAATAACAGCCACAAGCAGCCACAGCAGGAGCAGCGCTGGAACAGCATCAGAAAGATTTTAGCGTCTGACGTCACTGCTAAGAAGGAAGTTGTCCCGCCACAACAAACTCCTCACCGGAAGTGGAACATTATTTGACACGGGTTACAAGATACAGATATGGTAGGAGCAGATACTTTCCAAAACGACTCAAACTCCCACCAGGACATTTTAAGTAATAATATTTTACGCTACATCCACGCGACAACGCTCCTGGATTTTTTTTTATGCGGGTTGAAAAAAATTTGCGTCCACACACGTGTAGGATCAGGAAATATTCGTGTCCAGACGAAAACGGAGCGCTGAGTGAAAACAATGTAATACATACGCCACACCGATATGTGGCGCTGTAAACAGGAAACAGCCAGAGCCACCGGAAACACAACAATACAAAGAGCGCATGCACATAAAGTCCTTTCTCTTCCGCAAACAAACAAACACTTGAAGATAATAATGATGTGAACGCACGTACAAAAACGACTCTCTCGTTTGGACAGACGATGAAGTGGAGTTACTTCTACGAGTTACGTTGGATTACAAAACATGTCAGTGCATGAAGAATCCCCCAGTCATCCAGGTAGAATCCATGATAAAAGGAGAAATTCAATTTGTCAACTGGACAAAGTTTGTTTGGTCGAAAACGAAAACACGTCAGTATCAGCAGAACGTCAACTGGGAGTCCTGCCAAAGCAGATGATGACGGCATCGCGACGTCATCGTTTTCCAAAAGCTGCGTTTTCCTCGTCCACATGACAACGCAACCCCCAGCGTTCTCAGATTTCTCCACTCTGGGACCTGGTTTAAAAAAAAAAGACCAAAAACGCCGGCGCAGTGTGGACGAAAAGCCAAAACGAATACAAACTTCTCCGTTTCCACCAAAAAACGTTGTCGTGTGGTCGGGGCCTTATACTACAGGCTCAGCTCTGTGTTTGTGTCGCTCTTGAACTAAAAACCGACTCTGTGACTTTGTGTTTTATTTTGCAATTGTTAAAGGGATAGTGCGTTTTTTTTTTTTTTTATGTCAATCTGTATGGGTTTCCTTCTAAAAGTTCTGTGTGTTGACACCGGCTTACCTCTGACAGTCTCAGCTGATCCCGGTTCGGCTCGCTTTCTGGAGCCCACGTAAGTAGGTCCGGTAACTTCCCTGGAACATGAAATAAAGCTTGTTTTTCTTCTCAAAACAAAACGTTTGTCCGAAAGGTGATATATTTGCGTCCCAAACAGTTGTCCACGAAACGTCCAGCAGCGAACTTAGCGATCGCGTATTGTGTCTGCCGACTCGTATCACTGCACTCATATTAGCTGTATTAGCCTGTTCACCTTTAGCGGAAGTGTACAGCAGATGCGGTCCACCGTAAGGGGAAGTTTACAAGTGAACAGGCTGATACGCTAATGTGAGCGCAGTGATATGAGTCGGCAGATACAATACGCGATCGCTAAGTTCGCTGCTGGATGCTTCGTGGACAACTGTTTGGGACACAACTATATCACCTTTCAGACAAATGTTTTGTTTTGAGAAGAAAAACAAGTTTTATTTCATGTTCCAGGGAAGTTACCGGATCTACTTACGTGGGCTCCAGAAAGCGAGCCGAACCGGGATCAGCTGAGAGTGTCAGAGGTAAGCCGGTGTCAACACACGGAACTTTTAGAAGGAAACCCATACAGATTAACATTTTTAAAAAAGCACTATCCCTTTAAAAACGACTTTCACTGAAGCTGTGGCAGAGCTCCACAGCCTCATGTTCTTACTTCACTGTTTCTTTTAAGTTAAGTTCCTACATGTTTAGCTCCTTGCCATATCTGTGCCATAGTTACCATGGCAACCACATTAAATATCCAGGATGCTCCGATTCCTCCTGTGCTCAGGGACATGAGTGTCCTGGTTTCTCTGAGCGCAGGTGAACACCAGATCCAGATACTGTCAGAACCAGAATACTGATGCTCACGTAAACTCTATGAAGTCTTCATTTTAAACCTTAAGAGAAGTATATGAAGGATTTTAAAGTCATAATGTGACTTTTCTGATGGAGTTTATGCCACCTGCTTGTCTCCATGACGATGTTATCGCTTTGCCAAGAATGTTCCACGGCATAATGAAGCTATAGTCTCTCCATGGAGTCTCACAGTAAAAATATGTGTTTTTTTCAAGGTATTTCTGGCTCCTGTAATGAAATAAATGCAACATATGTAAGTTTAAAGCCATACTGCGGATTATTACAGGCAAAGCAAAGGAATCCTCATGGAGACGAGCAGGTGAAAGGTCCACAGAAAGTGTTTTTGGATCAGAAATGGATTGAAATACACTGTGGTGAGAAGAGAGACCAGAGTTACACACTTAGACCCATAGTGTTCGGCTCCAGTCAAATGAAGCTCAGCGAGACTAGCAGTTATAGCGGCTATTCTGTCTGAAAATGTGGTACGCTCCAAAGATCAACGCGAAACTCAAAAAATGATTTCATACAGGCTCAGTTCACACTTACCGGAAAACGTTTGGAAACATGCGGACGACGACTTCCGGCGTGGTTACCGTGGATTCAAATAAGTAAAAAATAAGTGATTAACTGAGGAACAAAGGGGTAATGAGAGGAGAAGAAGAAGAACGAACAGGGAAATAAAGAAAAGAAAGGGAGAAAAGAGGACAAAAAGAGAAATCATCAGTTCGAAGAATAATTATTTTTGTCATTTTTCTTATTTTTTGTTTTGTTTTCCCTCTCGCCCTCACCGTCTTACATCTCTCCTGTTTTATTACAAATCTACTCATGTCATTTCTTTTACTGTTTGTACTTTCTCTAATATGACAATAAAAAAACAAACAAACAAATTAAAAAAACATGGATTCAGCAGCAGTGTCTTCTAGACCAGGATTAAACCAAGACTAAATTGGGTCTAAACCAGGACCAAACCAAGTCTGAAAAAAGAATAAATCAGTTTCAAATTAGGACTAAACCAGGATTAAATCAGGACTTAACAAGGACCAAAACAGGACTAAACAATGGCTAAACAAAATGAAATAAATTCAGGACTAAACTAGGACTAAACCTAGACTAAATCCAGACTAAACTTAGACTAAACCCAGACCAATCCTGGACTAAACTAAACCAGGACTAAACCTCAACTAAATCAAAGACTGAAAAATACTAAAGCAAGACTAAATCAGGGCTAAACCAGGACTAAACCAGGACTAAACCAGAACTTAATTAGAAGTAAAGCAAAACTAAACCAGGACTAAACCAAGTCTGAAAAAAGAATAAATCAGCCTGAAATTAGGAAAAAAACAGGACTAAACAAGGTCTAAAAAAGGATTAAACCAAGTTTAAATTAGGACTAAATCACGACCAAACCAGGACTAAATCAGGACTTAACAAGGACCAAAACAGGACTAAACAATGACTAAACAAAATGAAATAAATTCAGGACTAAACTAGGACTAAACCGAGACTTAGACTAAACCCAGACCAATCCCGGACTAATCTAATCCAGGACTAAACCTCCACTAAATCAAGGACTGAAAAATAAAATACTAAACCAAGACTAAAAGGGACAAAAAAAATAAAATAAATGGAAACGATGGAAGATTTAAACCAGGGCAAAATGTTGACTAACCATGAACTAAATTCGGACTAAACCACACCCAGACCTGGACTAAACCCGGACTAAACCACACCCAGACCTGGACTAAACCCGGACTAAACCACACCCAGACCTGGACTAAACCCGGACTAAACCACACCCAGACCTGGACTAAACCCGGACTAAACCACACCCAGACCTGGACTAAAGCCGGACTGAAGGATGCAGTGGTTTTTGTTGACATCGGTTGAAGGACAGGACAAGGTCAGTGTCCAACCTTCCAAAAGCTTTCCATGGTGGACGGGACTCTCTCTTTTTTGTTTAGTTTTATTAAGTTTGACAAATTCTAACACACAAAAGAATAGGCAATTTATAAAAGGAAAAAATAAAGAATACAATGACGTCCAGATGGAGAAAAACGGGCATTTTTGTCACTTTTCCCAGAGTTTCTATCGCCAACAGAGCCCAAAGGAAGTTGTGAAAAGTCTTTAAAAAGTCACTCCACTAAATATAAATGACTCCTACGTCCACTTTTGAGTATTATTTCAAGTACAGTTTAGTTTTTCTTCTTTATTTCGTCCTCTTCTCGTTCCTCTGTGTCTGTGTGTTTACATAGCAGTTCTGTGTGAGTGATTGGAGCTGATAACGCTCTAAAATAACACTCTATAAAAACACCGAGACTGTGGGTGGGCTCAGACAACACTCGTATTTACAACAAAGTCCATTTAGGAGACAAGAAATCTGAGTGACGACGATTCTGAGGGGACCTGAACGCAGCGACGGCCCTGAATGTGACTTTCCCCAGTTTAAGTCGCTTTTCCCCATAAGTTATCACTATTGCAGACTAAAGATGCACTCTGTAACTTTTTTTAGGGGTCTTGTTTCTATGGATACGTCATTGCTCTGCCTGAAAAGTTCCACAGTGTGACTTTAAACAGCTCTACGTTACTTTTATTCAGTTACAGCTCAAAAATCTCTAGAAAAACAGACATTCTGACTGTGAGCGGGGTCGCCTCTCCACAGAGCTGACCTGTAACGTGGTCCGGTTTGGTCTCTGTGAAGATAGAAAGGTTTAATGCCGTACTGTGGGAAATTCCAGGCAATAGGATCCCCATGGAGACGAGCACGTGGCGAACCCTCCACCAGAAAAGTTACAAAGTTCAAGTCTACATGTGTACTTTTTTGAAAGCAGTGAAAAAATAAAACAGAAAAAAGGGACTAAACAAGGAACTAAACCAGGACTAGACCAGGACTAAACCAGGACTAGACCAGGACTACACCAGGACTAAACCTGAACTGAACCGGGACTGAACCAGGACCGAACCAGGCTGAACCGAGAGTAAACCAGTACTAAACCAGGACAAAAACAGGACTAAACCAGGACTAAACCAGGACTGAACCAAGACTGACCCTTGACTGAACCACGACTAAATGAGGAGTAAATCAGGACAAAATGAGAACTAAACCAGGACTAGACCAGGACTAAACCAGGACTAGACCAGGACTAGACCAGGACTAAACTAGAACTAGACCAGGACTGAACCAGGACTGAACAAGGACTAAACCAGGACGGAACCAGGACTAGACCAGGACTAAACCAGGACTAGACCAGGACTGAACAAGGACTAAACCAGGACTAGACCAGGACTAAACCAGGACTGACCTAGGACTGAACTAGGACTAAACCAGGACTGAACAAGGACTAAACTAGGACTCTATCCTTTCTTTCCTTCTTTCTCTCTCTCTCTGTCGCTGCCTCAAACTTAATTAACGCTCTAGAATGTTCCCCTCGTTAAGAAAAAGCCCATTTGTTGCTAATTGAGACGTTCACTATCGCCGAGATGGATAAAACCTTCTGGTGTTTTTTGTTTTAACAGACAAAACAAAAATAACAAAAATGTAAATGCTTTTGTACAAAAAACACAGACTCTAAAACATTATTGTTCTGAACATTTACACAGAGAAAAGTACGTTTATTTTTACAGCGAGGAAAAACATGAACTCTCACCATGAGCAGGGTCGCCCCTCCACAGATCTGACCTGGAATCATCCCTATGGAGTCAACGTCTTCTTCCGCGCCAACGTAAAAGTGACGTAATTGGACCGTTCTTAAAGGATTAACATGACGATAAAAAAACAAACACACAAATAAAAATTCAGCAGCACCAGGATTAAACCAAGACTAATTTGGGACTAAAACAGGACCAAACCAGAACTAAATCAGGACTTAACAAGGACCAAAACAGGACTAGACAAAATGAAATAAATCAAGGACTGAAAAATACTAAAGCAGATCTAAACCAGGATTAAACCAGGACCAGTCTGAAAAAAGAATAAATCACTAAACCAGGACTGAACCTGAACTGAACCACGACTAGATGAGGAGTAAATCAGGACTAAACGAGAACTAAACCAGGACTAGACCAGGACTAAACCAGGATTGAACCAGAACTAGACCAGGACTGAACCAGGACCAAACCAGGACTAGATGAGGAGTAAATCAGGACTAAACCAGGACTGAACCAGGACCGAACCAGGACTGAACTAGGACTAAACCAGAACTGAACCAGGACTGAACCAGGACTAAAAAAGGATTAAACCAAGCCTAAATTAGGACTAAACCACGAACAAACCAGGACTAAATCAGGACTTAACAAGGACCAAAACAGGACTAAACAATGGCGAAACAAAATGAAATAAATTCCAGACTAAACCCAGAGTAAACTAAGTCTAAACCCAGACCAATCCTGGACTAAACTAAACCAGGACTAAACCTCAACTAAATCAAGGACTGAAAAATACTAAACCGAGACTAAAAGGGACCAAAAAAAGGGTTCTTAAAGGGTTTTTAAAGTCGCATTTTCCCATCGCTAAGCCGCTAGATGTCACGTAGCAAACAGGAAGTGAGCATGGGCACACTTCTGGTTCATCGACTCTGGCTCCAGTTCACTTTGTATTGAAAAACCGTCCTCCTCTCTCTGTACCCTCGTCGTTTTCGTCTTAAAATGTTTGTATTAACGCATCCTACATGATCCTGGGGTTTTTATTTCACTATTTTGTCCGTAAATCAAGACATGAGCATCGGATTGGCTCTTTGGTTGCTATGATACGGTCACGGTCTGAATTCCTAATCTGGAACTGCTCCAGATTCGCCCCTGTGACTGCTGGCCTCAGTGAGCCTCATCTGACTGGAGCAGGTTGCCGTGGGTGACTGAAGTTCACTTCTTTTTCTCACATTTTTCCTGCACCTAGTGGCGAACTGAGAAACTGCACGTGTTTTTCACCTCTGCAGTTTTCCCCGGGGTTATCTCGTCCTCTTTCAGCTCCGCACCGCTCCCTCCATCCCTCCATCCCTACACCGCTCCCTCCATCCCTCCATCTCTACACCACTCCCTCCATCCCTACACCGCTCCCTCCATCCCTCCATCCCTACACCACTCCCTCCATCCCTCCATCTCTACACCACTCCCTCCATCCCTACACCGCTCCCTCCATCCCTCCATCTCTACACCGCTCCCTCCATCCCTCCATCCCTACACCACTCCCTCCATCCCTACACCGCTCCCTCCATCCCTACACCGCTCCCTCCATCCCTACACCGCTCCCTCCATCTCTCCATCTCTACACCGCTCCCTCCATCCCTCCATCTCTACACTGCTCCCTCCATCTCTACACCGCTCCCTCCATCCCTCCATCTCTACACTGCTCCCTCCATCCCTCCATCCCTCCACCGCTCCCTCCATCCCTCCATCCCTACACCGCTCCCTCCATCCCTCCATCTCTACAACACTCCCTCCATCCCTACACCGCTCCCTCCATCCCTCCATCCCTCCACCGCTCCCTCCATCCCTCCATCCCTACACCGCTCCCTCCATCCCTCCATCCCTACACCGCTCCCTCCATCCCTCCATCTCTACACCACTCCCTCCATCCCTACACCGCACCCTCAATCCCTCCATCTCTACACCGCTCCCTCCATCCCTCCATCCCTACACCACTCCCTCCATCCCTACACCGCTCCCTCCATCCCTACACCGCTCCCTCCATCTCTACACTGCTCCCTCCATCCCTCCATCCCTACACCGCTCCCTCCATCTCTACACCGCTCCCTCCATCCCTCCATCTCTACACCTCTCACTCCCTCTCTCCATCCCTACACCCGCTCTCTCCATCTCTACACCTCGCTACATCCCTCTCTCCACCACTCTTTCCACCTCTCCACTTCTCTCTCCAACGCTCTTCTCCACCTCTCTCCATCTCTCTTTCCATCTTTCTCTCCATCCCTCCACTGCTCTCTCCACCTCTCTCCATCTCCACCTTTCTCTCTCATCTCTCCACCCCTCTCTCCATCTTTCTCTCCACCTCTCTCCATCTCTCTACCTTTCTCTCCACCTCTCTCTCCATCTTTTTCTCCATCTCTCCATCTCTCTCTCCATCTCTCCACCTCTCTCCATCTTTCTCTCCATCTCTCCATCTCTCCACCTCTTTCCACCTCTCTCCCTCCATTTCTCTCTCCACCCCGCTCTCCATCTCTCTCTCTACCTCTCTCTCCACCTCTCTCACTCTCTCCACCTCTCTCTCTCCACCTCTCTCTCTCCACCTCTCTCACTCTCTCCACCCCTCTCTCTCCACCTCTCTCTCCCTCCACCGCTCTCTCTCCACCTCTCTCTCCGTTCGCTCCGTCTCTCCTCAAACTCAGACTTTTTCTGAGTGAAAAACTGAACTTTCGGCTGCTCCTCCTGCGGCTCTGAACGAACCGTCGCCTCCAGACAAAACCCGAAAACCCGACGTGAGCCAAATCCAGAGACACTGTGACTCCAAAGTGAGTCAGATGCCCTCCCGTCCTCCCCCAGCCCACTCACTGCAACAAATCAACCATTTACCCAGGTATTTTAGAGCAAAACAAACACCTGTAATTGAATAAATACAAAATAGATCAGTTTAATGCCATACTGCGGGACATTCCAGGCAGAGCAATGACATCTCCATGGAGACAAGACGACAGCGGGTCCTACACATGTAAAGACATTTATATAGTTCACCTTTAATATAGCATTTATTTCCCTTTTTATTCATATTATTAGTGGTTATTTCTTTTGGACAGTTTAATGCCATACTGCGGGACATCCTCCTCCTCCACAAAAGTTCCACAGTGCGTCTTTAACACTCCATTCGTCCCTTATTGCTTCTTTGGCGGCTGCAGCGTGTTTTTCTTATTTATTTCCTGCGCTCGGTGAACCTGTTTCTCATTTTGCCCGTGAGCTGTGAAATTGAAAGACTCTTCGCTCATATTGGAAATTATTTCATATCAGCGGCGACATCGCGGCGGCTCCTCCTCTGGGTTTGTTTTAGACCGCCGCTTCTGCTCCGCGACAAAGTTACAAGAGAATCAGGAGGAAAGGTGCACTGCGGAACTTTTCTGGTGGGGGTACGCGGCCTGCTCGTCTCCATAGAGATGTTACAGCTTTGTTTAGACTAAGGCTGCGTCCCATTTCTCTGTCTTACCCCTTCCCCTACGTTCTACGTCTGCCATCCTGATCCCAAAAGTCCTGGTTTAGTCCTGGTTTAGTCCTGGTTTAGTCCTGGTTTTGTTCTGGTTTTGTTCTGGTTTAGTCCTGGTTTTGTTCTGTTTAGTCCAGGTTTAGTCCTTGTTTAGTCCTGGTTTTGTTCTGGTTTAGTCCTGGTTTTGTTTTGGTTTAGTCCTGGTTTGATCCTGGTTTTGTTCTGTTTAGTCCTGGTTTAGTCCTGGTTTAGTCCTGTTTTAGTCCTGGTTTTGTTCTGGTTTTGTTCTGGCTTAGTCCAGGTTTAGTCCTGGTTTTGTCCTGGTTTAATCCTGGTTTTGTTCTGGTTTAGTCCTGGTTTAGTCCTGGTTTAGGTCTGGTTTAGGTCTGGTTTAGTCCTGGTTTAGTCCTGGTTTTGTTCTGGCTTAGTCCAGGTTTAGTCCTGGTTTTGTTCTGGTTTAGTCCTGGTTTTGTTCTGGCTTAGTCCAGGTTTAGTCCTGGTTTTGTTCTGTTTAGTCCTGGTTTAGTCCTGGTTTAGTCCTGGTTTAGTCCTGGTTTTGTTCTGGCTTAGTCCAGGTTTAGTCCTGGTTTTGTTCTGTTTAGTCCAGGTTTAGTCCTGGTTTAGTCCTGGTTTAGTCCTGTTTAGTCCAGGTTTAGTCCTGGTTTAGTCCTGGTTTAGTCCTGGTTTAGTCATGGTTTAGTCATGGTTTAGTCCTGGTTTAGTCCAGGTTTAGTCCTGGTTTTGTCCTGGTTTAATCCTGGTTTTGTTCTGTTTAGTCCTGGTTTAGTCCTGGTTTAGTCATGGTTTAGTCCTGGTTTAGTCCTGGTTTAGTTCTGGTTTAGTCCTGGTTTAGTCCTGGTTTAGGTCTGGTTTAGGTCTGGTTTAGTCCTGGTTTAGTCCTGGTTTAGTCCTGGTTTAGTCCTGGTTTTGTTCTGGTTTAGTCCTGGTTTAGTCCTGGTTTTGTTCTGGTTTAGTCCTGGTTTAGTCCTGGTTTAGTCCTGGTTTAGTCCTGGTTTTGTTCTGGTTTAGTCCTGGTTTAGTCCTGGTTTAGTCCTGGTTTAGTCCTGGTTTTGTTCTGGCTTAGTCCAGGTTTAGTCCTGGTTTTGTTCTGTTTAGTCCTGGTTTAGTCCTGGTTTTGTCCTGGTTTAGTCCTGGTTTTGTTCTGTTTAGTCCTGGTTTAGTCCTGGTTTAGTCCTGGTTTAGTTCTGGTTTAGTCCAGTGTTTAGACTGCGTCCCACTACTCTTCCCCTTTATCTACGTCTTTGTCTTGCCCCTCGATATCGAGCTGAGAGGACTCGGGGTACGAATGTTCCCCTAAGAAATGGGACACACTTCATTACCGTTTGCGCCATCGTCTCTCGCCTCTACCTGAGCTGCTCCGTCTACAGAGGCGACAACGACTGACGCAAACAAACGGAAACAAATGTCAAGGATTATCGGTACCTCAGCTCCACAAAAAAACTAGCTTGTTTATACGTGAAAGTTCAATGAAAACAATAACGTCGGCTAAACAGACGCCACTACAATTAAGGCTACACCCACACGACAACGCTCCTGGATTTTTTTTAGAGAGATAGAGAGGAGTAAAGAGAGGAAAGAAAGAGAGACAGATAAAGAGGGGCAGAGAGGAGGAGAGAGAGGAAAGAAAGAGAGACAGATAAAGAGGGGCAGAGAGGAGGAGAGAGAGGAAAAAAAGAGAGACAGATAAAGAGGGGCAGAGAGGAGGAGAGAGAGGAAAGAAAGAGAGACAGATAAAGAGGGGCAGAGAGGAGGAGAGAGAGGAAAGAAAGAGAGACAGATAAAGAGAGGCAGAGAGGAGGAGAGAGAGGAAAGAAAGAGAGACAGATAAAGAGGGGCAGAGAGGAGTAAAGAGAGGAAAGAAAGAGAGACAGATAAAGAGGGGCAGAGAGGAGGAGAGAGAGGAAAGAAAGAGAGACAGATAAAGAGAGGCAGAGAGGAGTAAAGAGAGGAAAGAAAGAGACAGATAAAGAGAGGCAGAGAGGAGTAAAGAGAGGAAAGAAAGAGAGACAGATAAAGAGAGGCAGAGAGGAGTAAAGAGAGGAAAGAAAGAGAGACAGATAAAGAGAGGCAGAGAGGAGTAAAGAGAGGAAAGAAAGAGAGACAGATAAAGAGAGGCAGAGAGGAGTAAAGAGAGGAAAGAAAGAGAGACAGATAAAGAGAGGCAGAGAGGAGTAAAGAGAGGAAAGAAAGAGAGACAGATAAAGAGAGGCAGAGAGGAGTAAAGAGAGGAAAGAAAGAGAGACAGATAAAGAGAGGCAGAGAGGAGTAAAGAGAGGAAAGAAAGAGAGACAGATAAAGAGAGGCAGAGAGGAGTAAAGAGAGGAAAGAAAGAGAGACAGATAAAGAGAGGCAGAGAGGAGGAGAGAGAGGAAAGAAAGAGAGGCAGATAAAGAGAGGCAGAGAGGAGGAGAGAGAGGAAAGGAGGAGAGACAGATAAAGACAGGCAGAGAGGAGGAGAGAGAGGAAAGGAGGAGAGACAGATAAAGACAGGCAGAGAGGAGGAGAGAGAGGAAAGGAGGAGAGACAGATAAAGATAGGCAGAGAGGAGGAGAGAGAGGAAAGGAGGAGAGACATAAAGAGTATGCAAAAGAGAGAGAAGTGAAGAGAGAAAGAGAGAGCATTTGGGGGTCAAATAGAGAAAGAGAGGGGGGATAGAGAGGAAAGAATGAGAGAACGAGAGAGAGAGAGGAGTAGAGAGAGGAAAGGAGAGACAGATAAAGAGTGCAAGAGAGAGAGAGAGAGAGAAGTGAAGAGGGAAATAGAGGAGGAGAGAGAGAGGAAAGGAGGAGAGACAGATAAAGAGAATGCAAAAGAGAGAGAGAAGTGAAGAGAGAAACAGAGAGGGTTTGGGGGTCAAATAGAGAAAGAGAGAGAGGGGGGATAGAGAGGAAAGAAGGAGAGAAAGATAAACCGAGAGGAGTAGAGAGAGGACAAGAGAAGAGACAGATAAAGAGCATACAAAAGAGAGAGAGAGAGACAAGTGAAAAGAGAAAGAGAGAGCGTTTGGGGGTCAAATAGAGAAAGAGAGAAAGATTAGGGGATAGAGAAGAAAGATGGAGAGAAAGAGAGACAAGGAGGAGTAGAGAGAGGAAAGAAGGAGAGACAGATAAAGAGAGAGAAAGAGGGTTTGGGGGTCAAATAGAGAAAGAGAGAAAGAGAAGGAGATAGAGAGGGGAAAGGAGAGACAGATAAAGAGTATGCAAAAGAGAGATAGAGAGAAGTGAAGAGAGAAAGAGGGGGGGCATGGAGGGCAAATAGAGAAAGAGAGAAAGATTAGGGGATAGAGAAGAAAGAAGGAGAGAAAGAGAGACAAGGAGGAGTAGAGAGGAAAGAAGGAGAGACAGATAAAGAGAGAGAAAGAGGGTTTGGGGGTCAAATAGAGAAAGAGAGAAGGAGAAGGGGATAGAGAGGAAAGGAGAGACAGATAAAGAATATGCAAAAGAGAGAGAGAGAAGTGAAGAGAGAATGAGAGGGGGTTTGGGGGTCAAATAGAGAAAGAGAGAGAGGGGGGATAGAGAGGAAAGAAGGAGAGAAAGATCTGGAGAGAATTATGATTTGGGCAAAAGAGAAAGAGAGAGAAAGACAGAGTGACAGACAGAGAGAGAGAGAGAGAATGACTGGGGATCAAGACCCTCCATCTTTCCGTCACCATGGCAACCCCGGGCGATGCGGTTGGCACGGTAACCCTCCTTAAAAGCTGATGACATCGTCGCAGCCGACAATGAAATGACTCCCGCTCCGTCCGTCCATTATCCGCGGAGGCGAGGGGTCTGTCATCATAATGTACATCATGTGTTTAAATCCTGCTTCAGAAGAGCTTCAGCCTGAGGGACAAAGATCAGGGAAAAATCAGGCACAAATCAGGCAAAAGAGGAAAAGAGTGGGTCTGAAATAACTGTAATGTACAATCCATTTGTCTGGTATTGGTGAGACTAAAATCTACAGAAGAGTTTTAGCCTGTGGGACAAAGATCAGGGGTAAATCAGGGAAAATTAGGCAAAAATAAGGGGAAAGAGTGGGTTGAAATAGCTGTAATATAGAATCCATTTGTTTGGTATTGGTTAGACTAAAATTTTCAATAATTTTAGCCTGTGGGACAAAGATCAGGGATAAATCAGGCAAAAATAAGAGAAAAGAGTGGGCTGAAATAGCTGTAATATAGAATCCATTTGTCTGGACAAAAATTTTGAAAAGTTTTAGCCTGTGGGACAAAGATTAGGGTTAAATTAGGGAAAAATCAGGCAAAAATAAGGGGTAAGAGTGGGCTGAAATAGCTGGAATATAGAATAAATTTGCCTGGACTAAAATTTTCAAAGCTTTTAGCCTGTGCGATAAAAATCAGGGTTAAATCAAAGAAAAATCAGGCAAAAATAAGGGGAAAGACTGGGTCAAAATAGCTGTATTATAGAATCCATTTGTCTGGTACTGGTTAGACTAAAACTTTCAACAGTTTTGAGCCTGTGGGACAAAGATTAGGGTTAAATTAGGGGAAATTAGGCAAAAATAAGGCGAAAGAGTGGGTTGAAACAGCTGGAATATAGAATAAATTTGCCTGGAGTAAAATTTTCAAAGCTTTTAGCCTGTGTGACAAAGATCATGAGCAAATCGAAGAAAAAATCTGTCAAAAATAAGGGGAAAGACTGGGTCAAAATACAGTTGTGGTCAAAAGTTTACATACACTTGTAAAGAACATAATGTCATGGCTCTCTTGAGTTTCCAGTTATTTCTACAACTCAGATTTTTCTCTGATCGACTGATTGGAGCAGATACTTCTTTGTCACAAAAACATTTATGAAGTTTGGTTCTTTTATGACTTTATTATGGGTTAACAGAAAAAGTGACCAAATCTGCTGGGTCAAAAATATACATACAGCAATGATAATATTTGGTTACATGTCCCTTGGCCATTTTCACTTCAATGAGGCACTTTTGGTAGCCGTCCACAAGCTTCTGGATGAATCTTTGACCACTCCTCTTGACTCCTCTTGAATGACAGTTCAGTTAAATTTGCCTTTCTGACTTGGACTTGTTTCTTCAGCATTGTCCACATGTTCTCTATGGGGTTTAAGTCAGGACTTTGGGAAGGCCATTCTAAAACCTTAATTCAAGCCCAATTTAGCCATTTAATTACCACTTTTGATGTGTGTTTGGGGTCATTGTCCTGTTGGCCCAAGACCCAACCTTCGGGCTGATGGTTTTAGGTTTTCTTGAAGAATTTGAAGGTAATCCTCCTTCTTTATTATCCCATTTTCTCTCTGTAAAGCACCAGTTCCATTTCCAGCAAAACAGCCCCACAGCAAAATACTACCACCACCGTGTTTGACAGTAGGCTTGGTGTTCTTGGGGTTAAAGGCCTCACCTTTTCTCCTCCAAACATATTGCTGGGCATTGTGGCCAAACAGCTGTTTTTGTTTCATCTGACCACAGAACTTTCCTCCAGAAGGTCTTATCTTTGTCCATGTGATCAGCAGCAAACTTTAGTCGAGCCTTAAAGGGATATGCCACCCCCAGGTCAAACTTGGGCATCTCCCCACAGTCCAGAGACTAAAATAAGTGATGAAAAGCGTTTTCCTGCTCACCCAGCCATTGTCCGAGTCTGTCGCCACTGACCGCCGCTGTATCTGCAGCTCCTCCGCCTTAGACTGGAGTCTAACGTCGCCAGAGAAAGATTTCGGGCAAAAGGAATTAATTTGCTCGATGCGTTTCCCAATTACTTTCTGTGTAGTGCGCATTCATATCGAGTGCAAATAAATGTGCAAATTAAACACGGAGAGCTTGACTTGGTCATTTTGGGTGGGAACTATTTTCCAGTGCAGAAAAAGACAGACGAAGCACACACCACGCTGCCAGCTGAACTCCCTTCCTGGTGCGTAACTGGGATTCCCCTGGCAGCGTGGTGTGTGCTTCGGCTGTGTTTTTCCGCACTGAAAAATAGTTCCCACCCAAAATGACCAAGTCAAGCTCTCCGTGTTTAATTTGCACATTTATTTGCACTCGATATGAATGCGCACTACACAGCAAGTAATTGGGAAACGCATCGAGCAAATTAATTCCTTTTGTCCGAAATCTTTCTCTGGCGACGTTAGACTCCAGTCTAAGGCGGAGGAGCAGCAGATACCGCGGCGGTCAGTGCTGACAGACTCGGACAATGGCTGGGTGAGCAGGAAAACGCTTTCCACCACTTATTTTAGTCTCTGGACTGTGGGGAGATGCCCAAATTTGACCTGGGGGTGGCATATCCCTTTAAGGTGCCGCTTTTGGAGTAAGGGCTTCCTTCTTGCGTGGCAGCCTCTCACTCCATGGTGATGCAAAACACGCTTGAGTGTGGACACTGACACCTGTGTTCCAGCAGCTTCTAATTCTTGGCAGATCTACTTTTTGGTGGTTCTCGGTTGACTCTTCACCCTCCTGACCAATTTTCTCTCAGCAGCAGGTGATAGCTTGCAAAACATGCTCCAGGTAAAATCCTCCAGCTGAGGTCCTGACCAAGCCGAGCAATAAGATCATGGAGATGGTCCCCGGGCGCCTGAAAGACGAGCTGCCCACTGCTCCTGAAGGATGGGTCAAATGCAGAGAAATAATTTCCCTACGGGGATGAATAAAGTCTGTCTTCTTCTTCTTGCATTTTCTTCTTGACCGTGGCAGTGCCATGGACTTTATACTTACAAACAATTGTTTGCACTGTTGCTCTTGGCACCTGCAGCTGCTTTGAAATGGCTCCAAGTGACTTTTCTGACTTGTTCAAGTCAATGATTCGCTTTTTCAGATCCGTGCTGAGCTCCTTTGACTTTCCCATTGTAGCGTTTGTGGGCGTTTGTATCCAATGAGCCCTATTTAAATGGTCTCAGAGAAGTCACACAAAATCACTCAGAAGTGAAGAGGCCATGTACGGAGCTCATTTCACCGACACAACTTTCTAAGTCACCAAAATTACTAGTTCATGTTGCTGTATGTATATTTTTGACCCAGCAGATTTGGTCACTTTTTCTCTTAACCCATAATAAAGTCATAAAAGAACCAAACTTCATAAATGTTTTTTTGTGACAAAGAAGTATCTGTTTCAATCAGTCGATCAGAGAAAATCTGAGTTCTAGACATAACTGGAAACTCAAGAGAGCCCTGACATTATGTTCTTTACGAGTGTATGTAAACTTTTGACCACAACTGTAGCTGTAATATTGATTCCATTTGTTTGGTATTGGTTGGACTAAAATTTTCAATAATTTTAGCCTGTGGGACAAAGATCAGGGATAAATCAGGCAAAAATAAGGGGAAAGAGTGGGTCAAAATAGCTGTAATATAGAATCCATTTGTCTGGCACGGTTTGACTGATCTGATTTTTTTATTTTTTTATCGAGAAGGATACGAGTCTGGTCTCCACCCCCTAAACATGATCGTCCAATCAGATTTGTTTATTTCAGTGACTGAAACGAAGCAGCTCATTGGTCACTCATCATTTTGTACACAGTAAACCCAAACTTCTATCAAGTGTTTCGCTCACTGATTCTACAGAAACCCTCCATGTTTTCCTGTCCCCTACGACATTTTCTTCCTTTCTTTTTTCCTCATAAGCAGCCGTATTTGTTTTGATACAGACAAACCATGTAGGTCCCTGATTGGCTGAGCCACCTGTCAATCACGCCCATCTGAGATTCAAAAATGGAGCTCAATCGTGATCATTCGCTCTGGTTCAGGAAGTAAATATTCAATTCATTTTTCCTCTAGACTTTATGAAAGATTTACAGGTGCATTATGCAGCTTTTTGGATGCTTATTTCTATGGATACGTCATTACTTTGCCTGGAATGTTCCACAGTGTGACATTAAACAGCTCTACTTTACATTTATTCAATTACAGCTGGTTTTAGAGCTCAAATATACCTAGAAAAACAGACATTCTCCACAGATCTGAGCTGTAACTTGGTCTGCTTTGGTTTCCATGAAGATAGAAAGGTTTAATGCCACACTGTGGAACATTCCAGACAAACTAATGCTAACTAATATCCATAACTCAGCTGTTTGAAGCCCAGAAACCACATTTAAAACAAGAGATTCAGTGAAATTCCTCATTAACTTTGCGGTTTATAAAGTTTCGGAAACACAGTATGGCATTAAACCTTTCTGTCGTCACGGAGACCAAACCAGACCAAGTTACGGGTCAGATCTGTGGAGAGGCGACCCCGCTCACAGTCAGAATGCCTTTAGTTTTGTTTTTCTTTGTACTGTTGAGCTATAAAACCAGCTGTAATTGAATACATGTAAAGTAGAGCTGTTTAATGTCATACTGTGGAACATTCCAGACAGACCAGTGACATCTCCATAGAAACAAGCAGCTGAATCTCTAGCAGGCGATGTGTGGGCAGTAACATATTCAAAAAGACGCTTCTCAAATCCAAGAAAATAGCTAAAATAGTTTGTTTAAAATGGTATTTGACATTCTGAAGTTCATATGATCTCCATTGTGTAAAGTTCAGCGGTTACCATGGAGACACAAAGCACACATTAGCAAACACTGTCAAAAACGTTTTAAGATCTGTCTGAAAAGTCGAGAAAAAAACGGAAAATGGATTTAAAGAGCAGGTTTTCAGTCCGGGCGTTCATGGGAGTAATGTTATGTGAGAGGGGCTTGTTTCACCGCACGAATCGGCTCGCAGGTCCGTTCTTTCTGCTCGGATTGTGCTGAAATGAAGCTCAGATTGACGTCCAAGAGAGCTTCAGACAGAGCAGTGCCTACAGTTAGCGTCGCAAACAAAATATAAACATGACAAAGTTAGTGCCGACAGTTCAAACTCCACATTCGCCTCAGAAAACGGCGCCATTATTCAACCCCAGAGACACGAGTGTCGTCAGGTAAAAGGACTTTAAAGATGCACTGTGGAACTTTTCTGGTGGTGGTTTTGCCTTGATTATTCCAGAGTATAGAAATAAACCTCGTAATCACACTGGAGACAGGTGAACGGTCAGATCTATGGAGAAGCGAGCCCGCACACAGAAAGAATTCATGTTTTTTTAAGGCATTTCTGAGCTGTAAAACACCTGTAAATGAACAAATACAAGGGACATACTGTACGTTTAATGCCCTACTGTGGAACATTCCAGGCAGAGACGTAACATCTCCATGGAGACAAGCAGGTAGCAGACCCTCCACCTTAGAAGTTACACAGTGCAGCTTTAAACCATAAGATTAATCCCAAACGAATAAAGAGAAGGAGAAACATTTGTGGGTCAGATGTTTTCAAAATGTCAGGTTAAATACATTTGACCCAAATATGACCCAGATTTTGGCAAAATTTGACCAAGATATGGCCCAGATTTGACCCAGATTCGAGAAGTATTAGTGGGTCAGATGTTTTGGGAACATTTCATATGTTAAATACATTAAACCCAGTTCAATACATATGACCCAGATTTGACCCAAATTTGACCCAGATATGACTCAGATTTGAGAAACATTTGTGGGTCAGATGTTTTGAAAATTTAATGTTAAAGGTCCCATGGCATGAAATTTTCACTTTCTGAGGTTTTTGAACGTTAATGTGAGCTCCCCTACCCTGTTTAGGGCCCCCCCCCCCCATGGTTAAAAGTTGCAAAATGTCTAAACTGAGCATTTGTGATCCTTTTCTGCGTTAGAAAAAATCAGAGCTCAAACGGGCGATTTTGAACAAGGCACCTTATTAACGTCAGATCGAAAAAAGAAATGCAAATGCAGTTCCACCCCCGTCTGTCTGTACTCAGCGTCTGTGTAAATCACGCCCAGAGAGTTTGGACTGCGAATGCGCTAGGCAATGCGAAATGCGTTTTTTTATTTGCCTGGAAGCACGTCCGAGTGTTTCTAGGCTCGGAAGTCCTTTATCTGAGCCTCTGGACCTTTGAACAGCAGTGGTTTAATTTTATTTTCTGTGGAAATGTGTTTATTTTTCAATGGAACGCTTCAAATCTCTCCCCCGTGCAAAAACACGGAAATGGATCAGAGGGCACAGCTGAGAGCTGAGAGTTTGGCCACGCCCACACCCTCTACTATAGGCCATCTCTTTTCTCCTCATTTGCATTCAAGCAACAACGCCCAGAATAAAGAGTTTGAGAGAGATATTTATGACTCTTTCTCATCTTATCTCTGTTTCTCATGCACTGAGCGTTGATTTTGAAGAAGGATTCATTTACAGTATTAGGGAACCATTAAGGAGCCATATAAAAGCATCAAGAAGTACCATGTCATGGGATTTTTAAATACATTTGACCTAGATATGACCCAGATATGATACAGATTTGACCCAAATTTGACCAAGATCTTACCCAGATTTGAACCAGGTATGAACCAGATTTGAGAAACATTTGTGGGTCAGATGTTTTGGGAAAATGTCATATGTTAAATACATTTGACCCAGATGTGACCCAGATGTGACCCAGATTTGACCCTTGACCCGGGTGCTGCTCTGTGTGCTCATTATAAAACCACTGTGGCGTTTTAGCTCCACGTCCTTCTGTCCTTCACCTACTGACACTGATTTTAATACAAGAAAAGAGAGGGATGGAGAGAGAGACAGAGGGAGAGAGGGAGAGAGAAAGAGAGAAGGGGAGGGATAGAGATAGAAGGATAGAGAGAGGATGGCGTAGAGTGATAGTGAGGGAGGAAGAGAGAGAGAGGAGGAGAGATAAAGAGAGAATGGAGTAAAGACAGATGGACAGGAGACGAAGAGAGGGGGAGAATAAGGAGAGAAAAAGGGAGGAGGAGAGTGTCAAAAATGAAAAGAGCGTATTCCTCATGTAATTATTCAGTTCATTAGAAATTCCCCCAAGATCCTCACGTTCACTTTTCTCTTCAGCCCTGGAACTCCCGATCTCGACGGAACTAAAGGTAAAAGGAGCTGTTCACTTGAAAACTACCACTTCATGACATCACAAGGTGGAACATTTTGAGCTTTGGAGATGTAAACAGACGAATAATAAAGAGTTACTCAAACATGTGAATGAAACAAAAAACAAGGTTATAGCATTAGAACATAAAGCTCACCAGAGTCCGTTTTGTCTAATATTGGACATTTTAATTTAATAAAATCAGATTTTTTAGTGACCCTCTCGAGCTCTCAGACGTCTGAGATGGAGAGAGTGAGTGATGGAGGGATGGAGAGAGAGTGAGTGATGGAGGGATGGAGATGGTAATAAAGGAGATGTGTCTTTGCTTCAGGCTTTGTGCAGAAGGAAGTTCCTCAAATGGACTTTGACAGTGAAACAGTTTTACACGGAGCTGGATCTCTAAAACTTCATTAAAGTTACATTTTCAGATATTGTCCCTCTGTGTTAAAAACGTCTCATACATCTTTATTTTCATACAGTGTGAAGCGGCTGGGATGAGGATCAGCTCCTCCAAATCCGAGGATCCGAGGTTCTCAGCGGGAAAAAGGTGGCGCCCTCTCCGGGTGGGTGGAGAGTCCCTCAGGTGGAGGAGTTCAAGTACAGTGGTCCCTCGCTCTATCGTGGTTCACTTTTCGCGGCCTCGATGTTTCGCAGATTTTTTTTCCAATTTTTTTTTTTTTTTTAATAGTGTAACATTTTGTTTACAGTGTAACATTGTGTCCTGCGTCCTGATTGGCTAAGAGACTAGACCAGGACTAAACCTGGACTAAACCAGGTCTAGACCAGAACTAAACCAGGTCTAGACCAGGTCTAAACCTGGACTAAACTGGGACTAGACCAGAACTAACCGGGACTAGACCAGGTCTAAACCGGGACTAGACCAGGTCTAAACCGCTCTTTGCTGGTTTCGTGCGGCTGTTTTGTGGCTCGCGCTGAGAGGACGCGGTCCGTGCGCGGCGGTTCTATCTCGTGCTTGTGGCGTCGCGCCGGTCACGTTTCTCTGCCACGGATTTGCCCACGATGAGGGGTGCACGTGTGGAGCTTCTCCAAGGGGTTGGTGCACGTCGCATCGCGTCCAGGGACGTGGCGGTGCTCCTCGCACGTCCGGCGGGGCTTCCGGGGCCGTGTCTCCCCCCCGCGTCACTATTAATACATTTTGTTGAAAATCTACAAAAGTTTGAGTGTTTAAACAAGTGTGTGTGTGTGTGGCGTTTTTAACCTTAAAACATGTAGAATAATTGTAAAACTGGGACTAGACCGGAACTAGACCAGGACCTAACCAGGACTAGGCCAGGTCTAAACCGGGATTAAATCTTTGCCTTGTTTCGTGACGGTCCACGTGTCCGAGCGCACCGTCCCCCCCGCTTCTATTAATACATTTTGATGAAAATTTACTAAAGTTTGAGTGTTTAAACGAGAGAGAAATGTGAGAAAATGTTAATTCCAGTCTGAGAAAGGCGTATAATGTGTGTGGTGAGGCATTTACAGCCTTAAAACATGTAGAATAATTGTAAAATATAAAGTTGTCCTACTTCGCGGATTTCACTTATTGCGGGTTATTTCTGGAACCGAACCCCAGCGATAAACGAGGGATTACTGTATCTCGTATCTGGTTCTGGGCGCGTCCCACCGGGAGGAGGCCCCGGGGAAGAACCAGGACACGCTGGAGGGACTATGTCTTGGTTTAGTCTTAGTTCAGTCCTGGTTTAGTCCTGTTTGAGTCCTGGTTTGGTCCTGGTTTAGTCCTGGTTCAGTCTTGGTTTCATCCTAGATTAATCCCGACTTGGTCCTGGTTGAGTCCTGCTTGTGTCCCACTGGAGTTCATTCCTGGTTTAGTCCTGGTTAAGTTCTGACCCAGTCTTGATTTAGACCTCGTTAAGTCTTGGTTTAGTCATGGTTCAGTCCTGGTTTTGACCTCGTTTAGTCCTCGTTCAGTCCTAGTTTAGTCCTACTTCAGATCAAGTTTATAATTTTGGTTTAGTCCTGGTTCCTTAAAAAAATGGACTAAAAACTAAATGATAAAAACCAAATGAACCTCGATAGAAAATTAAAGGAGACAATTTCAAACGTCAAGAGAAAACACAAAATCCAGTTACGGCTCAAATTTAAAATCACTTTATAATTTGCTCCGGTTAAGCCCGAGTCTCCGGTTAACCCTGTTCCCCTGATCACTGCCCTCTCCCTCTCCTCTCGTCTCTCCTCGGCCTGTTTCGGAGAGATAAACGCCGCTCGCCGTCCTCCCCGGAGTGACGCGTTTGATTGACACATGCTAACGAGCTAACAGGTGAGACAGGGCCGCGGCAGGAATGGCTAATGCTAACGCCGCGGAGCTGGGGAATAGACAACGGAGGAAAGAGAGAAAGACAGGAGAGGAGGAGGAGAGGATTTTGGGAGGGGGTTCAAGGACGAAGCAGCTAACGTGTGTGCCTGATTTTGTATGCAAAGTGCACAGTGAACGCCGTGTGGAATTTTGTTTCTTAGTTTCTTCGTTGTTTGTCACTGTTCGGACTTTTGTGGCTTTGTCTTTGTCTTTTATTCCTTTTCGTTTTCAAACTTGAAGGTTTTTAGTCCTGGTTTAGACCTGGTTTAGTCCTGGTTTAGCCCTACTTCAGATCAAGTTTATAATTTTGGTTTAATCCTGATTTAATCCTGGTTTAGTCCTGGTTCAGTCCTGGTTCAGCCCTGGTTCAGCCCTGGTTTAGTCCTGGTTCAGTCCTGGATTAGTCCTGGATTAGTCCTGGTTTAGTCCTGGTTTAGTCCTGGTTTAGTCCTGGTTCAGTCCTGGTTTAGTCCTGGTTTAGTCCTGGTTCAGCCCTGGTTCAGCCTTGGTTTAGTCCTGGTTCAGTCCTGGTTTAGTCCTAGTTTAGTCCTAGTTTAGTCCTGTTTTAGTCCTGGTTCAGTCCTGGTTTAGTCCTGGTTTAGTCCTGGTTCAGCCCTGGTTCAGTCCTGGTTTAGTCCTGGTTTAGTCCTGGTTCAGTCCTGGTTCAGTCCTGGTTTAGTCCTGGTTTAGTCCTGGTTTAGTCCTGGTTCAGTCCTGGTTCAGTCCTGGATTAGTCCTGGTTTAGTCCTGGTTCAGCCCTGGTTCAGCCTTGGTTTAGTCCTGGTTCAGTCCTGGTTTAGTCCTAGTTTAGTCCTAGTTTAGTCCTGCTTTAGTCCTGGTTCAGTCCTGGTTTAGTCCTGGTTTAGTCCTGGTTCAGCCCTGGTTCAGCCCTGGTTAGTCCTGGTTTAGTGCTGGTTTAGTCCTGGAATTTAGTCACTGGTTCAGCCCTGGACTAGTCCTGGCATATCTTAGTCCTGGACTAGTCCTGGTTTAGTCCTGGTTTAGTCCTGGTTTAGTCCTGGTTCAGCCTTGGTTTAGTCCTGGTTCAGTCCTGGTTTAGTCCTGGTTTAGTCCTAGTTTAGTCCTAGTTTAGTCCTGCTTTAGTCCTGGTTCAGTCCTGGTGCAGTCCTGGTTTAGTCCTGGTTCAGCCCTGGTTCAGTCCTGGTTCAGTCCTGGTTTAGTCCTGGTTTAGTCCTGGTTTAGTCCTGGTTCAGTCCTGGTTTAGTCCTGGTTTAGTCCTGGTGAGGACGTTAAATTCCGTTGATTTTCTTCTTTCTTCTTCGTGTTCTGACCACAGAACCTTCAGAACCTTCAGAACCTTCAGACGTGTGAGGAGCTGAAGTTCTGACTCGACACTCGGGACTAAAGAGTCTGTTAAAGCGCCGCGCTCCAACACAGCAAGAGACACTTTATTCAACTATGTACGTTTTTTATACATTTATATGTGAGTAAAACATGTTTCATTCATTTTCACAACAAAACGCGTAAAATAAATTCAGCTCATTAAAGGCACCATACCCCATTTTTACCTTTTTAAAAATGTAAAAAAAAACAGAGCTAGTTCACGTTATTCCTCACTTACCTGCTTCTGCATTCAGAGCATCATACTTACTCACCATGATAAAACTAGCATGCCAACAGTGCACTTCCTGATGGTTTTGTAAGGAGATAATGCTAAAACACATAAAAATAAACACAAAATACTTACTTCAAACTCACTTGTGAACAGGAGTTGAGGTTCGTTCCTGTTTTTTTGGGATGTTCCAGCTCCGCGGCGCCCCCTGTAGGAGGTGCTGAGTGCCTGCACTGCTATACAGTTCTGAATTAAATACATACACTGTTATATTTAAAGTACAATATGTAACTTTTCTGGTGCGGGTTCCAGCAGCTGCTTGTTTATCGCAGTTTGCTTGCCTGGAAAGTTCCTCAGTGTGGCATTAAACCAAGCTGTTTTGCTTTTATTCGATTACAGTTTTTGTTTTTTTAATGGTCAAAAATCGGTTATTATTGTGAGTGGGCTCGCCTCTGCACAGATCTGACCTGTAACTTGGTCTGGTGGCGTCATGACATCGTCTCCGGAGATGGACGGGTTTAAAGCCAAACTGCGGGACATTCCAGACAAAGCTCAAAATGCTCTGTTCCACCTTGTGATGTCATGAAGAGGTTTTCAGTAGAGCAGGTTTAAACAATATAATCCTGGTTCAGTCCTGGTTTAGTTCTAATTTTAGTCTTGGCTCGATCCTGGTTCAGTTCTAGTTCAACTGTGAATCGTTTCAGCGCCGCTTCATTCCCAGTTTAAAGTCCTGGTTTAGACCTGGTTCAGTTCTGACTCAGTCCTGGTTGAGTCCCGCTGGAGTTCAATCTTGGTTTAGTCTTAGGTCAGTCCTGGTTGAGTCCTGGTTCAGTTCTGACACACTCCTGATTCAGTCCTGGTTCAGACCTGGTTTAGTCTTGATTTAGTCCTGGTTCAGTCCTTGTTTCATCCTAGTTTAATCCTGACTTGGTCCTGGTTGAGTCCTGCTCGAGTCCCGCTGGACTTCAGTCTTGATTGAGTCCTGGCTAAGTTCTGACACAGTCCTCATTCAGTCCTGGTTCAGACAAGTCTTGATTTAGTCCTGGTTTAGACCTGGTTCAGTCCTAGTTTAATCCTGACTCAGTCCTGGTTGAGTCCTGCTCGAGTCAACCAGGAGTTCAGTCTTGGTTTAGTCTTAATTCATTCCTGGTTTTGTCCTAGTTGAGTCCTGGATAAGTTCTGACCCTGTCTTGGTTCAGACCTGGTTAAGTCTTGGTTTAGTCATGGTTTAGTTCTGGCTGAATCCTTGTTTCATCCTTGTTTCCTCTTAGTTTATTCCTGACTCGGTCCTGGTTCAGTCCTGATTCAGTCCTGGTTTAGTCCTGGTTTAGTTCTGGTTCAGTCCTGGTTTAGTTCTGGTTCAGTCCTGGTTTAGTTCTGGTTCAGTTCTGGTTCAGTCCTCGTTCAGTCCTGGTTCAGTCCTGGTTCAATACTGATTGGGTCCTGGTTTATTTTTTATTTTCAGTAGAGATCGGGAACTCCAGGGCTGAAACTATCCAGATGATTCTACTGAAGGTGTGTGGAGTTTAAAAACACAGTGGAGCACTTCTTCCTGTATCACCACATGACATCACGAGGTGGAATGGCGGGTTTTCAGTTTGAGAGAAGAACTCAGCCTAAATATGCAGAGATTTCTGTGTTAAACATGTAAAAATGAAACAAAACACAAGCTCTGTGACGAGAAAACGACATTAGAACAACATGGACATAAACACCAGGAGGATTTTTCAGTCGTCCTCACAGGAAAACCTACAGACACTCTTTCCTCCACTGTTTTTACAGCTTGGTCCGTTGTACACCAACACCTCCTTTATTTTAATTTTTAGCTCAAATTTTTGTCTAAAAACTACAAAATTGCACAACAGGTGGACCGTTTCCTCTGCTTGTTTTGTTACATCTACATCAGGCTCGCTCCTTATTGACTCTACCTGATTTTTACCCAAGGATTTGAGAAAAACCTGTCAGATTTATCATATAAGCAGCTATTGAGGCCAGAATAAATCCTGGTTCAGTCCTGGTTCAGTCCTAGTTTAGTCCTGGTTCAGTCCTGGTTTAGTCCTGGTTCAGCCCTGGTTAATCCTGGTTTAGTCCTGGTTCAGTCCTAGTTTAGTCCTGGTTCAGTCCTGGTTTAGTCCTGGTTCAGTCCTAGTTTAGTCCTGGTTCAGTCCTGGTTTAGTCCTGGTTCAGTCCTAGTTTAGTCCTGGTTCAGTCCTGGTTTAGTCCTGGTTCAGTCCTGGTTTAGTCCTGGTTCAGTCCTGGTTTAGTCCTGGTTTAGTCCTGGTTCAGTCCTGGTTCAGTTGCTCTCGGCATCTAATCAGGAAGTGCACATCAGCATGCTAGTTGTCGTTAGCTTTAATACGACTGCAAAACGTGTCACTGCGAAGAAGTAACAATAAACAGCTCTGCGTCGAATAAAAAAGCGTTTTGTCAGTTTTATTGTCAGGAAGTACACGTTAGCATGCTAGTTGTTGTTTGCTTTACGATCACAAAAAAACCCCAAATTATAAACTCATCGTGGTGCGTAATTTGGACCGCTGCAAACTGTTTTAAAATGAACTACTTCTGTGTTTTATGTATTTTTTAATTAAGTACAGAGACTTTAAGGACCAAAATGTAACAGGTTAATGAAAACAGGGAAAAAATCAAACGAAGGACTAAACCAGGACTAAATCTAGACTAAAAAGAGACTGAACCAGGATCAAAA
Source organism: Paratrypauchen microcephalus (assembly GCA_036785185.1). Classification (NCBI taxonomy): domain Eukaryota; kingdom Metazoa; phylum Chordata; class Actinopteri; order Gobiiformes; family Gobiidae; genus Paratrypauchen; species Paratrypauchen microcephalus. Next base: position 2,134,437 of record JAVJIX010000051.1, read on the forward strand.
GATAGATGGGAACCAATTACGACTAAAAAGCAAGTCAAATTTACCACCACAAGTAAACAGTACCTTGAAAACCCCGGTGGTAGAATGTAAAGTAAAACTAGTGCTGTTTTCCAGTAAAAATCCCACACATGCCTTTAAACAGAGCATTTCCATACTAATTATTCACGTTTTAAGCCTAAATCTGTCCACCATCTTGATTAAAATGCACAAATTGTCCAGTAATCGTTTTCTAGTGGAGATTTCCTGGACGCTAATTGTCAGAAATGAATGAGCTGTTATCGAAACGCAGGCTCTCCTTATCAGTGATTTTACAGAGGGAAGTTATCTCGACACGCAAGCAATTAATATTCAAATGGATGAATCATGTGTTTGAGTCTCTGTACCTGATTTTACGGCTTAAAAAACATTTTAAAAAAACAGAACTAGTTCATTTGGAAATTGTTTGCAGTGGTCCAAAGTTCTTCAGATCCTCTTAATTACTCACCACGATGAGTTTATAAGTGTTTTTCCACAACTTTCAGAGCCCAGAGCGGAGTTTTGTTGTGAAGGTAAAGCTAACAACAACAACAGCAACAACTAGCATGCTAACAGCGCACTTTCTGGTTCTCGGCCAATAAAACTCTGTAATTAGATGCAGACAGAACACGGCAGACTTGTTCTGAGCTCCTTATTGAGCTGCAGTGACGTTACGCTGGGGGTGTTCTGCGTGCGTCTCTATTGGTGGACTGTTCAGTGGTTACCATGGCGACAATGCACACATTTGCGAAAAAAAAAAAGCCAAAAATATTTTAATATAGTCTGAAAATTCAAGTGAAAAATACAAAATGGAAGCACAGTAGTTCAGTCCACAGAGCCGACGGTTGGCGGTTTGAATCCGATCCACAGGTTGGCGGTGCGATTCCAGCTCCCACAGAAGAATACTGTTGTTGTGTCCTTGGGCAAGACACTTAACCCACCTCGCCGTGAGTGTGTGTGTGAACCGGTGAGTGGTTCCTTGTTGTGAATAAAGCGCTTTGAGCCTTGAAGGTGGAAAAGTGCAGTATAAAAATGTGACCATCACGTTGGGGGTGTTCTACATTATCTCTTTTGGTGGACATATTCAACAGTTGCCATGGTGACGCAACGCACACATTAGCAAATACTGCCAAAAGTGCTTTACGATCGTCTGAAAACTCAAGAAAAAGAATACAAAATGGATTTAAAGAGCACATTTTCAGAGTCTTTGATCACGAGTGCACAGCCCTGCTTGGTGGCATGAAGCTGGGGGGCCTGGCAGAAACCAGGGTTCTGGCAAATTGTCTGTTCGCCTGGGTTCTAAAAGTGTATTGATTATGTTAAATTTCCCCCTTTTTCGGTGTAATCAATTCTCCTGAAAATGTGATTCAGATGGACTATTTGTTTTCTGTGTTTAGACTTCCTTGCATGGACACCCCCAAGGTCACAGATGTGGCTTATCACGGCACTCTACAAAAACATTGGCACACTATCTCGGACACACTGACATGTATTTATGTAAACATATTGCCCTGTCTATTTTTAGGAATGTCTGCCTCTACTTCAGTTTTTAATCAATTTCATTGCTCCCTTGCCCCACCCTTCCCTTTGTCGCCAAAGAAAAAAAAAAAAACACCGTATGTTACCTGTCCAATTGTTTTCTGTCATAACATGTTGTGAATAATTGTCTGTACTGCACTTTTCCATTCTGTATCTCCGAGTCGGCGGTGTGCACATGCGCGTGGCCCCTCCCCCAGTCGCTCCATCACTATCCTGCCTGGTTAGCGGGGAAACAAAATTTCAAATTCACTCTATGTACATGTACATATGTTTTTTTGATAATAAAGCAAACTATGACTAACTATGACTATGGTCCTGTTTAGGAGTTTGATTCTTTTGACAAAAAGGTGACAGTGACTAACTGAAAAACTGTTATTGTCACTGTATGTGAAAGGGCCTTGTTTAACAGCACAAATTAGCTCGACTGTTGTAGTTCCAGTTAAATCAGTCCTTTATGGTCAGATTGTGTTAAAATAAAACTCAGATTTAAGTGTCATGGAGCTTCAGACAGAGCAGTGCCTACAGTTAGCATCACACTGCCAGGAAATACTGATAACAACAGCTGCAAAGTACATACAAAATACAATAAATCTGTACTGGGAACACAATTTGCTCAAACACATGTGAAAAATCAGGTAGAGGATGTTTAAAATAAGGTAAATAAGGGTTAGTAAAGAAAATGAACTTGGCAGAAAGTCGATTTTTTTATAGTCTTAATATTTAATGCAAAAAAAAGTATAAAAATCACGCAACAACACACATTTGGCAAATACGAACCCCAAGAAAACACGGTTATAGCGAGTAGCATCAGTTTCATTGTTTAAAAATAATTAAACATAGACTTTTTATTTCAAACACCACACAAAAAGCGTTGACAAATATATAATGAATTCATACGAGGGTAATAAAAACGTCCAAAAACGGGGGAGGGACTTAAAATCAAGGACGAACGGACGCTTTGAAGTTAGGCGTGTCACTTCCTGCTTCCTGTTTGTCGCGGTCTACTTCCCGGTCGGGTGTTGTGACAGGAACGCGACTGCTTCCTCTGTGCAAACTCAGCACGGCCTTCCCACCCGGATACCCCTTTATACAGTACAAATATGGCTTCCACGGGATCAGCTCGGAATTACCCATAAACCAAGTGTGCGTTAAATTATTAAATCATATAGATATCTACATTAACAGTGCGCGATGTAAAAATATATTAAATTAAACATACCTGTCCCTATTCTCCTAAATATGACTTATTTACAAGGTTTAGGAATTAAATAATTGGCAGAAATTGGCAGCACAAAAGCAGTTTAACCTGATCTAGTGTGATTTATTTGAATCCAGATCAATATTCTGAATTCAAGACTCGATATTAAAATTCGGCAGTGTAGTTTTGCGTTTACAAAACGAGCTAAGGATTTAAAGATGCACCGTGTAGCTTTTCTGGAGGAGTGTGTGCCGCTACCTGCTTGTCTCAACGGAGATTTGGGTTATTGTTTTAACAGGAATGTTCCACAGTAGGGCTTTAAAGTTGAGGCCAGTGGCGGATACTCAGTGGTACTCCGTTTGGTTAAGTTGTTAAAACAGTGCCTGTTTAAAAATGCACTGAAAGCGTAAAAAGTAGAAGCATTTTGAACAATTAAAGCATCAAATGGAGTGATGTTACTAAAAAATGCAGCTGATTTTAAGTGATCAAATTTTTCTTACATTTTCTAGCTGTTTTTGTGTATTTGTTTTGCTTGAAGTTGGGACGTTAACTCAAATTAAACGTGCTGAAAATCAGCCATTTGAGCGGGTCTATAAAAGTACAGACGTCTGCTTTCAAAAGTACTGAAGGAAAAGTATAGATACCTCAAAGTACTGTGCTTTTACTTTTCTATTTTGTCACCTTCCACCACTGGACTAGAGATGGGAGTGCACGGATGGATACTAGAAACTAACCAGAACCTAACCCGAAACTAACTCGAAACTATCTTGAAACTAACTCGAAACTATCTTGAAACTAACTTGAACTTAACTCAAAACTACCCAAAAACTAACCAGAAACTAACTCAAAACAAATTCTAAACTAACTTGAAATTAACTCGAAACTAACTAGAAACTAACCAGAAACTAACTTGAAATTAATTCTAAACTAACTTGAAACTAACTCGAAATTAAGTCAAAACTAACTCAAAATTAACTCAAAACTAAGTAGAAACTAATTCGAAATTAACTAGAAACTAATTCGAAACTAACTCGAAATTAACTAGAAATTAACTCGAAACTAACTCAAAACTAACTAGAAATTAACTCGAAACCAACTCAAAACTAACTAGAAATTAACTCAAAAGTAATTTGAAACTCGAAACTCAAAACTAACTAGAAACTAACTCAAAACTAACTCGAAACTAACTCAAAACTAACTCAAAACTAACTCAAAACTAACTCAAAACTAGCTCGAAACTAACCGGAAAATGGGCAAATGAAGTCTCCTATTGAATAACTGCTAAAGAGTTGAATGGGCGTTTGTTCAGTTGTGGCGTATCCTCTGTGACTGTGTGAAAAGTTCCAGAGTGCATCTTTAAACCGTTTCCTGCTCTTGTATCTGTGTTCCGTTGTGTCGGGACTATTCTACCTTCAAACCGCGCCTATAACCGGGTTCTTCCTCCGCGGATCCGGCTGCCTTCCGTCTCCGTATCCGTAGCGATCGTCGATGTAGCGGCCGGGGCTCGCCTGCCTGTGGCCGTCTCTCTTGGCGGGCTCGTACTGCTGCTGGCGCCCCCTCTGGTCGGGGTAGGGGTAGCGTTGGTTGGCGGACTGGGGCAGAGGGAGCTGTTCTCTGGGGAAGTTCGGGTCGTAGTAGCCCGAGTCGTTGGAGGTGGATCTTGGGTAGTCGTATGGGTCCCTCCTACGAGAGAAAACACAAAAAAAATCTAAATATTTCATCGAATTATCTTATTACTTAAAGAAGTATTGTGTAACTTTGCCTGGAATGTTCCACAGTGTGACTTTAAACAGCTCTACTTTACGTTTATTCAATTACAGGTGGTTTTAAAGCTCAAAAATACCAAGAAAAACAACATTCTGACTGTGAGCGGGGTCGCCTCTCCACAGATCTGAGCTGTAACTTGGTCTGGTTTGGTCTCCATGAAGACCACCACACAAGACCCTCCACCAGAAAAGTTACACAATACAGCTTTAAAGGTCCCACATCATTTTAAGCTGAATCACTTTTCGTTCATTGATCCTCGATGACGTTTTTTGTGATTTTTTTCCTTTCTTTTTTCCTCGTAAACCGCCATATTTGTTTTGATACCGACAGGCTGTGCTTGTCTCTGATTGGCTAATCCACCCGTCAATCACGCCCATCTGAACTTTGAGATTCAACAGACCCAGGCTCCGCTCTTCGGAAAGTAACTTCGATGTTGTTTTCAGAATAACGGCGAGGATTAAGTCTGAAAATTATAATTATTTATGTGTTCAAAATAGTAAAATGTGCACCACGATGATTAATTTGATGTATTTTATTTGTAAAAATTAGTAACCTTTATGAGTCATGTGCCCCGGAAGTAAACAAAGAGAAATAGATGCCGCCAAAGAGAAAAGACGTCAAACTTTTAAGAAACAATACTTAAATACCGCTTATTTTTTTTGTTTTTACGGTGATTTAGACCTGGTTTAGTTTTTCTTTAGACCTGGTTTAGACCTGGTTTAGTGCTCTGATTGGTCCAAACACTCTAATCTGTGCTCTGATTGGACCAATCAGAGCACAGATTGGAGTGTTTGGACCAAACGCCCCATGCCGTGCTCCGATTGGTCCAAACGCTCCATGCCACGCTCCATACTGTGCTCCGATTGGTCCAAACGCTCCACGCCGTGCTCTGAATTGGTCCAAACGCTGCACGCCATGCTTTGATTGGTCCAAACGCTCCATGCCACGCTCCACGCCGTGCTCTGATTGGTCCAAATGCTCCACGCCGTGCTCTGATTGGTCCAAATGCTCCATGACACGCTCTGATTGATCCAAACGCTCCACGCCACCCTCCACGCCGTGCTCTGATTGGTCCAAATGCTCCATGACACGCTCTGATTGGTCCAAATGTTCCACGCTGTACTCTGATTCGTCCAAATGCTCCACGCCGTGCTCTGATTGGTCCAAATGCTCCATGACACGCTCTGATTGATCCAAACGCTCCACGTCACCCTCCACGCCGTGCTCTGATTGGTCCAAATGTTCCACGCTGTGCTCTGATTGGTCCAAATGTTCCACGCTGTGCTCTGATTGGTCCAAACGCTCCACGCCGTACACGTTACAGACGTCACACGGGTGGGAGGAGCTCGCCCGCATTGAGGAAGTAAATGTGGAAGAGAAATTTATTTTTGGGCCCCTAAAAACAACACGACGGCGTCTTGGGTTCAGATTCAGGTTTGATTAAAGTTCTTGGGTTGGCGAGCGCTTAGCAACAAGGCTGTCAATCAAAACTTGATTTAGGGACAAAATAACAAAATAAAAACACCAGGATCACGTCGAGTGGGTTAATACGAACGTTTTAAGACCAAAATGAGTCTGACAGCGGCAGTTCCAGAGAAAGAGACAACGATTTTCAACATAAGTCACTCTTGAAGACGCCTGTTGCCCACTTCCTGTTTGGAACACGCCGGCGAACACGTTAGCTATGTCCGTTTATATACACAGTCCGCCTCGCCGTCCTCCGACCCTCAAACGGGGCACTTTCCCTCCGGATTTACCCCCTAATCGCCTAAAGCCCCAGCTGCCCTCCCGTCACCGAACACCACCAGACCGAAATTCCTCCGTCCACAAACGCAGATGTGATAAGTCCATCCGTCTGGCGGCGCCGCGTCCAAACCGACTTTTCCAGACGTAATTATAGCGTCAATACGAGTTTAAAGATAGAAAATCAGATCCTAATCGATATTTAAACGAGTATTCAAACTAGGTCCTCGTATTTCGCAGGTATCGATATAAAAAAGTCCCATCGACAGGACAGAAATGAAGCTTTCCTGAACGATCAGAACACGTAACCATGACGATCTAGGTTTGATATTCGTTTCAGTATCGATTGTCTGATTTTTGATACGTTTCCAGGGTGATTTCTCCGTGTTTTTATTTTGGTGAAGACGGGTTTAAATCTGGTTCAAACTGGTTTAAAGAGCCGACGACCAAAGCCTCAAGACTGAGAGAAATTAGAAAAATGAGCAGATGAAGGAGGGAAGGAGAGAGGGAGAGAGTGGGAGGGAGGGAAGGAGAGGAAGGAAGGAGGGAGGGAGGGAAGAAAGGAGGGAGAGGCAGAGAGTGAGAGAGGGAGGGAGTAAAGGAGAGAGGGAAGAAGGAAGGGCCAGAGAGGAAGAGGGAGGGAAAGAGGGAGGAAAGGAGGGAGGGAGACGGAGAAGGAGAGAGAGAGAAGGAGGGAGGGATAGAGAGAGGGGGAAGGGGAGAAAGAGGGAGGGAGGGAGGGAAGAAAGTAGGGAGAGAGGGAGGGAGTAAAGGAGAGAGGGAAGGAGGAAGGGCCAGAGAGGAAGAGGGTGGGAAAGAGGGAAGAAAGGAGGGAGGGAGACGGAGAAGGAGAGAGAGAGAAGGAGGGAGGGATAGAGAGAGAGGGGGGGGGGGGGGGAAGAAAGTAGGGAGAGAGAGGGAGGGAGTAAAGGAGAGAGGGAAGGAGGAAGGGAGAGAGAGAAAGAGGGAGGGAGAGAAGGAAGGAAGGAGGAAGGGAGAGAGAGGAAGAGGGAGGGAGAGAGGAAAGAAAGGAGGGAGAGAGAAAGAAAGAGGGAGTGAAAGGGACAGAAGGAGGGAGGGAAGAAAGGAGGGAGTGAGACAGAGAAGGAGAGAGGGAGGGAGGGAATAAAGGAGGGAGAGAGAAGGAGAGAGGGAGGGAAGAAAGGAGGGGGAGGCAGAGAAGGAGAGAGTAAAGGAGAGAGAGAGGGAAGGAGGAAGGGAGAGAGAGGAAGAGGGAGGGAAGGAAGGAGGAAGAGGGAAGGAAGGAGAGAGGGGAAAAAGGAGGGAGAGAGGGAGGGAAGAAAGAGAGGGAGGGAAAGTAAAGCAGGGCGGGAGGGAGGGAGAGGAAGAGAAGCAAAGAGAGGGAAGAGAGGGAGAGAGAGGGAAAGGGACAGAGGACGAGAGACAGAAAGAGGGAGAGAGGGTAGGAAAGGGAGAACAGCCAGAGAGGGAGAGAGAGAATGGTTTGAGAAGAGAGAGGAGGCAGTGACTCAGGTGTGGGGGGAAAAAAAGAGGGGAGAGAAAAGGAAAGGAAGAAGGGATGAAGAGATGGTGAGAGAAAGAGAGGAGGAAAGAGAAGGTCAGAAAAGAGGGAGAAAAACAGAAGGGGAAATGGAATAAAGAGATTTCCACTTTCACGATTTCAAAAGTCGCGTCTCTAAATCCCACGGACGAGCACCTCAGCGCAGGTCTTGGTCTGGACTCTGGTCTGGACTCTGGTCTGGACTGTGGTCTGGACTGTGGTCTGGACTCTGGTCTGGACTCTGGTCTGGGCTCTAGTCTGGGCTCTAGTCTGGACTCTGGTCTGGACTCTGGTCTGGACTCTGGTCTAGACTCTGGTCTGGACTCTAGTCTGGGCTCTAGTCTGGGCTCTAGTCTGGACTCTGGTCTGGACTCTGGTCTGGACTCTGGTCTAGACTCTGGTCTGGACTCTGGTCTGGACTCTGGTCTGGACTCTGGTCTGGACTCTGGTCTAGACTCCGGTCTGAGTCCCGATGGGATCGAGTCCGAGATCAGGGTCTAAAGAGGGTCTAAATATGAACCTGACCCACATCTCAGACCAGAGACCAAAGACCACCCAGAGACCGGAGCGCTGGTGGTCCTTCAACTCATTTAAACCACCAAATCCCTCTAAAGCCAAATAATATAAACACTTGGAGATGTTAGTGGTGTAAAGGTTCCGCAGTGTGGCATTAAAGCTGCACCGTGTAGCTTTTCTGGTGGAGATGGGCCCGTTTCAAGACGATACAGAGAAAAACGTGACTAAAAATAGAAGACGGACACAGAAAGTATAGACAAAAAAACAGACAGATGAGTTAAAGGTGCATTGCGTAACTTTTTATCTTCATGGAGACCAAACTGGACCAAACTACAGGTCAGATCTGTGGAAAGGCAATCCCCCTCACAGTCAGAATGTCTTTGTTTTGGTTTTTCTAGGTGTTTTTGAGCTCTAAAACCACCTGTAATTGAATAAACATAAAGTAGAACTGTTTAATGTCACATTGCGGAACATTCCAGGCAGAGCGGTAACGTCTCCATAGAAACAAGCAGGTGATGGACCCCCAACCGAAAAGCTACACAGTGCAGCTCCACAGATCTGACGTGCAGCTACATCAGGTGGTGCCAAATGCTTGTGTCCATGGAGATATCCAAGACGTGCTGCTCCTCTGACACTTTTGACCCGGTTTATTTTTTGTTTAGTCCTGGTTTAGTCCTGGTTTAGTCCTGGTCTTGGTTTAGTTTGGATCCTGGTCAAGTCTTGGTCAACTCAGCTGGTTTAGTCCTAGTTTAGTCCTGGTTTAAACCTGATTTATTCCTTGTTTAGTACTGGTTTAGCTCTAGGTTAGTCTTCGTTTAGACCTGGTTTAGACCTGGTTTAGTCCTGGTTTAGTCCTGGTTTAGTTCTAGTTTAAACCTGATTTATTCCTTCTTTAGTACTGGTTTGGCTCTAGGTTAGTCCTGGTTTAGACCTGGTTTAGACCTGGTTTAGTCCTGGTTTAGTCCTAGTTTAAACCTGATTTATTCCTTGTTTAGTACTGGTTTAGTCTTTGTTTAGTCATAGTTTAGACCTGGTTTATTCCTGGTTCAGTTCTGGTTTAGTTTCTGTTTAGTTCCGGTTCAGTTCCTCTTAGGTTTTGGTTTAGGCTGGTTTAGTTTTTTGTTAAATCCTGGTTTAGATCTGGTTTAGTTTTGGTTCAATCCAGCTTTAGTACTGGCTTAGTCCTGCTATAGTCCTGGTTTAGTTCTAATTTAGAGTTAACACTGGGTTGATCCCAGTCTAGTCCTGCTCCAGTCTGGGTATAGTCCTGGGTTAATCCTGGTTCAGTCCAGGTCTTGGGTCAGGGACTCTGGTCTCTGGTCTGGACCCTGGACCACCCATAGACCAGGTTCAGTTTCACTCTGTCACCAAAAGGATCAGGCTCTTTCAAAACCTCACATTCTTATTTTAGCTAAAAGTCCAGGACTAAAAAGAACTAAACAGAACTAAACCAGGATTAAACCAGGTCTACACCAGGACTAAACAGAACTAAACCAGGTCTAAACCAGGACTAAACCAGGTCTACAGCAGGACTAAACAGAACTAAACCAGGAATAAACCAGGTCTACACCAGGACTAAACAGAAATAAACAGAACTAAACTAGAACTAAACCAGGACTAAACCAGGTCTAAACTATGACTAAACAAAGACCAAACCAGAACTAAACCAGGTCTACACCAGGACTACACGAGGACTAAACCAGGACTATACCAGGTCTACACCAGGACTAAACTAGGACTAAGCCAGGACTGAACCAGGACTGAACCAGGACTGAACCAGGACTGAACCAGGACTGAACCAGGCCTAAACCAGGTCTAAACCAGGTCTAAACCAGGACTAAACTAGAGCTAAACCAGTACTAAACAAGGAATAAATCAGGTTTAAACTAGGACTAAACTAGGACTAAACCAGGATTGAACCAGGACTGAACCAGGACTGAACCAGGTCTAAACCAGGACTAAACTAGAGCTAAACCAGTACTAAACAAGGAATAAATCAGGATTAAACTAGGACTAAACTAGAGCTAAACCAGTACTAAACAAGGAATAAATCAGGTTTAAACTAGGACTAAACCAGGACTAAACCAGGATTAAACCAGGACTAAACCAGGACTAAACCAGCTTTATTGTCAGCTTGACAATAAAGCTGACTTTGAACTTTGAACTTGATTGAACCAGGACTAAACCAGGACTGAACCAGCCCAGTTGATCTCCATACTCGTCCGACCCTGTTGAACCTGATCTACCTGAACCGTTTGAACCTCTCTGTGTTGTAAATTTAAACGTTTGGACTTCTAGACTCTCCAGTTCTGAACTTTATTGATTGGTTTATTGACATGAGCTTTTAACAGTGATTATAAACGAGCATGAGGTCATCAATAAGTGTCCGGGGCATCTGACTCATGTGAGGGATTCGTCCAGCCGCACTCGCCTCTGATTTATATTTGATGTACAGGAACACGTAATCCTATGTCACCACGACAGTGACACATTTAGACCTGGTTTAGTCCTGGTGTAGTCCTGGTTTAGTCCTGGTGTAGACCTAGTTTAGTCCTGGTGTCGACCTAGTTTAGTCCTGGTTTAGACCTGGTTTGGTTCTGGTTTAGTCCTGGTTTAGTCCTGGTGTAGACCTAGTTTAGTCCTGGTGTCGACCTAGTTTAGTCCTGGTTTAGACCTGATTTAATCCTGGTTTAGTCCTGGTTTAGCTCCAGTTTAGTCCCGGTTTAGTCCTAGTTTAGCCCTGGTTTAGACCTGGTGTAGTCCTGGTTGAGTCCTGGTTTAGACCTGGTTTAGACCAGGTTTAGTCCCCGTTTAGTCCCGGTTTAGTCCTGGTTTAGTCCTGGTTTAGACCTGGTTTAGCCCCAGTTTAGTCCCGGTTTAGTCCCAGTTTACCCCTGGTTTAGTCCTGGTTTAGTCCCGGTTTAGCCCTGGTTTAGTCCTAGTTTAGTCCTGGTTTAGTCCTAGTTTAGACCTGGTGTAGTCCTGGTTGAGTCCTGGTTTAGTCCTGGTTTAGTCCCAGTTTAGGCCCGGTTTAGTCCTAGTTTAGCCCTGGTTTAGTCCTGGTTTAGACCTGGTGTAGTCCTGGTTGAGTCCTGGTTTAGACCTGGTTTAGTCCTGGTTTAGTCCTGGTTGAGTCCTGGTTTAGCCCCAGTTTAGTCCCGGTTTAGTCCCGGTTTAGTCCTGGTTTAGACCTGATTTAATCCTGGTTTAGACCTGGTGTAGTCCTGGTGTAGTCCTGGTTTAGACCTGATTTAATCCTGGTTTAGTCCTGGTTTAGACCTGATTTAATCCTGGTTTAGACCTGGTGTAGTCCTGGTTTAGACCTGGTGTAGTCCTGGTTGAGTCCTGGTTTAGACCTGATTTAATCCTGGTTTAGACCTGGTGTAATCCTGGTTTAGACCTGGTTTAGCCCCGGTTTAGCCCCAGGTTAGCCCCGGATTAGTCCTGGTTTATAGAATTAAATATGGAGTCACACTGCAAAGAAAATAAAATAAGATTACTTTTTTTATTTTTTTATTTTTATATTAAAACCAAAACTAAATCCAGAACTAAACCAGGTCTAAACCAGGTCTAAACCAGGACTAAACAGAACTAAACCAGGTCTAAACCAGGACTAAACAGAACTAAACCAGGTCTAAACCAGGACTATGTGAAGTCCTAGAGCTTTAGTGTTTTCCGTTTGACAGTGAAAAATTCTTTTAATCATAAAGTTTGGGGGAGGGTCCAGCGAATCGTCCTGCACCTGCCCAAAGGAAACACCACCAGGAAATGACTAAACCCCCCGTCCTCCTCTTCTTACCCATCAAATACCCTCCCTCCTCTTCTTACCCCTTCACATACCCTCCCTTCTCTTCTTACGCCCTCACATACACCCCTCCTCTTCTTACGCATCAAATACCCTCCCTTCTCTTCTTACCCCCTCACATACCCCCCTCCACAAATACCCCCCTTATTACCCCCCCCCCCCCAACCACCACCATATTAAAGGGCCTAGAATAACTGCAGACAGCTGGAGGTACCATCTGTGTGCACGACTGAAGACATTTCCTTTCTTCACCGCGAGATTAATCGTCTATGAACTAGTTTGGTGGTAGTTTCCGGATTATTTGTGTCAGACAGTGTCCCGTGTGTGTCAGATGCCCTCCCTCGTCTCCACGGGGTCTGATTCTGTGGAAAACCTGCTGACGCTGAACTTTAGAGCTCCACAAACACGTTCTGAAACACTCTGGGAAACATGTTTTTTTTGCTCGTACTGTACTAGAACCAAGTGTAATTGCACATCCACAACAGTAGTTGGCAGTGGCGCTCTCGTTGTCACTCTGGAGCAGGGGGCGGCAACCTTAAATACTCGATATACAGAACAGACTCACCATCAGCAGAACATCCTCTGTCACAGAAAAAACACGTATATTCCACTGAGTCGTGTCCTTTAGTCCGACAGAAGCTGACGCATCAGCGGCACAAGGACAGAGCGTTTTTTTTCAGCGCTTTTAGTTTATACAAATGAGCCATGTGGTTTTAAGTTTCATTTCTGTAAAATGTAAACAAATGTGGCAAAGCTGCATTAAAAACACATTAATATTTGAGTCCTCAGTGCAAAAAGACAGTCTTTGCTGGAAGTTTTTTTCTTTCTTTTTTTGTTTTTAATGTTAATAAAGGATACAGTGTTATCCAGAGATGTACTAATAACAATTTTCTAGACAAATAATACTATTTATAGTCACGCGCGGGAAGGGGTGTGTGTGAAATTTTTTCATTACAGGGCATTACAGAAAATAATTGAGAAGCACCGTGTTAGTATAACAGTTTAAAGTGGTAGTAGCAACAGTAGCAGTAGTAGTAATAGTAGCAGCAGCAGTAGTAGTAGTAGTAGTAGTAGTAGTAGCAGCAGTAGTAGTAGCAGCAGCAGCAGTAGTAGTAGTAGTAGCAGCAGCAGTAGTATTAGTAGTAGCAACAGTAGTAGTAGCAGTAGTAGCCGCAGCAGCAGTAGTAGTAGTAGTAGTAGTAGTAGCAACAGTAGTAGTAGTAGTAGTAGCAGTAGTAGCCGCAGCAGCAGTAGTAGTAGTAGTATTAGTAGTAGTTTTATATTTGCTACGAAGGGCAGTATTAGTATTTGTAGTAGTAGCAGTAGCAGTATTTACACGTAGTAGCAGTATTTTTATATTTTATATTTGTCCAGTCAGTAGTGGCAGCAGAAGCATTTGCAGTCGTAGTAGTCGCAGTATTTGCAGTTGTAGTATTTTTATATTTTATATTTGTTTGGCGGTCTCATGTTGTGGTTGAAGTGTGGGCTGAGATCTGGCACAGACCGAGGCAGCTGTGTGTGTGTGTGTGTTTGGAGGAGGAAGACATATTTATGGATTTAACTACTGCAACTGGTGCTACTACTGGTACAATTACTATAACTACTACTACTACTACTACAAATACTACTACTACTACTACTACTACAACAAATACTACTACTACTACTACTACTACTACTACTACTACTACAAATACTACTACTTCTACTACAAGACTAAACCAGGACTAAACTAGAAACTAAATTGGGACAGAACCAAAGTCACAAGCAAAGACTAAATGAGGACCAAGACTAAACCAGGACTAAACCATGACTAAACCAGGTCTAAACTAGGACTAAACCAGGACTACAAACTACAGGGTTAGCAAAACAACTGTAGTGTTTCTAATTTGTGAGTTGTGAAAATTCAAATCACAAAATCGATTCCATTTCAAACATTTGTTTACGAGTTCATTAGTGATGAAGCGTCCGCCACAATCTGAGCCACAACCAGGATACAGATAATGGAGGTCTAAACCAGGTCTAAACCAGGACTAAACCAGGACGAAAACAGGACTAAATGAGGTCTAAATGAGGTCTAAAACAGGACTAAAACAGGACTAAAGGAGGTCTAAACGAGGACTAAAACAGGACTAAACGAGGTCTAAAACAGGACTAAACGAGGTCTAAAACAGGACTAAACAAGGTCTAAACGAGGTCTACAACAGGACTAAACAAGGTCTAAACAAGGACTAAAACAGGAATAAACGAGGTCTAAACGAGGTCTAAAACAGGACTAAAACAGGACTAAAGGAGGTCTAAACGAGGACTAAAACAGGACTAAACGAGGTCTAAAACAGGTCTAAACGAGGTCTAAAACAGGACTAAAACAGGACTAAAGGAGGTCTAAACGAGGACTAAAACAGGACTAAACGAGGTCTAAAACAGGTCTAAACGAGGTCTAAAACAGGACTAAAACAGGACTAAAGGAGGTCTAAACGAGGACTAAAACAGGACTAAACGAGGTCTAAAACAGGTCTAAACGAGGTCTAAAACAGGACTAAACGAGGTCTAAACGAGGTCTACAACAGGACTAAACAAGGTCTAAACAAGGACTAAAACAGGAATAAACGAGGTCTAAACGAGGTCTACAACAGGACTAAACAAGGTCTAAACAAGGACTAAAACAGGAATAAACGAGGTCTAAAACAGGACTAAACAAGGTCTAAACAAGGACTAAAACAGGAATAAACGAGGTCTAAAACAGGACTAAAACAGGACTAAAGGAGGTCTAAACGAGGACTAAAACAGGACTAAACGAGGTCTAAAACAGGACTAAAGGGGGACTGAACCAGGACTAAAGGGGGACTGAACCAGGACTAAAGGGGGACTGAACCAGGACTAAAGGGGGACTGAACCAGGACTAAAGGGGGACTGAACCAGGACTAAAGGGGGACTGAACCAGGTCTAAAGGAGGACTGAACCAGGTCTAAAGGGGGACTGAACCAGGACTAAAGGGGGACTGAACCAGGACTAAAGGGGGACTGAACCAGGACTAAACCAAAGTCCAAATCTGTGCCACTGGGATAAATTAGAGGTGCATTATGCAACTTTTCTGCGTAACAATAATGCACCAAAAATAATACAATTAATGAAGTTATATTTCATTAAAAACATTAAAAACTGAACTCATCTTTAGAAACTGGAGCTGGGAGTTAAATATAGACAAGTATGAACGAAGGAAACATAAAAATAAAAAAACACTCGTCTGAACCACCTCCAAACTGAAAAACAAATGTAGTTATTTTACAGGCGTGTTAAACTGAAATGACAGAGGGTTCGCCTGGGGAGCAGTTCCGGGTCTTTCCTGTCAGACTCTGTAGTCCCTCGCTCTGGAAAGCCCCGGTGCTGAGTCGGGGTGAAGCACGAGGCTCAGGGGGACACTTGGACAGGAGACACTTGGACAGGAGACACTTGGACAGGAGACACTTGGACAGGAGACACTTGGACAGGAGACACGTTTGAGACCAACTCAAAACTCGGAGAGAAAAACACAAAAACAGATGGAAAATACACCAGAGCACTGAAGGTTCAAACACAGTTCAGCCAAAGGATTTGTACTCAACATCTGTGAGAAACTGTGAGAAATACAAATACTACTACTACTGCTACTACTGCTATTGCTATTGCTACTGCTATTGCTACTGCTACTGCTACTACTACTGCTACTGCTGCTACTACTGCTACTGCTACTACTACTACTACTACTACTGCTACTGCTGCTACTGCTACTACTACTACTACTGCTACTACTACTACTACTACTGCTACTGCTGCTACTGCTACTGCTACTACTGCTACTGCTACTGCTACTGCTACTACTGCTACTACTACTGCTACTACTACTACTACTACTGCTACTGCTACTACTGCTACTGCTACTGCTACTGCTACTGCTGCTGCTACTGCTACTGCTACTACTACTGCTACTGCTACTGCTACTACTACTACTACTACTACTACTGCTACTACTGCTACTACTGCTGCTACTACTGCTACTACTACTGCTACTACTACTACTACTGCTACTGCTACTGCTACTACTACTACTGCTACTACTACTACTACTGCTACTACTGCTACTGCTACTGCTACTACTGCTACTGCTACTGCTACTGCTGCTACTGCTACTACTGCTACTACTGCTACTACTACTGCTACTACTGCTACTACTGCTGCTACTACTACTACTACTACTACTGCTACTGCTACTACTGCTACTGCTACTGCTAATGCTACTGCTACTACTGCTACTGCTACTACTGCTACTACTACTACTACTACTGCTAATGCTACTGCTACTGCTACTACTACTACTGCTACTGCTACTGCTACTACTGCTACTGCTACTACTACTACTGCTACTGCTACTGCTGCTACTGCTACTACTACTATTGCTAATGCTACTGCTACTACTACTACTGCTACTGCTACTGCTACTACTGCTAATGCTACTGCTACAACTACTACTACTGCCAGAACAGAAATCACTACTACACCTCCAATGGTAAATGTAAACATTTACATCCCTGATAATGGTTCCAATACTCCTAAAAGTACTGTACTGAGTACACGGTACTTCATGTCTGTAGTACTTGGCTGAAGTGTGACAGGAGCTCGTGTACTTCGTGTACTTGTCCAGTGGAATTTGCGTATTTGTGTTTTTCTGACTCCAACACGTTTTTCTTCTGTATTTTTAGGCTCAAAGCTCAGGCCCTTCAGAGAACAAGAAGTGTTTTATTTATGAACCTGTCATCCTGAGAGAGGGAGGAGAAAAGAGGAGAGGAGAGGGAGGAGAGGAGAGAGAGAAACCTGTCATCCTGAGAGAGGGAGGAGAAAAGAGGAGAGGAGAGAGGGAGGAGAGGAGAGGGAGAGAGAGAAACCTGTCATCCTGAGAGAGGGAGGAGAAAAGAGGAGAGGAGAGAGGGAGGAGAGGAGAGAGAGAAACCTGTCATCCTGAGAGAGGAAGGAGAAAAGAGGAGAGGAGAGAGGGAGGAGAGGAGAGAGAGAAACCTGTCATCCTGAGAGAGGGAGGAGAAAAGAGGAGAGGAGAGAGAGGGAGGAGAGGAGAGGGAGAGAGAGAAACCTGTCATCCTGAGAGAGGGAGGAGAAAAGAGGAGAGGAGAGAGGGAGGAGAGGAGAGAGAGAAACCTGTCATCCTGAGAGAGGGAGGAGGAAAGAGGAGAGGAGAGAGGGAGGAGAGGAGAGAGAGAAACCTGTCATCCTGAGAGAGGGAGGAGAAAAGAGGAGAGGAGAGAGGGAGGAGAGGAGGAGAGAGAGAAACCTGTCATCCTGAGAGAGGGAGGAGGAAAGAGGAGAGGAGAGAGGGAGGAGAGGAGAGGGAGAAACCTGTCATCCTGAGAGAGGGAGGAGAAGAGAGGAGAGGAGAGAGGGAGGAGAGGAGGAGAGAAACCTGTCATCCTGAGAGAGGGAGGAGAAAAGAGGAGAGGAGAGAGGGAGGAGAGGAGGAGAGAGAGAAACCTGTCATCCTGAGAGAGGGAGGAGAAAAGGGGAGAGGAGAGAGGGAGGAGAGGAGGAGAGAGAGAAACCTGTCATCCTGAGAGAGGGAGGAGAAAAGAGGAGAGGAGAGAGGGAGGAGAGGAGGAGAGAGAGAAACCTGTCATCCTGAGAGAGGGAGGAGAAAAGGGGAGAGGAGAGAGGGAGGAGAGGAGGAGAGAGAGAAACCTGTCATCCTGAGAGAGGGAGGAGAAAATAGGAGAGGAGAGAGGAGCGGAGAGGAGAGGGAGAGAAACCTGTCATCCTGAGAGAGGGAAGAGAGAAGAGGAGAGGAGAAAGGGAGGAGAGGAGGAGAGAGAGAAACCTGTCATCCTGAGAGAGGGAGGAGAAAAGGGGAGAGGAGAGAGGGAGGAGAGGAGGAGAGAGAGAAACCTGTCATCCTGAGAGAGGGAGGAGAAAAGAGGAGAGGAGAGAGGGAGGAGAGGAGAGTGAGAAACCTGTCATCCTGAGAGAGGGAGGAGAAAGGGGGTGAGGAGAGAGGGAGGGGAGGAGAGAGAGAGACCTGTCATCCTGAGAGAGGGAGGAGAAAAGAGGAGAGGAGAGAGGGAGGAGAGGAGGAGAGAGAGAAACCTGTCATCCTGAGAGAGGGAGGAGAAAAGAGGAGAGGAGAGAGGGAGGAGAGGAGAGGGAGAGAGAGAAACCTGTCATCCTGAGAGAGGGAGGAGAAAAGAGGAGAGGAGAGAGGGAGGAGAGGAGAGAGGGAGGAGAGGAGAGGGAGAGAGAGAAACCTGTCATCCTGAGAGAGGGAGGAGAAAAGAGGAGAGGAGAGAGGGAGGAGAGAAGAAAGAGAAACCTGTCATCCTGAGAGAGGGAGGAGAAAAGAGGAGAGAGGGAGGAGAGAGAGAGGAGAAGAGAGAGAGAGGGAGGAGAGAAAGAAACCTGTCATCTTCTACTTGAGAGAGAGGGAGAGAGGGAGGAGGAGAGGAAAGGAGAGAGAGAGAGAGAGAGAGAGACACCTGTCATCCTCTACCTGAGAGAGGGAGGAGAGGAGTGTGGAAGAGGAGGGAGAGGAGGAAAGAGTGATGAAAGAAAGGGGAATTAAAATATAAATAAAAGATATTTACAAACCTGACACTATTTCCATCACAACATTGTAGAATCTCACTGGGGTAGTAGTAGTAGTAGTAGTAGTAGTAGTAGTAGTAGTAGTAGTAGTAGTAGTAGTAGTAGCAGTAGCAGTAGCAGTAGTAGCAGTATTAGTAGCAATAGTAGTAGTAACTGTAGTACTAGCAATAATATATTTTCTCCTGCTCCCTTAACCTGTGCCTAAACCCCATTAGAACCAATAGTGCGGCCAAGCTAACCTTAGCCCTCTCAATCTGACCTCGGTCTATTGCATTTCCCAGTGTTTAGATCCAAACACTTTGCACTATCCGTCTCAAAACATCTGAAAAAGGCCAAAATCACTCAGGGGAAATAATTATACGACCGCTTCACCTTTTAAACCGATCAGAGAGAAGAAAGATCTGAAAGTTCAACGCGCTAAAGGCAGAAAAAGTCATAAAAACGAGTATATTGGAGGCTACGCGCTAAGCTAATGCGCTACGTGCTAAGCTAAATGTGTTAGAGTGAAACAAAGTGAGTTAGTGGACATCTGGAGACCGCGGGAGGGAAAAGTGGAGAGAAAATGGCGTTTAATAAATGTGTAGATCACAGCGGAAAATTCTGGGTTTTGAATCGACCTTGAAAATGCCGTAGAGATTCAAAACAATATTAAAACATAATCTGATCAGAGTTTTAATACAAAACAGCGGAGGAGGCTATTTAAAAGAGAATAAGATGAGGAAATGAGAAAGAACGCACTGTGGGGATAATAAAGAACATGCTCTAAACCAGGACTAAACCAGGACTAAACCAGGTCTAAACCAGGTCTAAACCAGGACAAAACCAGGTCTAAACCAGGTCTAAACCAGGTCTAAACCAGGTCTAAACCAGGACTAAATCAGGTCTAAACCAGGACTAAACCATGTCTAAACCAGGACTAAACCATGTCTAAACCAGGACAAAACCAGGTCTAAACCAGGACAAAACCAGGTCTAAACCAGGACTAAACCAGGACTAAACCAGGTCTAAACCAGGACAAAACCAGGTCTAAACCAGGACTAAACCAGGTCTAAACCAGGACAAAACCAGGTCTAAACCAGGACTAAACCAGGTCTAAACCAGGACTAAACCAGGTCTAAATCAGGCCTAAACAAGGACTAAACCAGGCCTAAACCAGGTCTAAACCAGGCCTAAACCAGAACTAAACCAGGTCTAAACCAGGACTAAACCAGGTCTAAACCAGGTCTAAATCAGGCCTAAACAAGGACTAAACCAGGTCTAACCAAGGACTAAACCAGGTCTAACCAAGGAATAAACCAGGTCTAACCAAAGACTAAACCAAGTCTAACCAAGGACTAAACCAGGTCTAACCAAGGAATAAACCAGGTCTAACCAAGAACTAAACCAGGTCTAACCAAAGACTAAACCAGGTCTAACCAAGGACTAAACCAGGTCTAACCAAGGACTAAACCAGGTCTAACCAAGGACTAAACCAGGTCTAACCAAGGACTAAACCAGGTCTAATCAAGGACTAAACCAGGACTGAAGGACAAAAGAAGGTCTAAAAAAGGTCTAAATCGGAAACTAAACAATGTTTAAACGAGGAACTAAATCAGGTCTAAACCAGAAAATAAACGTCTAAACCAGAAATTAAACCAGGTCTAAACCAGGACTAAGCCAGGTCTAAACCAGGTCTAAACAAGGATTAAACCAGTACTGAAGGAGGTCTAAAGAAGGCTTAAAGATGGACTCAAGATGGACTGAAGATAGACTACAACCAGTCTAAACCAGGAACTAAACCAGGTCAAAAACAATGTCTAAAATATATCTAAAGATGAACTAAACCAGGTCTAAGCCGGGAACTAAACGTCTAAACTGGGAACTAAATCAGGTCTCAACCAGGACTAAGCCAGGTCTAAACAAGGACTTAACCAGGAATTAACCATGTCTATACCAAGAGTAAAACAGGACCAAATCAGGACTAAATCAGCTCTAACCTGTAACTAATCCAGGTCTTACCAAGAACTAAACCAGATCTGAACCAGGCCTAAGATATAAATAAAACCATGGACTAAAACATCCTGGATTAAACCAGATCTAACCCAGGCCTAACCAATCCTAAATTATCTGTAACCAAGGACAAAATCAAGACTGAACCAGGTCTAAACCAGAACTAAACCAGGTCTAAAGAAGCTATAAAAATATACTAAACTTGGTCTAAACTGGGAAGTAAAGCAGGTCTAAACATGTACTAAACCAGGCTTAAACCAGGTCCAAACCATCTCTAACAACGGACTAAACCAGGACTAAACCTGGACTAAATTAGGTCCAAACTAGGTCAAAGCTAGGTCTATACCAGGCCTAAACCAGATCCAAACCATCTCTAACAATGGACTAAACCAGGACTAAAACTGGGCTAAATTAGATCTAAACTTGGTCTAAACCAGGTTTAAACCAGGACTAAACCAGGACTAAACAAAGACTAAACCAAGACTAAATCAGATCGAAACCATCTCTAACAATGAACTAAACCAGGACTAAAATTGGACTAAATTAGGTCTTAACTAACAGGGCCTAAACCAGGTCTAAACCAGGACTAAACTAAGTCCAAACCATCTCTAACAATGGACTAAACCAGGACTAAAACTGGATTAAATTAGGTCTAAACTTGGTCTAAACTAGGTCTAAATCAGGTCTAAACCAGGCCTAAACCAGAACCAAACCAGGATTAAACCAGATCCAAACCATCTCTAACAATGGTCTAAACCAGGTCTAAACCAGGTCTAAACCAGGACTAAAACTGGACTAAATTAGGTCTAAACCAGGACTAAACCAGGTCTAATCCAGTTTCAAACATCCATCTAAAACTTCACATTTATAATGATTAATTAAAAGTCCAAACTCAGTGAAATGTGAGAAAAGTGAAGAGAGTTGAAGAGCAGCACGAGTCTGATTCATGACGGAGCTTAAAGTCACTTCAAAACTCTGAGGACACTTAAAATTCCTCGGACACTCAGGAAGTCACTGCTCGTTTGAAAAGTACTTGATGAAAATGTCAAGAGTTTAGAGGAAAGTTTGAGCCGCCGTTTTGTCAACACAGACATTACAAGACTTTACACCATTTTCCCCAGGTATTTGAACATTTTTAACAGTTTTTCTGTTTCTTTCCCAAGGACACAAGGTCAGCATTTATGACGATGTTGTGCGACTACTACATCAACACTAGACTACTACTACTACTACTGCTACTACTACTGCTACTGCTACTGCTACTGCTACTACTACTGCTGCTACTACTACTGCTACTGCTACTACTGCTACTGCTACTGCTACTACTGCTACTGCTACTGCTGCTACTGCTACTGCTACTACTGCTACTGCTACTGCTACTACTACTACTGCTGCTACTGCTGCTGCTGCTGCTGCTACTGCTGCTACTGCTGCTACTGCTGCTGCTGCTGCTGCTACTGCTGCTACTGCTACTGCTACTGCTACTGCTGCTGCTGCTACTGCTGCTACTGCTACTGCTACTGCTACTGCTGCTACTGCTACTACTGCTGCTGCTGCTGCTGCTGCTGCTACTGCTGCTACTACTACTACTGCTACTGCTACTACTGCTGCTGCTACTGCTACTACTACTACTACTGCTACTGCTACTACTACTACTGCTACTACTGCTACTACTACTACTCCAACTACTACTAGTACTCCAACTTCTACTAGTACTCCAACTACTACTGCTACTACTACTGCTACTCCAACTACTACTAGTACTCCAACTTCTACTAGTACTCCAACTACTACTGCTACTACTACTACTACTACTCCAACTACTACTAGGACTGCAACTACTACTACTCCTAGTTCTCCAACTACTGCTGCTACTACTAGTACTCCAACTACTACTGCTACTACTAGTACTCCAATTACTACTGCTTCTACTAGTACTCCAACTACTACTGCTACTACTAGTACTCCAACTACTATTGTTACTACTACTACTCCAACTACTACTAGTACTCCAACTACTACTGCTACTACTACTGCTACTACTAGTACTCCAACTAATATTGCTACTAGTACTCCAACTACTACTGCTACAGTGTACTACAGAAATGAGTACTGCCACTAATATGCATACTACAAGAGTACTAGTGCAGTGTACTAGATTTAAATTAGTACTACTACTACTACTGCTGCTGCTCCCACTACTACTACTATTTACTACTTACTACTACTTCTTACTCCTACTCCTACTACTACTACTTCTTACTACTACTACTACTCCCAGAGTGTACTAGATTTAACTGCCGACCTTTGGACCAGTGGACAAACATTCTACCAGAAGGTGCATTGTTAGCATGCTAGTCATTTGCATTACCGTGACAACAACAATAACAACTTTGGACCACTGCAAATGGTAAAAAAAAAAAAATCAACCAGGACTCAACCAAGACTTAACCAGGTCTAAACCAGGACTTAACCCGGTCTAAACCAGGACTCAACCAAGGCTTAACCAGGTCTAAACCAGGACTCAACCAAGGCTTAACCAGGACTAAACCAGGGCTAAACTGAGACTAAACCAGGACTCAACCAAGACTTAACCAGGTTTAAACCAGGACTCAACCAAGACTTAACCAGGACTCAACCAAGACTTAACCAGGTTTAAACCAGGTCTAAACCAGGACTCAACCAAGACTTAACCAGGTCTAAACCAGGACTCAACCAAGACTTAACCAGGACTCAACCAAGACTTAACCAGGTTTAAACCAGGTCTAAACCAGGACTCAACCAAGACTTAACCAGGTCTAAACCAGGACTCAACCAAGACTTAACCAGGTCTAAACCAGGACTCAACAAAGGCTTAAACAGTACTCAACCAAGCCTTAAGGACTAAATCAGTACTAAACCAGGTCTATACCAGGACTAAAACAGGACCAAATCAGGACTAATTCAGTCCTAAACCAGTATCTAAATCAGGTCTTACAGGGACTTTAAACTCCCCAATTGAAATCCAAGAAGTTGAGGTTGTGCTCGACTGTGTCCAAGAATCACAGGCCTGAAGGTTTTCTGGCTCGGAGTCTTGGCGTGTCGCTCGTTTCGTGGACAAAACTCCCAACAACTGTTCTTTAAAGTTTATCAAAACAGGATCCGCTCGAACTTTGGGGAGAAGACGTTGAGATCAGCTTTCACCTTCATATACAAGGCTGCATATCCTGGAAGATTTGAGCTGGAAAAAGTGTTGACAGCTGTCGTTTTGTGTTCTGGTCAGAACAATGGACTCCAAATTTAAGATGTTCCATTGAGCTCCATGTGTTTTTAGGAACTCCGAGACGACACGTGTTCACTCTTATCATTTTTATTCATATATTTAATATCGTTAATGTTTTTACCTCCTCAAAAACAGACCTGGAACTCTCTTTATTATTTGTCTACATCTACAAAGCTCAAAATGCTCCACCTTGTGATGTCATGAAGTGGTAGTTTTCATGTTGACATCGACCAGTGCACTTTTTAGTTCAGTAGAGATTGAGAATTCCTGGGCTGAAATGATGCAAATGATTCTGGTGAAGGTGTGTGTAGTTTAAAAACACAGTGGAGCACTTCCTGTATCACCACATGATGACATCACAAGGTGGAACAGAGTGATTTTATGCAGGTTTTTTTGTGTGCGAATTAAACAAAAACACAACTCCAGGTGTGTTTGTGACGAGGAAACGACATTAGAACAAAGATCAGAAAATAACCTAATATGGGCCCTTTAAAGCCATACTGTGGAACATTGCGGTTAAAGCAATGAACGTCACCATGGAGACGAGCTGGGAAGTCACATAATGCACCTTTAACTGATGGAGTCAAGAGCTACAATCCTTTTATTTCCCACTGAATCAGTGATTGATTAGAAGATGTGAGTGAACCAGATTTCACCGTTTTTTGGTCATTTTGTCAATAAAATTTTAATTTGTGACAAAAATTTTCAGCAACATTTTATTGAAAGGGAAAGTACTTCTGATTTAAGGGGAATCCATCTCTTTAAAATGTCCAGAAAGTTTTTGAATTTCAATTTGTGGATTCAAAATCTGGAACTCCAAGTGATGAGCTCAAAAAATGTCCAAATTTGAAAATGTTTAAACGAAGATTTAGGAAATTAAGTAAATTTGTCATTTGAATGTGCACGAAAACATTTGAGTGATGTGAACGACTATAACGAGTCTGGCAGAAGCACGTTATTGTTTGTTTTGGAAAAGGAGGTGGTTTGTTTTTTTTCATTTGGGTTCTGTCGTGTTCTCGAGGATTCGCTGGAATTACGTTTATGCTCGTTTTTCTAAATTATTGTATTTTATATTTTATTTTGCCTGTATACCCTTTCTTAACCCTGTGAGCCCGTACGTATCATATTTGATACATGCATTTCTGGGACTCATTGCATCACCATCAAACATAAACTTTGCATTAAACCCTTTTGTATCAAATCTTATACTTGTATTCTGCCCACTGGTGGACACTCTTTGCTCTACAACCATTTGGACATGTGTTTTTTCTGTCATTCAAAATGGCTGCATCACACTAGCACACATCTGTGTGTCTGAGGGTCAAGAAACTTGGCCATTTCATGCTTTTATGGTAAGATTTTCTCTAAAATACTTATCAATATTTTTAAATGAACAGTTACTTTGTCCATAAAACATGGTATTACTCATTTTAATAATTGTAGTTTGTAGTTATATTGAGTGGAAAATGGTTGTATCAAATTTGATACTTTGGGTATTTAGCCGTAAAATTAACGATCATCATTGATATATTTTTCCCGGGTGTTACATAGATTATGTCTTCCATAGGCCATCATACAGTGTTTTATGGAATCAATTAAACATTTTATAGGTTTAAATGGCATTTCTAACAAATAAATTCACTTACATGTTGGCTAATTTACAGATGGCTAAGAGGAGGTTCACAACTGCAGATGTTCTGCACTTCCTTGATGGCAATATGAGTGACCTAGAAGGCCTAGTACAGACAGATGATGAAGTGGAAGATAAGGATTGGACTCCCAGTGCAGAACCTGATCATGACAGCTCTGGTAGTAGCAATGAGGAGGGTGACAACATTGACCAGGCAGCTAAAACTGGAGCAGGGAGTTCAACAGCTGGACAGGCAACAAAGAGGCAGGGAAGAGGCCAAGTAAGAGGTAAAGAGAAGAGGAGAAGGGTACATACAGCTGATAGTTCAAGCTCAGATGAAGAGAGGCCAAAAGCAACACATACCAAAAGAACAAAGAAAGCTGCAAGTACCAGGGAGTACAGATGGAGAAAGACAGACTTTGAACCACCAGTTGTTCAATTTGTTGACAGTGGAGATGAAGCAGTTGAGGGAAGGTCTGAGTTTACACCATATATATACTTCAGGCAGTTTGTTACAGATGAAATGTTACAGCTAGTTGCATACCAAACAAACCTGTACAGTGTGCAGAAAGAAGGAAGATCAGTCAATACAAATGCCCAAGAAATTGAAAAAATTCTTGGCATGTACATGTACATGGGTTTGGTGCAAATGCCCAATGTCAAAGCCTATTGGGAGTGGGATACTCGGTACCCTAAAATTGCAGATGTGATGACGCGGGACCGGTTTCAGAAATTGCTGGCATTGCTCCACTTTGAAGACAACCAAAGTGTTACTGATGATGTAATGAAGGATAAGATGTGGAAGCTGAGACCATGGCTTGAAAAGCTGCGACAGCAATGCCTAAAAATACATCCTGAAGAAAATCATGCTGTTGATGAGATAATTGTTCCTTTCAAGGGGAAAGCACAGCTGAAAGTCTACATGCCAGGAAAACCTCACAAGTGGGGCTTCAAAATGTGGGGACGTGCAGGTCAAAGTGGTTTCCTGTATGATTTTGATATCTGTCAAGGGCCAGCAGATCCAGAAAAGGAGAAATCTGATGTTGGTGTGAGTGGAGATGTGGTTCTCAAATTGACATCAACTCTTCCTGCAGGAAAGAACCACAAAGTGTTCGCTGACAACTACTTTACATCACTTCCACTGCTGGAACATCTGCGTGAGAGAGGGATTTACTATGTTGGCACTGTCAGAATGAACAGGGTTCCCAACTGCAAGATGATGGATGAAAAAGCCCTGAAGGCACAGGGAAGAGGGTCCATGGATCACAGAGTGAGCCAAAATGGCATGATCATTGTCCGGTGGTGTGACAACAAGCCTGTCAACCTGGTGTCCTCTTTTACTGGAATTACTCCACAAGGTCAGGTGAAACGCTGGGATCGGAAGACCAAGAAATACATCATGGTTCCCAGACCAGCCATTGTGGAGACCTACAACCAATTTATGGGTGGTGTGGATCTTCTGGATATGCTGGCTGCCCTGTACAAATACACTCTGAGAACCAGAAGATGGTACTTGCTGATTTGGTGGCATAGTGTCACTGTGGCACTGATAAACGCCTGGATCCTGTACCGAAGAGACCTGCGGGCAAACAACCAGGAGAAAGATGCCCTGCCACTCCGAAGATTTCAGGCCTCAGTTGGCAACTGCTTGACAAGCGCAGGAAAACCAAAGGCCAGGCCTGGTAGGCCAATGTCCTCTCCTCTTGCCTCTCCATCACAGTCTCCCTTCAGCTCACTACAGTCGTCACCATCTCATACCCCACCACGGAGGAAGCAAGTGCGCAGTGTGCCTGCTGATGTGAGGAAGGATGGGGTTGACCACTTCCCAACATGGGGCAAACGACAAAGGTGCAAGCACTGCAAGGGCTTGCCTCACTTTTCCTATGTGTTTTGTGGGAAATGCGGTGTCCACCTCTGTCTGAACAAGGACCGAAACTGCTTCCACGCTTATCATTTGGCAAAGTAAAAGAAATAAGAGACTGCTTGACAAGGCTATGTTCAAAGATGTTAAGATGTTATACAAAATTATTAAGATGCTATGGATGTCTAATTATTTTACAGATGGCACAGTTCTTTGTAGTGCCAAAATGCCCTAAGTGCATTATATATGATAGTGTCGGATTTTGTGTTTAATACCTATAGAATCAGATGTGATACAAACAAGAATATATACTTAGGAATTATTTTTGCAATTTTTTTTTTTACATTTTGTCAAAGGGTCAAATAAAGACCATTCTTCTGACCATTCTTTCATAGTTCAGGTCTCACAGGGATAATTATGTTCAGGAATTTAAATTAAAACCTGTAATATAAAGTAATGAAAAATAATGGAATTCAAGTTAATGATATAAAACTGATAAATTAATATGATAAAAATAATAATAATAATTTGGTAATTTTAAATAATGAAATTTAAACTAATATTAATTGTGATAAATGAATATGATAATAAAAAAGAAGGAAAGACATAAGAGCTATGCATGATCAAAAGATTAAAAAGGAGGTCAAGAAATTATAGGTAAAATAAAATACTAATAAAAGCAATTTAAAAAACCTGTTTGGATAAAGTTATTATTATTATCATCAATAATAATAATAATAATAATAATAATAATAATAATACAGTGGTACCTCACCTTACGAAATTAATTTGTTCCAGAAGTGGTTTCGTAACGTGAAAAATTCATAAGTTGAGTAGTATTGAGTATTTCAATGGAAAAAGCCTGATTCGTTCCAAGGCCCCGATCCAATTTTTTTTTTTATAGTGTAACTTTTTTTTATAGTGTAACATTGTGTCCTGATTGGTTTCTCAGACTGGATTTAAACTTTTCTCACATTTGTCTCTCGTTTAAACACTCAAACTTTCATAGATTTTCAACAAAATGTATTAACAGTGAAGTGTGGGGGGAAGGAGGAGGGGGGAGAAGAGTGCGCTCTGACACGTGTGATAGCGGCATGTGTGACAGCTGACCCGGCGCGGGGGCTGTCAGCAGGTCTAGACCTGGACTAAACCAGGACTAAGCCTGGACTAAACCTGGTTTCGTTTCGAGTCACAGCTGAGGTGCATGCAAGAGCTGCTCTAGACCTGCCCGCGTAAGGTGCTCACAGAGCGGCCTGGATAGAACCGTGAGGTTGGCCTCTTCAAGACCTCCAGGCCGGTGACCGAGACAATCCCCGGACCCATGCCCGCTTAGGGAGCTCTTCAGGCAGGCGGGCAGTGTCCCCCTGGGTCCCTGGATGTCTGGGGCTCCGTGCCTGGAGGGGCCCTGGAGAGCAGGTCTAGACCGCGGCTCTTGCAGGCGAGCAGCGGCTCGCCTCAGCTGTGACTCGAAACGAGACCAGGAAATGCGATACCACGCGCGGCGCTTTAATCCACCTGGTCTAGTCCTGGTCTAGTCCTGGTCTAGTCCTGGTCTAGTCCTGGTCTAGTCCTGGTCTAGTCCTGGTCTAGTCCAGGTCTAGTCCAGGTCTAGTCCAGGTCTAGTCCAGGTCTAGTCCAGGTCTAGTCCAGGTCTAGTCCAGGTCTAGTCCAGGTCTAGACCTGCTGGCAGCCCCTGCGCCGGGTCAGCTGTCACACATGCCGCTATCACACGTGTCAGAGCGCAGTCTTCTCCCCCCTCCCCCTTCCCCCCACACTTCATTATTAATACATTTTGTTGAAAATCTATGAAAGTTTGAGTGTTTAAACAAGAGAGAAATGTGAGAAAAGTTTAAATCCAGTCTGAGAAAAGCGTATAATGTGTGGCTGAGCGCGCATTATTTGAATTTTTGAGATTTCGCGTTTCGTAACTTGAATTTTCTTTCGTATCTAGAGACCAAAATTTACCGTGAAGGCGTTTCGTAACTTGAAATTTTCATTTGTTGGGTCATTCGTAAGGTGAGGTACCACTGTAATAATAATTTGTTTATAGTAAAATAAAATATTAATAAAACAATTAAATACTAATAATAAAAACGAAATATTTGTTTTCATATTATTATTATTATTATTATTGCTTTTATTGTTATTCATGTATTTGTTTATTATTATTTGTAATTATGATTTACATTGGGTCACCTTAAGAAAATAAAAATAAAATTACAAAAAAAGAATATTAAAAAAAAAAAGGCAGCGCTTGCTTCTCACTGTTTTTTAGAATAATTGATTTTTTTGGATATTATATTTGTGATTAGTAACGTAAAATAACTGTCTTATGTATCTGTTGATTACCGTTTGAACATAATGTAATTCATCATTTATAAAATATCTGAATAAACGTATTATTCACGTCTGTAACTGACACTTTCCGTTCCTTTGTCCGCTTCTCTTTAAGCCGTGTGCGTTGGGTTGCCAGATTGCACCTCCTGCGTCCTCCTTTTCCCTAACTCCATTACCTGTGATGTATTGTTGTTGTGGCTCTATCTTCTCCCCGTTTCCTTCGCCCTTCCCAAAATGTCCGCCCCGGGGCTCTACATAAATCACACAATTATCACGAGGGAGCGGCGCCTCCGTCCACACGACCCGTCCACACGACCCGCCCTAATCCAATCACCTCCTGGCACGGGGTCACCGAGGGCTGCGATTGGATCACCCCGAGGAGGGGGAGGGCTAAACGACAGGGGGATGGAGAATCAATAATATTTAACTGATTCATCCTTTAAAGATTCACTTTGTAACTTTTCTGGTTTCGCAGGATGGTATTAAATGTGTTTTTATTCAAATACAAATGATTTTTGTCTAGTTATCTGTGAAAATACTTCAATTAAGTCAACAAATAAAGTTTCATTGACTGACAACTACTACCACTGCTACTAGAGTGTACTAGGTTTAAATTACTACTACTACTACTACTACAACAATTAGATTACTGCTACTATACATACTACTGCAAAATTAGTACTACAACTCCTAGAAACTATTATTACTACTACCACTACTAGAAAAAGTACTACTACTATGTATACTACAAGATACAAGAGTATTATTACCACTGCTACTACTACTATTATTTAAACTACTACTAGAGAACTACTAATACTATCACATACTGCAAGATGAGTATTACTGCTTCTAGTCAAATACCATTTGTAGCAATAGAGTACTGCTACTACTATGTATACTATCAGGAGTACTGCTACTTCTAGCTGAGTACCATTAGTATTCACGTACTGCTGTTACTCTGTGTACTATCAGAGGAGTACTGCTACTTCTATAAAAGTACCATTAGTATTCACGTACTGCTGTTACTCTGTGTACTACCAGAGGAGTACTGCTACTTCTATAAAAGTACCATTAGTATTCACGTACTGCTGTTACTCTGTGTACTACCAGAGGAGTACTACTACTTCTATAAAAGTACTATTAGTATTCGTGTACTGCTGTTACTCTGTGTACTACCAGAGGAGTACTGCTACTTCTATAAAAGTACCATTAGTATTCACGTACTGCTGTTACTATGTGTACTACCAGAGGAGTACTACTACTTCTATAAAAGTACCATTAGTATTCACGTACTGCTGTTACTCTGTGTACTACCAGAGGAGTACTGCTACTTCTATAAAAGTACCATTAGTATTCACGTACTGCTGTTACTCTGTGTACTACCAGAGGAGTACTGCTACTTCTATAAAAGTACCATTAGTATTTGCGTACTGCTGTTACTCTGTGTACTACCAGAGGAGTACTGCTACTTCTATAAAAGTACCATTAGTATTCATGTACTGCTGTTACTCTGTGTACTACCAGAGGAGTACTGCTACTTCTATAAAAGTACCATTAGTATTTGTGTACTGCTGTTACTCTGTGTACTACTAGAGGAGTACTGCTACTTCTATAAAAGTACCATTAGTATTCATGTACTGCTGTTACTCTGTGTACTACCAGAGGAGTACTGCTACTTCTATAAAAGTACCATTAGTATTTGTGTACTGCTGTTACTCTGTGTACTACTAGAGGAGTACTGCTACTTCTATAAAAGTACCATTAGTATTCACGTACTGCTGATACTCTGTGTACTACCAGAGGAGTACTGCTACTTCTATAAAAGTACTTGCTCAGGTCCTGGGGGAGGTGACCCTGGCGCTCTGTGGTCCTGCAGTTTAATCTGGACCATATGGAGGTTCTGAAGGGGCTGAGCTCGGCCTAATGACCCGAGGAGGAGAGGGCAGAGCTGGGGGGGGAGACGCTGCACTCGCCCTGGGGCAGAAACAGATACAAAGCCTGCCTCCTCAATTTGAAAGTGACACAAAAACCCAGCCTAAAACAATATTAAAAACAATATTAAAGCAGACCTACTGTGCAAAACCATCTTTCAGAGCTGTTCTCCATGTTCTAGTTGTTTTT
Organism: Paratrypauchen microcephalus; assembly: GCA_036785185.1. Taxonomy (NCBI): domain Eukaryota; kingdom Metazoa; phylum Chordata; class Actinopteri; order Gobiiformes; family Gobiidae; genus Paratrypauchen; species Paratrypauchen microcephalus. The sequence continues at coordinate 2,166,366 of JAVJIX010000051.1, forward strand.
TCTTCTCACTGATCCTCTGAAGTTGTGTTTGGAGTGATTCATGTTTGAGGAATCGCAGATCTACCCCCGTTTTCACCTCCCCCAGTACACGCTGTGACGCACTTCAGTCTGCACTTTTATTTTCTTAATCTGTGATACACAAACGATTCTGCAGCGTCATGTTGTCATGAAATGATAACGGTCATTTCATTTAATGGGTCCTAATATAAAGTAAAGTAAAGTAGTTCTAGTTTAGTCCTGGTTCAGTCCTTCTTTAAGCTGGGTTTAAACCTGGTTTAGTCCTGGTTTAGACTTGATTTAGCCCTGGTTCAGTCCTTGATTAGTCCTGGTTTAGTCCTGGTTCAGTTCTTGGTTTAGTCCTGGTTCAGTCCTTGATTAGTCCTGGTTCAGTCCTTGATTAGTACTGGATCAGTTCTTGGTTTAGTCCTGGTTTAGTCCTGGTTCAGTCTTTGATTAGTCCTGGTTCAGCGCTGGTTTAGTCCTGGTTTAGCCTTGGTTTAGTCCTGGTTTAGTCCTGGTTCAGTCCTTGATTAGTCCTCGTTTAGCGCTGGTTTAGTCCTGGTTCAGTCCTGGTTTAGTCCTGGTTCAGTCCTTGATTAGTACTGGTTCAGTTCTTGGTTTAGTCCTGGTTTAGTCCTGGTTCAGTCCTTGATTAGTCCTGGTTCAGTCCTTGATTAGTCCTGGTTTAGCGCTGGTTTAGTCCTGCTTTAGTCCTGGTTAGTCCTGGTTCAGTCCTTGATTAGCCCTGGTTCAGTCCTTGATTAGTCCTCGTTCAGTCCTTGATTAGTCCTGGTTCAGTGCTGGTTTAGTCCTGCTTTAGTCCTGGTTTAGTCCTGGTTCAGCCCTTGATTAGCCCTGGTTTAGCGCTGGTTTAGTCCTGGTTTAGCCTTGGTTTAGTCCTGGTTCAGTCCTTGATTAGTCCTGGTTTAGTCCTGCTTTAGTCCTGGTTTAGCGCTGGTTTAGTCCTGGTTTAGCCTTGGTTTAGCCCTGGTTCAGCCCTTGATTAGCCCTGGTTTAGTCCTGCTTTAGTCCTGGTTTAGTCCTGGTTTAGTCCTGGTTCAGTCCTTGATTAGTCCTGGTTTAGCGCTGGTTTAGTCCTGGTTCAGCTCTAGTTTAATCTGGTTTATTTAGCTGGGATTAAAATTCCAGGCCCCAATTAAAAAAGAAAAAAAAAATGCATGGAAATTCTACTTTCAGTTTGGCTTCTTTGTGTCGTAGCATTTGGCGTTAGCTCGAACACAATTTTACCCTCTTTTTCCCCATCATCCCTTCCTCTACCCTGGCAACCACAGCCAGTGTTCCCTCTAAGGTGCGCGTGTGCGCAATCGCGCACTCCCCAGACGTTCAGCGCGCACATCAAATCCTTTTCAGCGCATAAAATAAAATCTAACCTGAACTCAGCGCTGGATTGACACACGGAATCCAGTCTGATAGATTCAGTTTGCACATGTGAATGTGCACATGCTTTAGGGACAAGCCAACTACAAACAGATTCATTTCGATCGCATTTCGCTCGCTTCCTTCAGTAAGACCATAGTTGTCGTGCGCATCGCCGTGGGTCAGAGCGGCGGGTCCGCACCAGCCGACGGGAGCGCCGCCCGCACAGAAGAGGAGACAGGTAGAGCCATAATGTAATCCTCGGCTGTTTTCTTTGTTTCTGTCCAAGCCATAGGTTTTTGTGAGCAAAAAGACGAGACTTTTTGTGTGAAGTGTGAATCCTCTCCCCAGAGCGTTAAACCACAGAGCTCTGTCACTCTCACAAAATTACTTAAACTGGGTAATGATTAAAAAGCAAGATATAAACTGATAAAAATGTATACTTATTTTGGAGATCATTATTTTGAGAAAGACCCATCTTATAGTGTCCTAGGTTTATACACAGGTACATACACTGTGTATATACACAGGTTATTTTTCAAAATATTGTAATGTTCAATGTTTCACTGACCACAGCAGGACCCTCACACTGACATACAACATGTACAAAGCTCATGAAAAGATTTTTGAGAAGTGGACCAAAAAATCAGTTATATTAAAAGTAATCTAACAGAAATAACAGCAGTAATTTGATTCATAAGCTGCCATGATCTCAGGTGTGATACTGGTGTGGCCACAGTGTGCATGTCAGATGTTGCTCACAGGAGTCCAAGGAACGCTCAGGGAGTTGGTGTGTTTGCTCAGACACATGAAAAATTAGGGGGAACATTGACCACAGCTTCAATCCAAACAGGAAGAACGAACAAAACTACGGAAGCCATTTTGTAAAACTTAAAAACACGACTAAATCAAACTGTAGCTTCTTCTGACACTTGTGTATTTTTGCTAATCTACTCCAGACAGGCTAATGGCTACCAAATGACACAAAATCCAGTTTCCCACAATTATCGTATTAAAAAGTGTTAATTTTACTCCACAAGAATGATGTCCTGCTACATTTTACTGGCAGGACAATTATGTTAAACGTGTGAATAATTAGAGCTTTTTTTAAGGACTTTTTGGAGCTTTCTCCCATGTTCTAACGTTGTTCCTTCATCAAAAACACGTCTGAAGAGGTTTTAGAGTCATCCATACATGTTTGAGTAATCTAGAGATCTCTCCCAGGCCCTATTCAAACCCTCTTTAAGTTTAGCAGTGAGATTCTGTACGAAGCTCCGCCCGCAAGTGTACGTCGCCCATTCTCCACCACGACAATTCTCCGTAAATAAACAAAAACATGATACAAAACTGTACTACGACTTCACAAACCTGATGTGATGTGCAGGAGTTTCATTAGCGAAAAGCAGCAAGGATTGTGTTATGTTAGAACAGGACTAAACCAGGACTAAGCCAGGATTGAACCAGGACTAGAACAGGACTAAACCAGGACTAAACCAGGATTGAACCAGGACTAGAACAGGACTAAACCAGGATTGAACCAGGACTAGAACAGGACTAAACCAGCTACTATGAATCATTTGAAAATTAAAAATGCATAAAACAAGAAAGTAAAACTATCTGGTTTACTCCCGGTGTGGTCCTGGTCTAGTCCTGATTTAGTCCTGGTTTAGCCCTAGTTTAGACAGTCCTGGTTCAGTCCTGGTTCAGTCCTGGTTCAGTCCTGGCTCAGACCTGGTTTAGCCCTGGTTCAGACCTGGCTTAGCCGTAGTTTAGACAGTCCTGCTTTAGTCCTGCTTTAGTCCTGGTTTAGTATTGGTTTAGTCTTGGTTTAGTCCTGCTTTAGTCCTGGTTTAGTCTTGGTTTAGTCTTGGTTCAGTCCTGGCTCAGACCTGGTTTAGCGCTAGTTTAGACAATCCTGGTTCAGTCCTGGTTCAGTCCTGGTTTAGCCCTAGTTTAAACAGTCCTGGTTCAGTCCTGGTTCAGTTCTGGTTTAGTCTTGGTTTAGTCCTGGTTTATTCCTGGTTTAGTCTTGGTTTAGTGTTGGTTTAGTCCTGCTTTAGTCCTGGTTTAGTCTTGGTTTAGTCCTGGTTCAGTCCTGGTTTAGTCCTGGTTTAGTCTTGGTTCAGTCCTGGTTCAGTCCTGGTTTAATCCTGGTTTAGCCCTAGTTTAAACAGTCCTGGTTCAGTCCTGGTTTAGTCCTGATTCAGTCCTAAACCAAGATTAAACCTGGACTAAACCTGGACTAAACATGAACAAAACCTGGATTAAACCTGGACTAATTAGAGGCTCCTGAAAATTTGCTCTATAAATCCATTTTGTCTGTTTTTCTAGGTGTTTTTGAGCTCTAAAACCAGCTGTAATTTAATAAATGTAAAGTAGAACTGTTTAATGTCACACTGCGGAACATTCCAGGCAGCCATTTCATTTACCACCACAACCAGAAAAGTTCCAGAGTGCAGCTTTAGTCTAACGGTGTGTTTTTGTCTGTGAGTTTCCAGTTCACACATATAGAGCGTGTCAAATGGTGTTAAACCCAAAGGCGTCAGATCGTAATAATTCACAAATGTTTTTATAAATGAACGTTGTGCGTTTGTAAAGACGGAGGCAGGTGTTTTGGGCCTCCCGGGTTCCCGTACAAAAGCGGACGTCCATCCATCATCTGCTATTGTCCAGGAAACGCTTCCACAACCATCAGGGACCATGCAAAATGTGAGTTTGTTTAGTGGAGATGGTTTAGTCCTGGTTTTGTCCAATTTTAGTTCTGGTTTAGTCCTGGTTTAGTCTCATTTTAGTTCTGCTTTAGTCCTGGTTTAGTCCAGTTTTAGTTCTAATTTAGTCCTGCTTTAATCCTGGTTTAGTCATAGTTTAGTCCTGATTTAGTCATAGTTTAGTCCTGATTTAGTCATAGTTTAATCCTGGTTTAGTCCAATTTTAGTTCTGTTTTAGTCCAGGTTTAGTCCAATTTTAGTTCTGGTTTAGTCCAGTTTTAGTTCTAGTTTAGTCCTGATTTAGTCCTGCTTTAATCGTGGTTTAGTCATAGTTTAGTCCTGATTTAGTCATAGTTTAATCCTGGTTTAGTCCAATTTTAGTTCTGGTTTAGTCCTGGTTTAGTCCAGTTTTAGTTCTAATTTAGTCTTGATTTAGCCCTGATTTAGTCCTGCTTTAATCCTGGTTTGGTCATAATTTGGTCCTGATTTAGTCATAGTTTAGTTCTGGTTTAGTCCTAGTTTAGAAATAGTTTAGTCCTGGTTTAGTTCTGATTTAGTCCTCATTTAGTCATAGTTTAGTCCTGGTTTAGTCATAGATTTGTTCTGGTTTAGTCCTGGTTTAGTCATAGTTTAGTCCTCATGTAGTTCTGGTTTAGTCTTGATTAAGTCAGTTTAGTCCTGATTTAGTCCTGGTTTAGTCCCAGGTTTAGTCCTGGTTTAGTCCCGGTTTACTCCCTGGTTTAGTCCTGGTTTAATCCTGGTTTAGTCCTGGTCTAGTCCTGGTCTAGTCCTGGTTTAGTCCCTGGTTTAGTTCCTGGTCTAGTCCTGGTTTAGTCCTGGTTTAGTCCTGGTCTAGTCCAGAGATAATCCCTCTGTAGTTTGAGAGGATCTGTTTTTTGGCTCGTGGACAGATTGTGTTTTGGGTCGGACACAGATCTGTGCCGGTGTGAAAGAGATACCTGCTGTTTCCATATGGTTCTCATCGCCAAATCTGCACCACAGGAAAACCAGGACTAAACCAGAACTAAACCAAGACTAAACCAGGACTAGACCAGGACTAAACCAGAACTAAACCAAGACTATACCAGGATTATACCAGGACTATACCAGGACTAAACCAGGACTAAACCAGGACTAGACCAACTACTATAAATTATACAAAAATTCAAAATGTATAAAACAAGAAAGTAAAACTATTTGGTTTACTTCTGGTTCAGAATTGGTTTAGTCCTGGTTTAGTCCTGGTTTAGTCTTGGTTTAGTCTTGGTTTAGTCCTGGTTTAGTCCTGGTTTAGTCCTGGTTTAGTCCCTGGTTTAGTCCTGGTTTAGTCTTGGTTTAGTCCTGGTTTAGTCCTGGTTTAGCCCTGGTTTAGTCCTGGTTTAGTCCTGGTTTAGTCCTGGTTTAGCCCTGGTTTAGTCTTGCTTTAGTCCTGGTTTAGTCCTGGTTTAGTCCTGGTTTAGTCCCGGTTTAGTCCCTGGTTTAGTCCCTGGTTTAGTCCTGGTTTAGTCCTGGTTTAGTCCCTGGTTTAGTCCTGGTTTAGTCCTGGTTTAGTCCCTGGTTTAGTCCTGGTTTAGTCCCTGGTTTAGTCCCTGGTTTAGTCCTGGTTTAGTCCTGGTTTAGTCCCTGGTTTAGTCCCTGGTTTAGTCCTGGTTTAGTCCTGGTTTAGTCCCTGGTTTAGTCCTGGTTTAGTCCCTGGTTTAGTCCCTGGTTTAGTCCTGGTTTAGTCCTGGTTTAGTCCTGGTTTAGTCCTGGTTTAGTGGTGAATAATGGAGGAGGAGGATTTGCCAGTATCAATAATTTCTGCCTCTGATCCCATTGCAAATAAATTACGGGAATCTAATGTTTTTTTTTTTAATAGATGGAGAGAGGGAGGGAGGAGAGAGGGAGAGAGAGAGAGAGAGAGAGAGAGAGAGAGAGAGAGAGAGAGAGAAATGAGGGGACAAAAGGGGCAGAAGAGGAGGGAAGAATGATAGATCGATAGATATGAGAGGAAGCGAGGGAGAGAGAGATAGGGCAGTTAGAGATGGAAGGAGAGAAAAAAACAAAGGGAAGACAGACAGAGCGTTTAATAGAGTACATGGATGGATAGATAGATAGATAGATGGATAGATAAATAGATGGATAGAAGATGAGAGAGAGCGGTGGGAGAGAGAGAATAAAACAAGAGGAGAGACAGAGTGTTTAATAGAGTACATGGATGGATAGATAGATAGATAGATGGAGAGATGGAGAGAAAGAGGAGGTAGAGAGAGAAAAAGAGAGGAGAGATGGAAAGAGAAGAGGAGGAAGAGACAGAAAGAGAGATGAGGGAGAAAGACAGAAAAGGAGGAGAGAGACAGAAAAAGAGGGGAGAGAAGGAAAGAGAGAGGAGGAAGAGGCAGAAAAAGAGGGGGGAGAGATGGAAAGAAAGAGGGAAGAGAAATGGAAAGAGAGAGATGAGGTAGAGACAGAAAAAGAGAGTAGAGAGATGGAAAGAGGGAGGAGAGAGAGAAAAGAGGAGGTAGAGAGAGAAAGAGAGATGAGGGAGAAAGACAGGGAAAGAGAGGGGGAAGAGACAGAAAAAGAGAGGAGAGATGGAAAGAGAGATGAGGGAGAGAAAGCGAAGGGGAAAGAGAATAAAAAGAGAAAGAGGAGAGAGATAGAATAAAAAGGGGAGGTAGAGACAGAAAAATAGAGGAGGGAGGCAGAAAAAGAGGGGGAAGAGACAGAAAAAGAGAGACTGAAAGAGGGGAGAGAAACAGAGAGATGAGGGAGACAGAAAGAGAGGAGAGAATCTGAAAGGAGACAGAAAGAGAGGAGGTAGAGAGATAAAGAGAGATGAGGGAGAGAGACAGAAAAAGAGAGGAGAGAGATGGAAAGAGAGATGAGGGAGAGACCGAATAAAAAAGAGGAGAGAGAGTGTTTAATAGAGAACATGGATAGAAAGATGGACAGATCAGAAACGGGAGGGAGCATGAGAGAGAAAGTGAAGGAGAAAGAGAATAAAAAGAGAAAGAGGAGAATAAAAAGAGAAGAAAGAGGAGAGACAGAATAAAAAGAGGAGAAAGGAGAGACAGAATAAAAAGAGGAGGAAGAGGAGAGAGAATAAAAAGAGGAGGAAGAGGAGAGAGAATAAAAAGAGGAGGAAGAGGAGAGAGAGAGAATAAAAGAGGAGGAAGAGGAGAGAGAGAATAAAAAGAGGAGGAGGAGGAGAGACAGAATAGAAAGAGGAGAAAGAGGAGGGACAGAATAAAAGAGAAAAAGGAGAGAGAATGACAAGAGGAAAAAGAGGAGAGAGAGAATAAAAAGAGGAGAAAGAGGAGAGACAGAATAAAAGAGGAGAAAGAGGAGAGAGAATAAAAAGAGGAGTAAGAGGATAGACAGAGCAGAGAACAGAGAGCAGGTTTTGGCAGATCTCCCTCAGGGCGACATTATTGAAAACCATTTCCTCCAAATGAGACTCTGCTCCAGACCAGCTCATGAACATACACACAAGTACTACAAGTACTACACAAGTACTACACAAGTACTACAAGTACTACAAGTACTACAAGTACTACACAAGTACTACACAAGTACTACAAGTACTACACAAGTACTACACACAAGTACTACACAAGTACTACAAGTACTACAAGTACTACACAAGTACTACACAAGTACTACAAGTACTACACAAGTACTACAAGTACTACACAAGTACTACAAGTACTACACAAGTACTACACACAAGTACTACACAAGTACTACAAGTACTACAAGTACTACACAAGTACTACACAAGTACTACAAGTACTACAAGTACTACAAGTACTACACAAGTACTACACAAGTACTACAAGTACTACACAAGTACTACACACAAGTACTACACAAGTACTACACACAAGTACTACACAAGTACTACACACAAGTACTACACAAGTACTACACACAAGTACTACACAAGTACTACACAAGTACTACACAAGTACTACACACAAGTACTACACAAGTACTACACACAAGTACTACACAAGTACTACACAAGTACTACACAAGTACTACACACAAGTACTACACAGGTACTACACACAAGTACTACACAAGTACTACACACAAGTACTACACAAGTACTACACAAGTACTACACAAGTACTACACACAAGTACTACACAGGTACTACACACAAGTACTACACAAGTACTACACACAAGTACTACACAAGTACTACACAAGTACTACACAAGTACTACACACAAGTACTACACAGGTACTACACACAAGTACTACACAAGTACTACACAAGTACTACACAAGTACTACACACAAGTACTACACAAGTACTACACACAAGTACTACACAAGTACTACACAAGTACTACAAGTACTACAAGTACTACACACAAGTACTACACAAGTACTACAAGTACTACACAAGTACTACACAAGTACTACACAAGTACTACAAGTACTACAAGTACTACACACAAGTACTACACAAGTACTACAAGTACTACACAAGTACTACACAAGTACTACACAAGTACTACAAGTACTACAAGTACTACACAAGTACTACACAAGTACTACACAAGTACTACAAGTACTACACACAAGTACTACACAAGTACTACACAAGTACTACAAGTACTACACACAAGTACTACACACAAGTACTACACACAAGTACTACACAAGTACTACACAAGTACTACACACAAGTACTACACAAGTACTACACAAGTACTACACAAGTACTACAAGTACTACACAAGTACTACACAAGTACTACAAGTACTACACAAGTACTACACACAAGTACTACACACAAGTACTACACACAAGTACTACACACAAGTACTACACAAGTACTACACACAAGTACTACACACAAGTACTACACAAGTACTACACAAGTACTACACAGGTACTACACACAAGTACTACACACAAGTACTACACAAGTACTACACACAAGTACTACACAAGTACTACACAAGTACTACACAAGTACTACACACAAGTACTACACAAGTACTACACAAGTACTACACAAGTACTACACAGGTACTACACACAAGTACTACACACAAGTACTACACAAGTACTACACAAGTACTACACAAGTACTACACATGTACTACACACAAGTACTACACACAAGTACTACACAAGTACTACACAAGTACTACACAAGTACTACACAAGTACTACACATGTACTACACACAAGTACTACACACAAGTACTACACAAGTACTACACAAGTACTACACACAAGTACTACACAAGTACTACACAAGTACTACACAAGTACTACACACAAGTACTACACACAAGTACTACACAAGTACTACACAAGTACTACACACAAGTACTACACACAAGTACTACACAAGTACTACACACAAGTACTACACAAGTACTACACAAGTACTACACAAGTACTACACACAAGTACTACACAAGTACTACACACAAGTACTACACACAAGTACTACACAAGTACTACACAAGTACTACACAAGTACTACACACAAGTACTACACAAGTACTACACAAGTACTACACAAGTACTACACACAAGTACTACACACAAGTACTACACAAGTACTACACAAGTACTACACAAGTACTACACACAAGTACTACACACAAGTACTACACAAGTACTACACAAGTACTACACAAGTACTACACACAAGTACTACACACAAGTACTACACAAGTACTACACAAGTACTACAAGTACTACACAAGTACTACACAAGTACTACAAGTACTACACAAGTACTACACAAGTACTACACACAAGTACTACACAAGTACTACACACAAGTACTACACAAGTACTACACAAGTACTACAAGTACTACACAAGTACTACACAAGTACTACACAAGTACTACACAAGTACTACAAGTACTACACAAGTACTACACAAGTACTACACAAGTACTACACAAGTACTACACACAAGTACTACACAAGTACTACACAAGTACTACAAGTACTACACAAGTACTACACAAGTACTACAAGTACTACACAAGTACTACACACAAGTACTACACAACTACTACACAAGTACTACACAACTACACAAGTACTACACAACTACACAAGTACTACACAAGTACTACACAAGTACACAATTACACAAGTACTACACAAGTACTACACAAGTACTACACAAGTACTACACAACTACTACACAACTACTACACAAGTACTACACAACTACACAAGTACTACACAACTACACAAGTACTACACACAAGTACTACACAAGTACTACACAAGTACTACAAGTACTACACAAGTACTACACAAGTACTACAAGTACTACACAAGTACTACACACAAGTACTACACAAGTACTACACAAGTACTACACACAAGTACTACAAGTACTACACACAACTACACACAACTACTACGCACAACTGCTACACAAGTACTACACACAAGTACTACAAGTACTACACACAAGTACTACACAAGTACTACACACAACTACACACAACTACTACGCACAACTGCTACACAAGTACTACACACAAGTACTACAAGTACTACACACAAGTACTACACAAGTACTACACAAGTACTACACACAACTACACACAATTACTACGCACAACTGCTACACAAGTACTACACACAAGTACTACACAAGTACTACACACAAGTACTACACAAGTACTACACACAAGTACTACACAAGTACTACACACAAGTACTACACACAACTACACACAAGTACTACACAAGTACTACACACAAGTACTACACAAGTACTACACAAGTACTACACACAAGTACTACACACAAGTACTACACAAGTACTACACAAGTACTACACAAGTACTACACAAGTACTACACAAGTACTACACACAAGTACTACACAAGTACTACACACAAGTACTACACAAGTACTACACAAGTACTACACAAGTACTACACAAGTACTACACGTACTACACACAAGTACTACACAAGTACTACACAAGTACTACACACAAGTACTACACAAGTACTACACAAGTACTACACACAAGTACTACACAAGTACTACAAGTACTACAAAAGTACTACACACAAGTACTACACAAGTACTACACAAGTACTACACACAAGTACTACACAAGTACTACACACAAGTACTACACAAGTACTACACAAGTACTACAAGTACTACACACAAGTACTACACACAAGTACTACACAAGTACTACACAAGTACTACACACAAGTACTACACAAGTACTACACAAGTACTACACAAGTACTACACACAAGTACTACACAAGTACTACACAAGTACTACACACAAGTACTACACAAGTACTACACAAGTACTACACACAAGTACTACACACAAGTACTACACACAAGTACTACACACAAGTACTACACACAACTACACACAAGTACTACACAAGTACTACACACAAGTACTACACAAGTACTACACAAGTACTACACACAAGTACTACACAAGTACTACACAAGTACTACAAGTACTACACACAAGTACTACACAAGTACTACACAAGTACTACACAAGTACTACACACAAGTACTACACAAGTACTACACAAGTACTACACACAAGTACTACACAAGTACTACACAAGTACTACACACAAGTACTACACACAAGTACTACACAAGTACTACACACAAGTACTACACAAGTACTACACAAGTACTACAAGTACTACAAGTACTACACACAAGTACTACACACAAGTACTACACAAGTACTACACAAGTACTACACACAAGTACTACACAAGTACTACACAAGTACTACACAAGTACTACACACAAGTACTACACAAGTACTACACAAGTACTACACACAAGTACTACACAAGTACTACACAAGTACTACACACAAGTACTACACACAAGTACTACACACAAGTACTACACACAAGTACTACACACAACTACACACAAGTACTACACAAGTACTACACACAAGTACTACACAAGTACTACACAAGTACTACACACAAGTAAGATTAAGATTAAGCTTGGGCTTTTAGCCTTTATTGGTCTCACACACAATGACACACAGTGACACACGGGAGAAATTTGACTTCTGCATTTGACCCATCCTTTTCAGGAGCAGTGAGCAGCCATCTTTTTCGGCGCCCGGGGGGCAGTACCGTGAAGGGTCTTGCCCAAGGACCCACACTGGTTAGCTCATTGCCCAGGGGGGGTTTGAACCTACAACCTCCAGGGGGAAAGTCCATGACTTACCAGTTGAGCTAACCAGCCGGTTACTAGTACTACACAGTACTACACAAGTACTACACAAGTACTACACAAGTACTACACACAAGTACTACACACAAGTACTACACAAGTACTACACACAAGTACTACACAAGTACTACACAAGTACTACACACAAGTACTACACAAGTACTACACAAGTACTACACACAAGTACTACACAAGTACTACACAAGTACTACACACAAGTACTACACAAGTACTACACAAGTACTACAAGTACTACACACAAGTACTACACAAGTACTACACAAGTACTACACAAGTACTACACACAAGTACTACACAAGTACTACACAAGTACTACACACAAGTACTACACAAGTACTACACAAGTACTACACACAAGTACTACACACAAGTACTACACAAGTACTACACACAAGTACTACACAAGTACTACACAAGTACTACAAGTACTACACAAGTACTACACACAAGTACTACACAAGTACTACACAAGTACTACACAAGTACTACACAAGTACTACACACAAGTACTACACAAGTACTACACAAGTACTACACAAGTACTACACACAAGTACTACACAAGTACTACAAGTACTACACAAGTACTACACAAGTACTACAAGTACTACACACAAGTACTACACAAGTACTAAACACAACTACACACACTTACACACACATACTACTACTACTACAATTACTACAGTTACTACAATACTCATAAACTCATATACAGATACATTCACATGACTACTACAACACACATATAGGACTAAACCAGGACTAAACCAGGACTAAACCAGGACTAAACCAGGACAGAACCAGGACAGAACCAGGACAGAACCAGGACAGAACCAGGACAGAACCAGGACAGAACCAGGAACAGATTTAGTCCTCGGTTTAAAGGAACAGTAACGTTTTTACAATCTGAACCTTATTTTGTTAATAAAACATCATTTACTCACCCATAGCACTTTGGTGTCATCTGGAGCATTTCCGGAGAGTTTGTGAGTGCTCGGGGCATACGGCTGCGGTCACCAAATAAGACTTTAGACTTTAACTTTAGCACTTTTCAAATCACAGAAGCTCGATGTGTCACTGTACATTTTCGCTTGGTCAAAAGCTCCTGAAACCCGAAACCCAACTATAGTTTAATTAGATTACATCATCATCGAGGACAGCGCGCATTCCCAGCTGATTCACAGATAAACACCGCTCTGAACCTTTCTGTTGCGACACATGGCAGAAGATTGGGACTTCGAGGCTGAAGAGGACTTATTTGAGTATGATGGCCGCCCCTGTCGTTTTGAGTATACGGATGAGGAGGTATTAGAAAGAAGGAAGCGGAGACAGTTTGAGGAGCACCAGAGAACAGTGAGCGACGGCCCGTCTACGAAAAGACAGTACAGTAATCCCTCGTTTATCGCGGGGTTTAGGTTCCAGAAATAACCCGCAATAAGAGAAATCCGCAAAGTAGGACAACTTTATATTTTACAATTATTCTACATGTTTTAAGGCTGTAAATGCCTCACCACACACATTATACACTTTTCTCAGACTGGAATTAACATTTTCTCACATTTGTCTCTAGTTTAAACACTCAAACTTTCATAGATTTTCAACAAAATGTATTAATAGTGACGCGTGGGGGGGGGGGCACAGCTGCGGGAGCCCCGCCGGACGCACGGATGCGACGCGCACCAACCCCTTGGAGAAGTGCGCGACATGTGCTGCTGTCACGGATTTGTCCACAAATCCGTGACAGAGCAGCACGTGTCGCGCGTACATCGGGGCTGCGAGCACGAGATAGAACCGCAGCGCCCGGACCGCGTACTCTCAGTCCGAGCCACAAACCGAACACGCACAAACGAACGCAAGAGCCGCACGGAGAGATTTAATCCTGGTTTAGTCCAGGTCTAGACCTGGTCCAGTCCTAGTTTAGTCCAGGGCCAGTCCAGGTTTAGACCTGGTTTAGACCTGGTCTAGACCTGGTTTAGTTCTGGTCTAGACCTGGTTTAGTCCACGTTTAGTCCTGGTCTAGTCTCTTAGCCAATCAGGACGCAGAACACAATGTTACACTATAAAAAAATGTTACACTATTAAAAAAAATCGAAAAAAAAAAAAAAAATTCATTCATCTTCTTCCGCTTTTTCCATTTTCTGGGTCGCGGGGGCAGCAGTCCAAGCAGTGTTCCACTGCCCAGAACACAATGCACCAGCCCCCATGAATCCTCCCGCAGGTGGTGGGTCCACAGGAGGACGGCTCACGTCACAACGGGCCTTGATGTATCTTCTGCCATGGGGGCTACCAGTGTCCACAGACACTGGGGGCGAGGTGGGGTTAAGTGTCTTGCCCAAGGACACAACGGCAGCGCTCATCTGTGGGAGCTGGGATCACATCAAGAGCGCCAACCCCTGGATCACTAGGCAAGCGCTCTACCAACTGAACTACTGCCGCCCCTAAAAAAAAAAAACTCAGCGAAACAGTGAACAGTGAACCGCGATAGAGCGAGGGAATACTGTGCCTGGTGGTGTTTATGTGGACATTGTACGTCGATGGCAACAGAAGAAGAATGTCTTTACTGTCTCGAGTGGGATTTGTGGCCAGGAGATGAACGTCTGGGTGATGATCACACAAATCTGTGTCTGTGAATGTGATGAACCGTGGTGTAACAGAAACATTTTTTCGTGTCCTGAGTTGAACTGGGGGAGCCAGCCAAAGCCTGCCGGACCACGCACTTTCAGTTGAGTAAGTAACACACAATTATTGTTTGTTTGCATTGCCTATATGTCGTGATGACGTAATCTAATGAAACTATAGCTGGGTATCGGGTTTCAGACGCTTTTGTCTCCAGCGACACTACAGACTGACACATCGAGCTTCTGTGATTTGAAAAGTGCTAAAGTTTCTGTTATTTGGTGACTGCAGCCGCATGCCCCGAGCACTCACGTTATGGATATCACTAAACTACCAAATCTCCGGAAACGCTCCAAATGACACCAAAGTACAATGGGTGAGTAAATGACGTTTTATTAACGAAATAATGTTCAGACTGTAAAAACGTTAACATTCCTTTAACTTTAGTCCTGGTTCCGTCCTGGTTTAGTCCTGGTTAGTCCTGGTTTAGTCCTGGTTTAGTCCTGGTTCAGTCCTGGTTTAGTCCTGGTTTAGTCCTGGTTCCGTCCTGGTTAGTCCTGGGTTAGTCCTGGTTTAGTCCTGGTTTAGTCCTGGTTCTGTCCTGGTTCCGTCCTGGTTTAGTCCTGGTTTAGTCCTGGTTAGTCCTGGTTTAGTCCTGGTTTAGTCCTGGTTCAGTCCTGGTTTAGTCCTGGTTAGTCCTGGTTTAGTCCTGGTTAGTCCTGGGTTAGCCCTGGTTTAGTCCTGGTTTAGTCCTGGTTTAGCCCTGGTTTAGCCCTGGTTTAGTCCTGGTTCCGTCCTGGTTAGTCCTGGTTTAGTCCTGGTTAGTCCTGGGTTAGCCCTGGTTTAGTCCTGGTTTAGTCCTGGTTTAGTCCTGGTTCAGTCCTGGTTCAGTCCTGGTTTAGTCCTGGTTAGTCCTGGTTTAGTCCTGGTTAGTCCTGGGTTAGTCCTGGTTTAGTCCTGGTTAGTCCTGGGTTAGTCCTGGTTTAGTCCTGGTTTAGTCCTGGTTTAGTCCTGGTTTAGCCCTGGTTTAGCCCTGGTTTAGTCCTGGTTCCGTCCTGGTTAGTCCTGGTTTAGTCCTGGTTAGTCCTGGGTTAGCCCTGGTTTAGTCCTGGTTTAGTCCTGGTTTAGTCCTGGTTCAGTCCTGGTTCAGTCCTGGTTTAGCCCTGGTTTAGTCCTGGTTTAGTCCTGGTTTAGCCCTGGTTTAGTCCTGGTTTAGTCCTGGTTTAGCCCTGGTTTAGCCCTGGTTTAGTCCTGGTTTAGTCCTGGTTTAGTCCTGGTTTAGTCCTCGTTCCGTCCTGGTGTTCGAAAACCGTCGTTCACTAAAGACTCAAAAACATGTCTGGCTGATGGATTTGTGTTTGACTAAAAACGGGACATGGGAAAAGTGTGAGTATTCCGAGAAGGTGAGGACATGTCCAGGAAACAGACGCTGAACATTCATCCATAAACTTACACCTAGAACACCCCCAACGTGATGTCGCCGCAGAGTATGAACTACTATTTAACATTCCATGTGACAAAAATAACATCTCCATGGAAACAGGAGGGCTGACTCTCCACCAGAAAAGTTCCACACTGGAGCTTTAAACCAGTGTGTCCACAGACTGAGGCTTCATGTCAGTCTGACCTCCTTTTCCCTCTGCTCCCTGGTGCTCGTCACTGCACCCAACAACACCTGAAATCACTCTTTTTTTCTCATCCATCTTTCCCTCTCTCATCCGTCTCTCCTCCATCTTTCACTCTCTTCTTTCTCTCCTCCATCCATCTCTCTCTCTCATCCTTCTCTCCTCCATCCATCTCTCTTTCATCCTTCTCTCCTCCATCTCCCTCTTCTTTCTTTCCTCTATCCATCTCTTGCTTTCATCCGTCTCTCCTCCATCTCTCTCTCTCATCCTTCTCTCCTCTCTTATCCTTCTCTCCTCCATCTTTCCCTCTCTCTTCTTTTTCTCCTCCTCTCTCTCTCTCATCCTTCTCTCCTCCATCTCTCTTTCATCCTTCTCTCCTCTTTCTCTCTCTTCTTTCTTTCCTCCTTCTCTTTCTCTCTCATCCTTTTCTCCTCCATCTTTCCCTCTCTCTTCTTTTGCTCCTCCTCATCTCTCTTTCATCCTTCTCTCCTCCATCTCTCTCTCATCTTTTTCTCTTCCATCTCTCTCTCTCTCTTCTTTCTCTCCTCCATCCCTCTCTCTCTCTGAGTCCAGCTCAAAAACACGTCACATGTGACTTTATTCTGTCGTCAATAGTGTGTTTGAATAATAATGTATTGATTTTATTGATCTATTGATGCTCTTAAGATGTTCATCAATAAAAATAAATGAGGTTAATGTGAATGTTTAAGTGGAGTTAGAGCTGGGAACAGTTTTGATACCGGTTCCTGAGTGGTTCTTTTTCCGGTGCCTGTTTCTTTTATTTAATATTATTCAGAATATCCTGTTCAATCTTTGAATTACTTTATAAAAATGTTAATTCATGTTTTAAAACAGTAGGTAACTAAACGATGTTCAGCATGATCCTCACACTCACACGCTCTTAAATTTCACTTCCGTTTCCCTTTTGTTTTCTTCGTATAAGGCACTTTATGGAGAACTGTGATGGCGGGTCTGTTCCTGTACTGACGAGGGCGTCGTCAGAAGGATGTTTTTGATTGTTAAAGATCCCATGACATGGTACTTCTTGATGCTTTTATATGGCGCCTTAATCCTTCCCTAATACTGTAAATGAATCCTTCTCCAAAATCAAGCCTCAGTGCATGAGAAAGCCTCATGAACACAGTCAGAGTCATAAATATGTCTCTGGAACACTTTATTCTGGGCGTTGGTTGAATGCAAATGAGGAGGAAAGAGACAGGCCAGTGCAGCAGGTGGCGGTGTGGCCAAATACGCCGCTGTTTCCTCGTTTAGCGGTGCGCTGTCCCTACTTCCGTGTTTTAAGCACTTAGGAAGATATGAGACGTGTTGCATTAAAATAAACACACATTTCCACAGAAAATAAAATTAAACCACTGCTGTTTCAGAGGTTTCCAGGCTCGGATAAAGGACATCCGAGCCTGGAAACACTCTCACGTGTCTCCAGGCAAATAAAAAAACACATCTCGCATTGCGTAGCTCGTTTGCAGTCCAAACTCTCTGGGGGTGGAAACCTTTTTTTCAAATGCAGAAAAGAATCGCAATTGTCAGTTTACACATTTCACAACTTTTAACCATGGGGGGGGGGGGGGCCTAAACAGGGTAGGGGAGCTCACATTAACGTTCAACCTCAGAAAGTGAAAATTTCATGCCATGGGACCTTTAATTAATGAAGTTCCCAAAAAAGTTTGAAGAGCGCTATATACAAGACAGTGAAACAAAAAGATATTTACAATACACACAACCGCAGAAATCTGCTTCATAAATCATCAGCTCGGGTGTTTCCTTCATGTACAAGTCCAGGTCCAGACTGACTGAGGGACGGAGGCTCCTCCCCCACGCCAATTAACACAAAAATACTGGTTTTCCCACCAAAACCCAAATTAACAATAATAATAATAATAAAAATTAAAGCCGCAAGCGGCGTTGGTCGGGACCTCGCCCCTGCGTTTGTTCGTCTTACTGAGCAACTATAGCCATACCAAATTTCGTGTGCCTGGCACAATTATCTCACTTCCTGTTGGGCGTGGCCATGACATTGTAGATACCCTGTCAGAACAGACCCTGTCAGACCCTGTCAGACCCTGTCAGACCCTGTCAGACCCTGTCAGACTCTGTTAGACCCTGTCAGACCCTGCATGTGGCCTCCATGCTGAGGCCTACATGAACCTTCGATGCTTGTCCCCACATTGCTGCTTGCAGCTATATCAGATCAAAGGTACAAAGATCAAAGACCTTTGATCAGGGCGTTGCCTAGCAACAAATACCTCCCATTCATAACTCATCACTCCCATTCAATAAATACCTAACTTTATCGATCCGCCGTATCGTCATATTACCGCCTATTTGAAAATCCTTCGCAATTTAACATCTCCAACGTCTTAAGATTATGTTCACCAAAATTTAAGCCTATCTGAGGTACGGTGTAGGAGAAGTGTTTCAAATTCCATACCTAACTTTATCGATCCGCCGTATCGTCATATTACCGCCTATTTGAAAATCCTTCGCAATTTAACATCTCCAACGTCTTAAGATTATGCTTACCAAAATTTATGCCCATCTGAGGTACGGTCTAGGAGACCCCCCACTGGGGGTCCCCCAGTGGGGGGTCTCCCAGGGACCCCCAGGTCCCCCAGGGACGAGACTTTGTGTGGTCGTACTGGCAGCACTTTGTGATGCCCGTGCAAAGTTTCGTTTGTTTTGAAGCATGGGAACATGCTCAAAATTGCCCCAGCGTGTATGAACAAGAATAATAATAATACGGAAACAAAGCAACAACAATAGGGACCTTCGTCCCCCTTCGGGCTCGGTCCCTAATAATAAAAGTTCATGGAAATACATTTGATAACACGGCCATGTCTCTGCGCCTGTAGCAGAACCAGAAAAAATGATATTGATAATTTACCGATATTTTGTGACGACATCATTAGCCGTGTCTCAATTCACAGTGTGCACAGTTCGGAGTGTGGTTTTAACGGTGCATATATCACTTCCGGCGCGACATCTGCTGTCCCATTTCGTTTTTGTCCCAATGCACCCTGAAAACCGCAGTGGTTTCCATGGAAATCAGGGCATGACCCAACTGTGTGAAGATGCACACTTCGCGCACTCATATATCCCAGCCTACACCACGCGCTACTTCTTCTTTGCGAGAAAACAGAGTCGACGGCTGCATCTGGTAGTCCGAAATGGGACCTGTCTCATTTCGCCGACGCCCATGCGGTCCGGGGAGTGCACAGTCCGGAGTGCCCTTAAAACCACACTCCGAACTGTGCACACTGTTCGAAACAGGAAGTGAGTGAGGCGTTTGATTTAACAGTTGCGAACGGGAGATGGATCCTGGTTTGAAGTTTGGATGATGGAATGTGGATGATTTAACAGTGGACTTGTGCACCAAGACAACCGCGGTGGTGAACGGACGGTAAATATATCGGAGAAAGGAGCGGACAGACGGGGAGCAGGACACGGAGTGGAAACCAGCGGAATGAATGAAACCGGATAAGTGGCGAGCGCGGCCTGTTTGGAGATACTTAGGTTAGCGCGGGCTTTGACGGGGCTACGCCATCACATGAACTTTATTCGCACTTGTTTGGAGACATCTTTACGCACTCGCTCCACACTGGAAATATTTCCCATCGGGACATCTTTTTCTCCTCCATCTCTCTCTCTGTCTCTCCCTCTCATCCTTCTCTCCTCCATCTTTCTCTTCTTTCTCTCCTCTATCTCTCTTTCATCCTTCTCTCCTCTATCTCTCTCTCTTTCATCCTTTTCTCCTCTATCTCTCTCTCTCTCATCCTTCTCTCCTCTATCTCTCTCTCTCTTCTCTCCTCTATCTCTCTCTCTTTCATTCTTCTCTCCTCTATCTCTCTCTCTCTTTCATCCTTCTCTCCTCCTCTCTCTTCTTTCTCTCCTCTATCCCTCTCTTTCTGTTGATCCTTCTCTCTTCCATCTTTCCCTCTCTTCTTTCTCTCCTCTATCCCTCTCTCTCTCATCCTTCTCTCCTCCATCTCTCTCTTTTATCCTTCTCTCCTCCATCTCTCTCTTCTTTCTCTCCTCCATCTCTCTCTCTCTCTCATCCTTCTCTCCTCTATCTCTCTCTCCTTCATCCTTCTCTCTCTCTCTCTCTCTCCTCTATCCTTCTCTCTCTCTCTCTCTCTCTCTCTCCTCTATCCCTCTCTCTCTTTCATCCTTCTCTCCTCCATCTTTCCCTCTCTCATCCTTCTCTCCTCTATCTCTCTCTCTTTCACCCTTCTCTCCTCTCTCTCATCCTTCTCTCCTTTATCTCTCTCTCTCTTTCATCTTTCTCTCCTCTCTCTCTCTCATCCTTCTCTCCTCTATCTCTCTCTCTTTCATCCTTCTCTCTCTTCTTTCTCTCCTCTATCCCTCTCTCGCTGCCATCCTTCTCTCCTCCATCTTTCCCTCTCTCTTCTTTCTCTCCTCTATCCCTCCCTCTCTTTCATCCTTCTCTCCTCCTCTCTCTCTCTTCTTTCTCTCCTCTATCCCTCTCTGTTTATCCTTCTCTCTTCCATCTTTCCCTCTCTCTTCTTTCTCTCCTCTATCTTTCCCTCTCTCACCCTTCTCTCCTCCATCTCTCTCTTTTATCCTTCTCTCCTATCATCCTCTCCTCCTCTCTCTCTCTTCTTTCTCTCCTCCATCTCTCTCTCTTTCTCTCCTCTATCCCTCTCTCTTTCATCCTTCTCTCCTCCATCTTTCCCTCTCTCATCCTTCTCTCCATCTTTCCCTCTCTTCTTTCTCTCCTCCATCTCTCTCTCCATCCTCCTTTCCCTCTCTCTCTTCCCATTCCGCCCCGCAGCAAATCTTCAACAAGTCTTTTCTCAGTTTTGTGTTTTCAGAATGTGCTGCTTTCAAATGGCCACAAATTCTTCAAATGTTTTCAGATTTCCATGTGTAAGGCATCGTTGGAAAGCTTAGAATCTACACTTTCCGAATCCGTGAATAGCTCAAAACACCTCCGGGACGACGGTCGGTCACATTTATTTGTGAATGACGCTTTCACCGGGACTGAGAAGAGTTTTTGTTCATATTTTCTGTTTGAGAACACTGCAGACTGTGACTGGAAATCAATTCCTTTTCCCAACATGAAACTCAGCTCCAAATTCGCCCCCAGAGCTGCAAGCCTCACTGAGCTTCATTTGACTGGAGCTGAGCGTCACTTCTTCAGCGAACGAAGTACAAATAAAACAATAGTGATCGTTTCCACAGACTCCAGCCTCACCTGGTCTGAGCGATGAACTGACGGTCGATCTCCTCGTAGTGGTGAGAGGGGCGGAGCTCATTGGATCTCGGCGCCATCTACAAAACACAAACAGGACAATATTTTTACAACATTAATCCTGAAAATACTGTACGTAACCAGGCTGATCTGTGTCCCTCTGAAGTGAGTTCTACACATGATGAGCCTGAACAGCTCTCAGGGAACATGGAGCGTCACGACCGTTATCTAAATCTGACGGGTGGAAGCCAAAAATCAAGCTTGAGTTAAATCCAGCTGAGAGAAAAGCTCAAATATCTCCCCAGTCCACAAATGCACAAAGAGCTTCCACTGCACCATTTTCACAAACTCAATCTTCCTGTAGTTTGTTCTGGTTCATTTGGGCCCTTCACTTTGGCTCCGCCCACCACCTGTCGGACCCCACCGCACCAGTGGAAACCAAAACGGATTCTCGTGAGTTTGTGACCATCTTGGTGTGCGAGGTTACAAAACACCAGCCAAAAATAAACAAAACAAGATGGCTGCACAGGAAGCACGTTTTAGCATGCTACCTGTTGTTATTTTTGTTGTGGCTGCAAAAATTCACTCTGGTTTAGTCCTGGTTTAGCCCTGGTTTAGTCTTGCTTTAGTCCTGATTTAGTCCAGGTTTAGTCCTGGTTTAGTCCCTGGTTTAGTCCTGGTTTAGGCCGTTTTAGTCGTGATTTAGTCCTGATTTAGTCCTGATTTAGTCCCTGTTGATGAATATGTTCTGGTTTACTCCTAGCTTGGTCCCTGGTCCCTGGTTTAGTCTGGTCTAGTCCTGGTCTAGTCCTGGTTTTGTCCTGATTTAGTCCTGGTTTAGTCCCGTTTTAGTCCCTGGTGATGAATAAGTCCTGGTTTACTCCGAGCTTAGTCCCTGGTCCCTGGTTTAGTCCTGATTTAGCCCCGGTTTAGTCCCGTTCTAGTCGTGATTTAGTCCTGGTTTAGTCCTGGTTTCATCCCGGTTTCGTCCTGATTTAGTCCTGGTCTAGTCCCTGGTTTAGACCCTGGTTTCATCCCGGTTTAGTCCCGGTTTAGGCCTGGTCTAGTCCCGGTCTAGTCCCTGGTTTAGTCCCTGGTGATGTTTAAGTTCCTGGTTTACTCTTATCTTGGTCCCTGGTTTAGTCCGGTTTATGTTTGCGTCTAATTATAAAGCAGTTTGTCCGAGAATCAGGGAGTGCTCAGTTAACATGCTAGTGGTGAAAAGCTCTTCTAAACTCATCACTTTGAATAATGAGGACGTTTTAAAAGCATAAGATACGTGAGGAAGGAACTCTGGACCACTGCAAACTGTTTCAAATTAACTCGCTCTGTTTTTTTAAGTTTTTAAGACGGGAAAAATCAGACTGAGCGCCTTTAAATCTGCTTTGTTAAAATGAAAAATAAATATAAACTCTTTATACTCCCCCCAGAGCTGCACTGGTCCATAAGTTAGGAGCAGTAATCTTTTAGGCTCTCGTGTAAAGAGTGAAATATGGGTCCCTTTTAACGAAATGAAGCCTGACGTCAGAACGGAGGAGCGTATACAGTAAATGTAATAAGACTAAAGCCAATCTATCAGCGCTTTGTACAACCGCACACCCCGGTTCACCAAACTATACCAGCTTTTTCTACATTATCATTTCAACATTTTATTTTCAACTTCCTCTATTATGCAAAACGGACTCGTGTGAGCTTTTAGTCATGTTATAATGTTGATTTAGTCCTGGTTTCGTCCTGGTTTTGTCCTGGTTTCTTCCCGGTTTCTTCGCATTTCGTCCTGGTTTCGTCTTGATTTTGTCCTGGTTTAGTCCCAGTTTAGTCCCGGTTTGGTCCTGGTTTGGTCCTGATTAGTTCTGGTGTCATCTTGGTTTCTTCCCGTTTTATTGCTGTTTTGTCCTGGTTTAGTCCCGGTTTAGTCCCGATTTAGTCCTGGTTTCGTCCTGGTTTCATTTTGATTTAGTCCTGGTTTAGTTCCGGTTTAGTTGTGGTTTCGTCCTGGTTTGGTCCCGGTTTTGTTCTGGTTTAGTCCTGATTTAGTCCTGGTTTCGTCTTGGTTTCTTCCCGTTTTATTCCCCTTTTGTCCTCATTTAGTCCCGGTTTTGTCCTGATTTAGTCCTGGCTTCATTCTGATTTAGTCCTGGTTTCGACCTGATTTAGTTCTGGTTTTGTCCTGGTTTAGTCCTGATTTAGTCCTGGTTTCGTCCTGATTTAGTCCTGGTTTCATTCTGATTTAGTCCTGATTTAGTCCTGGTTTAGTCCTGGTTTAGTCCTGATTTAGTCCTGGTTTAGTCCCGGTTTAGTCCTGGTTTAGTCCCAGTTTTGTCCTGGTTTAGTCCCAGTTTAGTCCTGATTTAGTCCCGGTTTAGTCTTGGTTTCTTCCCGTTTTATTCCCTAGCCGCCTGGCATGCATACCCAATCCAATTCCACACACTTGTGCGTCACCGTATGCGCGCAGATTTCCTCCCGAAAACGCTCGTCTAAACGCGGAATAGACGCCACTTTTGCGTCTTCTGTTCAGACCGTCGTCATATAAACGTAGCCTTAATGTAACTACAGTGTAAATTGTCCTTGTCTAAATGGAAATAAATTTAATGCCATAACGTGGAGCTTTCTAGGCCCAGCACTGACATCTCCATAGAGACAAGTACGTGGCAGTAAAGTTCCATAATGCACCTTTAAGAAACACTATAATAAAGATACACCAAAGTTAGTGAGCATAGTAGTTTCGTCTTTCCAAGTTCCTGACAGTTAAACCGTCCTTCTCCAAAAAACTCCAGAAACGTCGCACTTTTAAAAGTCAAAATTACGGCAGACATTTTGAGGACTATATTTTGCGGCAATGCTAAAACAGTTCGCTCTGTAATAGAAGGAAGTGCGCGGCTCAGAAGTGTGTGATTTGAGTAATTAAAGCCAAAATGAGAAAGTGAAAGGCTTGAAATTTGAAAAGCCTGAAGCGTTATACGAGTGTGTAAACATGGAGACTCTGGTTTAGGTGACGCAGAAATCAGAAAAGATGAGTTGAATTGACTAAAAAAATGTGAATAAATTGTAAGAGTTTTAACTTTGACATGTTTAAAAGAATCGCTGTTTTACTTAAATGTCCTGTATTATGCAAAAATGGACTCTTGTGAGCTTTAAAGGGATATGCCACCCCCAGGTCAAACTTGGGCATCTCCCCACAGTCCAGAGACTAAAATAAGTGGTGGAAAGCGTTTTCCTGCTCACCCAGCCATTGTCCGAGTCTGTCAGCACTGACCGCCACGGTAACTGGTGCTCCTCCGCCTTAGACTGGAGTCTAACGTAGCCAGAGAAAGATTTCGGCCAAAAGGAATTAATTTGCTCGATGCGTTTCCCAATTACTTTCTGTGTAGTGCGCATTCATATCGAGTGCAAATAAATGTGCAAATCAACACGGAGAGCTTGCCTTGGTCATTTTGGGTGGGAACTATTTTCCAGTGCGTAAGAATACAGTCGTATCACGCACCACGTTGTGCAACAGGGGAACTCCCTTCCCGGTGCGTAACTGGGATTCCCCTGGCAGCGTGCTGCGTGATACGGCTG
This sequence comes from Paratrypauchen microcephalus, assembly GCA_036785185.1. Lineage (NCBI taxonomy): Eukaryota > Metazoa > Chordata > Actinopteri > Gobiiformes > Gobiidae > Paratrypauchen > Paratrypauchen microcephalus. The sequence continues at coordinate 2,191,748 of JAVJIX010000051.1, forward strand.
TATTCTTACGCACTGGAAAATAGTTCCCACCCAAAATGACCAAGGCAAGCTCTCCGTGTTGATTTGCACATTTATTTGCACTCGATATGAATGCGCACTACACACAAAGTAATTGGGAAACGCATCGAGCAAATTAATTCCTTTTGGCCGAAATCTTTCTCTGGCGACGTTAGACTCCAGTCTAAGGCGGAGGAGCACCAGATACCGCGGCGGTCAGTGGCGACAGACTCGGACAATGGCTGGGTGAGCAGGAAAACGCTTTCCACCACTTATTTTAGTCTCTGGACTGTGGGGAGATGCCCAAATTTGACCTGGGGGTGGCATATCCCTTTAAGTCATGTTATAATGTTGATTTAGTCCTGGTTTCGTCCTGATTTAGTCCTGGTTTAGTCCCGGTTTAGTCCTGGTTTCGTCCTGATTTAGTCCTGGTTTAGTCCTGATTTAGTCCCGGTTTAGTCCTGGTTTAGTCCTGGTTTCGTCCTGGTTTAGTCCTGATTTAGTCCTGGTTTCCTCCTGGTTTCTTCCCGTTTCATCCTGGTTTAGTCCTGATTTAGTCCCGGTTTAGCCTCAGTTTAGTCCTGGTTTCGTCCTGATTTAGTCCTGGTTTAGTCCCGGTTTAGTCATGGTTTCGTCCTGGTTTAGTCCTGGTTTAGTCCTGATTTAGACCTGGTTTCCTCCTGTTTTCTTCCCGTTTCGTCCTGGTTTAGTCCTGATTTAGTCCCGGTTTAGCCTCAGTTTAGTCCTGGTTTCGTCCTGATTTAGTCCTGGTTTAGTCCTGGTTTCGACCTGGTTTCGTCCTGGTTTAGTCCTGGTTTCGTCCTGGTTTCGTCCTGATTTAGTCCTGGTTTCGTCCTGATTTAGTCCTGGTTTCGTCCTGATTTAGTCCCGGTTTAGCCTCAGTTTAGTCCTGATTTAGTCCTGATTTAGTCCTGGTTTAGTCCTGGTTTCGACCTGGTTTCGTCCTGGTTTAGTCCTGGTTTCGTCCTGGTTTCGTCCTGATTTAGTCCTGGTTTCTTCCCGTTTTGTCCTGGTTTAGTCCTGATTTAGTCCCGGTTTAGCCTCAGTTTAGTCCTGATTTAGTCCTGATTTAGTCCTGATTTAGTCCTGATTTAGTCCTGGTTTGGCCCCGGTTTAGTCCTGGTTTCAATTTACACCTACAAAACACATTTTTCTGATAGTTTATATACGATTTCAACAAAAGAAGGGTGTTTTCTTACAATTTTATGTGCCAAATAATAACATCTGTGTACATTAGAGGAGTTTTGGCCTATTCTATGTCATGGTTTCTTGGTAACAGCTATGGAATTCATGACTTCCAACCAGAAAGTAAACTTTGAAACCTAAAAAACTGTCAAAAAGTGGAGGAAAGAAAGCGTGAAATGCTTTGTAAGATCTTAAATACAATGATCTTCACTGCATTTGAGTAAAATGCGTAGCCCAAACTGTCATAGGCGCTTTAAGACGGTGGATTTTGTGGATTCTGACAGCGCTGACCCCGTACGCAACAAACGGAAAAAAGAGCAGCATGCATTTTCAATTACGAGCAATTTGGGGCCTCGTTTCTGCCTCCTCACGTACAAGACGGGCTTCGTAATCACCGTGGACGTCTCAGTCATCTCCAACTGTACACGGCAACCAAAGGAAAACGTAAACAAATGCTTAGCGAGCGCACGAAAGCCCTATAGTGTCGCCGTATGCCAGCGTGCGCACGTAAACACAATCAGAATTTTAAATAAAGTGCGTTTGAAGTCGTCTCAAAGTAAACGGAAAGTCAGTGGCTGAAGAATGGGCTTGTAAAATAGTAGTTTGAGGCGAGGGAATATTGTGAAGTTGAAAGGATTTTAACTCGTAATTCAATACAGGGCTGGAAATTCAGACGAAAGCAGCATGAGCGTTTATTATGACTGTAAATAACAGAAATCAATAGCTTTGTGTGACTTTTCTGGTGGAGGGTCCGTCAAACTCTTTTCTTCATGGAGATTATTATTATTGCTTTGTCTGGAATGTTTCACAGTGTGGCATTAAACCTTTCTAGACCAGACCAAGTTACAGGTCAGATCTGTGGAGAGGCGACCCCGCTCACAATCAGAATGTCTTTGTTTTTGTTTTTCTAGGTATTTTTGAGCTCTAAAACCACCTGTGATTGAATAAATGTAAAGTAGAGATGTTTAATGTCACACTGTGGAACATTCCAGGCAGAGCAGTGACGTATCCATAGAAACAAGCAGGTGATGGACCCCCAACCTGGACTAAACCTGGACCAAACCTGGACCAAACCTGGACGAAATCTGGACTAAACATGAATCAAACCTGGACTAAACCTGGGCCAAACCTGGACTAAACATGAACTAAACCTGGACTAAACATGAACTAAACCTGGACTAAACCTGGATTTAAACCTGGACCAAACCTGGACTAAACATGAACCAAACCTGGACCAAACCTAGGCTAAACCCATATTAAACCTGGACTAAACCTGGATTAAACCTGGACTAAAAATGAACCAAACCTGGACTAAATCTGGAGCAAACTTGGACTAAACATGAACCAAACCTGGATAAACATGAACCAAACCTGGACTAAACTTGGACCAAACCTGGGCTAAACCAGGATTAAACCTGGATCAAACCTGAATTAAACCTGGGCCAAACCTGGACTAAACATGAACTAAACCTGGACTAAACCAGGATTAAACCTGGACCAAACCTGGACTAAACATGAATCAAACCTGGACTAAATCTGGACCAAACCTGGACCAAACTTGGGCTAAACCAAGATTAAACCTGGATTAAACCTGGACCAAACCTGGACTAAACATGAACTAAACCTGGACTAAATCTGGACCAAACCTGGGCTAAACCAAGATTAAACCTGGACTAAACCTGGATTAAACCTGGACTAAACATGAACCAAACCTGGACTAAATCTGGACTAAACATGAACCAAACCTGGACTAAACCTGGACTAAACCTGGGCTAAACCAAGATTAAACCTGGACTAAACCTGGATTAAACCTGGACCAAACCTGGACTAAACCTGGACTAAACATGAACCAAACCTGGATAAACATGAACCAAACCTGGACTAAACTTGGACCAAACCTGGGCTAAAGCAGGATTAAACCTGGACCAAACCTGAATTAAACCTGGACTAAACATGAACCAAACCTGGACTAAATCTGGACCAAACCTGGGCTAAACCAAGATTAAACCTGGACTAAACCTGGATTAAACCTGGACCAACCTGGTCTAAAAATGAACCAAACCTGGACTAAACCTGGACCAAACCTGGACCAAATCTGGACTAAACATGAACCAAACCTGGACTAAACTTGGACCAAACCTGGGCTAAAGCAGGATTAAACCTGGACCAAACCTGAATTAAACCTGGACTAAACATGAACCAAACCTGGACTAAATCTGGACCAAACCTGGGCTAAACCAAGATTAAACCTGGACTAAACCTGGATTAAACCTGGTCTAAAAATGAACCAAACCTGGACTAAACCTGGACCAAACCTGGACCAAATCTGGACTAAACATGAACCAAACCTGGATTAAACTTGGACCAAACCTGGGCTAAACCAGGATTAAACCTGGACTAAACCTGGATCAAACCTGGGCCAAACCTGGACTAAACATGAACTAAACATGGACTAAACCAGTATTAAACCTGGACCAAACCTGGACTAAACATGAACTAAACCTGGACTAAACCAGGATTAAACCTGGACTAAACATGAACCAAACCTGGACTAAACATGAACCAAACCTGGACCAAACCTGAACTAAACATGAACCAAACCTGGATTAAACCTGGACTAATTACAGGCTCCTGAAAATTTGCTCTTTAAATGCATTTTGTAATTTTTCAGACGTTTTAAAAAAGCGTTTTTGTCCGTGTGCTGCAGTGCTTGTGTGAATCGTGTCTCTGTGGTAACCGCTGAACATCCCAACAATAGAGACAGACGCAGAACACCACCAGCAGAAGTCTACAGTGTGGTTTTTCCCTATTCCTCACATCAACAGAGCAGTGCATTGCAAACATATTACCATGTTTTTAGATTAGAATCTGCAGCAGCCGACCTCATTTTGAGCGATATTAACTCCTTTATGTCTTATCTATGCTAATATTGTGGTAGCATGTGTAGCTAGCTGACGTTTTTAATATCACGGCTGCCTGCGTACGCTTTCCCTTTTCTTTTTGGATTGAACAATTACGGTAAAAGAGGCCCATTATGAGCTAAAATGAAGCATTGCGAAAGGCCCAGGTGGGGGTCCTTTGTGAACAGTGTAATATGTCATTGCACAATACAAAAACAAGAACGATCAGACAAAATGGAGTCTTTGTCCACTGATTGTATTAACATAACAGCCCCGGGCCACGGGTTTGGTCTGTGGTTGGTTGGTTTCCTTTATGAAGCGGGTCTACGGTGTTTGGGGACGATTCGTAAAGGGCTCATATTAGTCCGTTTTCCGATTTATGTTCCAATGTCAATTTTCGTCACCACAAACAGACCTGGAGTTGTGTTTTGTTTCATTCGCACATGTTTAACACACAAACCTGCAGATTTAGGCTGAGTTCTTCTCTCAGAACAGAAAAAAACCTGTGTTCCACCTTATGATGTCACATAGTAATACCAGGTCTAAACCAGGTCTAAACCAAGTCTAAAGCAGGTCTAAACCAGGTTTGAGCCAGGTCTAAACCAGGTCTAAACCAAGTCTAAAGCAGGTCTAAAGCAGGTCTAAGCCAGGTCTAAACCAGGTCTAAACCAGGTCTAAACCAGGTCTAAAACAGGTGTAAACCAGATCTAAACCAGGTCTAAACCAAGTCTAAACCAGGTCTAAACCAGATCTAAACCAGGTCCAAACCAAGTCTAAACCAGGTCTAACCCTACTCTAGACCAGGTCTAAACCAGGTCTAAACCAGGTCTAAGCCATGTCTAAACCAAGTCTAAACCAGGTCTAAACCAAGTCTAAACCAAGTCTAAACCAGGTCTAACCCTACTCTAGACCAGGTCTAAACCAGGTCGAAACCAGGTCGAAACCAGGTCTAAATCAGGTCTAAACCAGGTCTAAGGCAGGTCTAAACCAAGTCTAAGCCAGGTCTAAATCAGGTCTAAACCAAGTCTAAACCAAGTCTAAACCAAGTCTAAACCAGGTCTAAACCAGATCTAAACCAAGTCTACACCAAGTCTAAACCAGGTCTAAACCAGGTCTAAACCAAGTCTACACCAAGTCTACACCAGGTCTACACCAAGTCTAAACCAGGTCTAAACCAGGTCTAAACCAAGTCTACACCAAGTCTACACCAGGTCTAAATCAAGTCTAAACCAGGTCTAAACCAGGTCTAAACCAGGTCTAAATCAGGTCTAAACCAGGTCTAATTCAGGTCTAAACTAGGTCTAATCCAGGTCTAAACCAAGTCTAATCCAGGTCTAATCCAGGTCTAATCCAGGTCTAATCCAGGTCTAATCCAGGTCTAAACCTGGTCTAAACCTGGTCTAATCCAGGTCTAATCCAGGTCTAAACCAAGTCTAAATCAGGTCTAAACCAGGTCTAAACCAGGTCTAATCCAGGTCTAATCCAGGTCTAAACCAGATCTAATCCAGGTCTAATCCAGGTCTAAACCAGGTCTAAACCTGGTCCATGGGTGTATACTCGTCACTGTGCTCTTATACTTGTTCTGGTCCAGCTCCAGATCGTTCTAAAGGTTCATTTCTGTCTATTACCCTTTTGAAATGATCATCTTTTATTGTTTCTTTACGACAATCGCCCATATGCGTTTAAAAACACGGGAATAAAGTGAATTCCCTGCAATAAACACTGAAAACATCTCGGGTTTTCTATACGTCCAAACAGCAGAAATGTGATGTTTAGTGTAGGCTTGAGCTAATGTTTATTTATGTCTCGTGTTTTGGTTCATTATTTCTCCGCTCCTCCACCATCTCGTCTTTCTTCTCGTCCTCGTCTCATGTGTCTGCGCTGTCCAATTAATTAGAAACATTCCACCGACACAAAGAAAAGTATGTTGTGAGCTTTAAAGGAGATGTGACTGCTGCAGGTATAATCTATGACACCCGTGGATCATTTTCTTATTTATTTTAAATCATAATATTGACTCTTGTGAGCTTTAAGTCATGTTTTAATGTAGTAACCTCCTCAAAATCTTAAAATAGCATACAGATTGACAGTTTTAAGTTGCTTGGACTACAACTAGAATAAACCTGGACAAAACCTGGACAAAACCTGGATTAAAGCAGGACTAAAACCTGGACTACACCTGGAATAAACCTGGACTAAACCAGGATTAAAGCAGGACTAAAACCTGGACTACACCTGGAATAAACCTGAACTAAATCCGGATTAAAGCAGAACTAAAACCTGGACTAAACCTGAACTAAATCGGGATTAAAGCAGGACTAAAACCTGGACTACACCTCGAATAAACCTGGACAAAACCTGGACTAAGACTGGATTAAAGCAGGACTAAAACCTGGACTACACCTGGAATAAACCTGAACTAAATTCAGATTAAAGCCCAACTAAAACCTGGACTACACCTGGAATAAACCTGGACAAAACCTGGACTAAACCAGGATTAACGCAGGACTAAAACTTGGACTAAACCTGAACTAAATAGGGATTAAAGCAGAACTAAAACCTGGACTAAACCTGAACTAAATCGGGATTAAAGCAGGACTAAAACCTGGACTAAATCTGGACTAAACCTGAACTAAATTGGGATTAAGGCAGGACTAAAAGCAGGACTAGGCCTGAACTAAATCCGGATTAAAGCAGGACTAAAACCTGGACTAAATTTGGACTAAACCTGGACAAAACCTGGACTAAACCTGGAATAAACCTAGACTAAACCAGGATTAAAGCAGGACTAAACCGTGGACTACACCTGGAATAAACCTGGACAAAACCTGGACTAAACTTGAACTAAAACGGGATTAAAGCAGTACTAAAACCAGGACTAAACTTGGACTAAACCTGAACTAAATCCGTATTAAAGCAGAACTAAAACCTGGACTAAACCTGAACTAAATTGGGATTAAAGCAGGACTAAAACCTGGACTAAACCTGGAATAAACCTGGACAAAACCTGGACTAAACCTGGACTAAACTTGAACTAAAACAGGATTAAAGCAGTACTAAAACCAGGACTAAACCTGAACTAAACCTGAACTAAATTGGGATTAAGGCAGGACTAAAAGCAGGACAAGGCCTGAACTAAATCCGGATTAAAGCAGGACTAAAACCTGGACTAAATTTGGACTAAACCTGGACAAAACCTGGACTAAACCTGGAATAAACCTAGACTAAACCAGGATTAAAGCAGGACTAAAACCTGGACTAAACCTGGAATAAACCTAGACTAAACCAGGATTAAAGCAGGACTAAAACCTGGACTAAACCTGGAATAAACCTAGACTAAACCAGGATTAAAGCAGGACTAAACTCTGGACTACACCTGGAATAAACCTGGACAAAACCTGGACTAAACCTGGACTAAACTTGAACTAAAACGGGATTAAAGCAGTACTAAAACCAGGACTAAACCTGGACTAAACCTGAACTAAATCCGTATTAAAGCAGAACTAAAACCTGGACTAAACCTGAACTAAATTGGGATTAAAGCAGGACTAAAACCTGGACTAAACCTGGACTAAACCTGAACTAAATCGGGATTAAAGCAGGACTAAAAGCAGGACTAAACCTGAACTAAATCCAAATCAAAGCAGAACTAAAACCTGGACTAAACCTGAACTAAATCGGGTTTAAAGCAGGACTAAAACCTGGACTAAATCTGGACTAAAACCTGGACTAAACTTGAACTAAATCAGGATTAAAGCAGGACTAAACCCTGGACTAAACCTGGACTAAACCTGAACTAAATCGGGATTAAAGCAGGGCTAAAACCTGGACTAAACTTGAACTAAATCGGGATTAAAACAGGACTAAAACCTGGACCAAGCCAGGACTATTCAGAACCACACCAAATTAAAATTAAACCAGGACTAAACAAGTGCTGAAGCCGGCTTAAACCAGGAATGCACAAATACTGAACAAGCAAGAAAATCTGGAACAAAACCCAGACTAAACAAGAACCAAATCAGGATTTTACAAGGACGGACTGGTTCTAATCTGGACTAATTGAGCACTACACCAGAACTAAACAAACCACAAAAACCGGGACTAAACCTTTACTAAACATGGACTAAAACCTGGACTAAACCTGGACTAAACCTGGACTAAAATTTTATTAAACATAGACCACAACCTGGACAAAACCTGGATTAAAGATGGACTAAACCTGGACAAAACCTGGATTAAACCTGGACAAATCCTAAACTAAACCAGGACTAAAAATCTGGGCTAAACCTGGATTAAAGCCGACCCCAACCTGGACTAAACATGGACCAAGTCTGGAATAAATCTGGACTAAACCTTTACTAAACATGGACCACAACCTGGACAAAAAATTGATTAAAGCTGGACTAAACCTGGACAAAACCTGGATAAAACCTGGACTAAAACCTGGACTAAACCTGGACTAAACATCAACCAAACCTAGACTAAACCTGGGCCAAACCTGGACCAAGCCAGGACTATTCAGAACCACACCAAATAAGAAGTAAACCAGGACTAAACAAATACTGAACAAGCAGCATGCATACAAGAAAAACTGGAACAAAACCCAGACTAAACCAGAACCAAATCAGGACTATACAAGGAAGGACTGGTTCAAATCAAGTGAACAGCTCCTCTGATTCTGATTCAAGTGAAGATGTATGAAGTTTAAAAACACAGTGGAGCACTTCCTGTATCACCATATGACATCACAAGGTGGAACGTGTGCTTTTTGTTCAGTTTAAAGGGGACAAATTCATCTTAAATCACAGCTCCAGGTCTGTTTGTGATGAGGAAACGACATTCTAAAGAGAAAATAGTGTAATATGGACTTTATTAAACGCAAATGAGAAGGAAAAATGTAAAAAACCTGGTGAAAATCTGTGAAAAGCGGTTTTGCGTATTAAGTTTGCTTTAAAAAATGAATGGTTAATGTTTTGCGTGGGAGTAGCCGGAACGGGGAGCAGATGTGGTGGAGGAGGAGGAGCGCGCTAGGCTAATGTCAGGCTAATGTGGGAGTTAATCGGGTTAGCATGGTCCATGTGTTTTTGAATGTAGCACCGGCGCTATGCTAATGACGTGGAAGCATCATCTGTCACCGTGGCGATCCCGTTGGTCTTTGTTTAGGCGTAAATGTAAACACACCCAGATGCTGCTCGGTGATTTATGGAGAAACGGACATTTTTTTAATATATTTTGTGTCATACAAATTTAATTGAGATGGTTTTAAAGTACACGACAGGTTTTCGTATTTTTCTAATTCAGACTTTTTTATTTATAATTTTACATCAATTTAAGTCCCGTCTTAAAACCCACTTTTATTCTCTGGCTTTTAACACCTGTTCTGTGGCTTTTCAAACCTGGACAAAACCTGGACCAAACCTGGACCAAACCTGAACTACACCTGAACTAAACCAGGATTAAAGCAGGACTAAAACCTGGACCAAACCAAGATTAAAACAGGACTAAAACCTGGCCCAAACCTGGACTAAACCTTTACTAAACATGGACCACAACCTGGACATCCTGGTCTTAAAACCCACTTTTATTTTGTGGCTTTTAACACCGCGTACATCGTGTGATCCTGTGTCTTTTATTTATTTTATTGCAATTTTACCTGCAATGCGAACTCAGCTCCTGCTCTGGTCAGACAGGGACCGAACAGCCCTTAGCAAAGGGCCCCGAACCCCGTACTCCCAGAGCACTCTCCACAGGACCCCACGAGGGACACGGTCGAATGCCTTCTCCAGATCCACAAAGCACATGTGGACTGGTTGGGCAAACTCCCATGCACCCTCGAGCACCCGATGGAGAGTATAGAGCTGGTCCAGTGTTCCCCGGCCGGGACGAAAACCACACTGCTCCTCCTGAATCCGAGGTTCGACTATTGGTCGAATTCCCCTCTCCAGCACCCTGGAATAGACCTTACCGGGAAGGCTGAGGAGTGTGATTCCCCGATAGTTGGAATACACCCTCCGGTCTCCCTTCTTAAAAAGAGGGACCACCTACCTCTGGTCTGCCAGTCCAGAGGTACTGTCCCCGACTGCCATGCGATGCTGCAGAGACGTGTCAGCCAAGACAGCCCTACAACATCCAGAGACTTAAGATACTCAGGACGGATCTCCACCCCCGGGGCCTTGCCACCGAGGAGCTTTCCAGCCACCTCAGTAACTTCCAGCATGCATTGGTTTGCAGCCAAGTGTGAAGCAGCTGAGATGAGGATCAGCTCTTCCAAATCCAAGGCCATGGTTTTCGACCGAAACAAGGTTCCCACCCACCCTCTCCGGGTGGGTGAGGGGTCTTTGCCTCAAGTGGAGGAGTTCAAGTATCTCGGGGTCTTGTTCACGAGTGAAGGGAGGATGGAGTGTGAGATTGATAGGCAGATCGGTGCAGTGTCGGCAGTGATGCGGTTGCTGTACCGGACCCGTTGTGGTGAAGAGGGAGCTGAGCCAAAAGGCGAAGCTCTCAATTTACCGGTCGATCTACGTTCCTACCCTCACCTATGGTCATGAGCTCTGGGTAATGACCGAAAGGACAAGATCGCAAATACAAGCGGCCGAAATGAGTTTCCTCCACAGAGTGACTGGGCACATCCTTAGAGATAGGGTGAGGAGCTCAGTCACACAGGAGGGGCTCGGAGTAGGGCCGCTGCTTCTCCACATCGAGAGTAGCAGCTGAGGTGGACCGGGCATCTGTTTCGGATGCCTCCTGGTCGCCTCCCTCAGGAGGTGTTCCGGACATGTCTCACCAGGAGGAGGCCCCGGGGAAGACCCAGGATGCGCTGGAGGGACTATGTCTCCCGGCTGGCCTGGGAACACCTTGGGGTCCCCCCGGAGGAGCTGGAGGAAGTGTCCGGGGTGAAGAAAGTCTGGGCGTCCCTGCTTAGACAGTGGCCCCGTGACCCGGACCAGGATAAGCGGAAGAAAATGGATGGATGGATGGATATTGCAATTTTATGATTTTTATGGTTTTGCTTTTATTTGCTTGGTTTTTAGGACTGGTATGATCCAATTTTTATCATTTTACCTTTTTGTTGTCATCATTTTCTAATCTCTGCGCAGCACTTTGGAAACTGCTTTGTTTGTAAAATGTGGATTTGGATCTCCATGATGGATCTCCACATGTTTTGCCGTGCACCTTTAGACTTCAAAAACGATTTCACGAAGAACCAAAAATATGAGTGTTAAAGTATAAATGGACTACGTCTTTATTTCCAAGCCTGTACAGTGCATTCTTTGGGGTTGGTGTAAATCAGAAGTGCACTTCTCTCAGACTCCTTCTCGGTCACATTTTACAGTTGACATTTATGAGGTAACGCACCACAATCACATAAATTCACCCACCACAGATCTCTTCAAAGTCTCAGTTCTGGATCTGGTTCTGTTCCGTCTGAGGTCAGGCACAGTTTACCCCCAAAACCACAAAACTCACAAAACACATGAGACACAAAATTATAGAATCACTGACCAAGAATTTGACGTTTTTACATGATGCACAAGGAATAAACCAAACTGAAGTAGAACTGAACCAAAACTAGGGTGATATGAGATTTAACATGAGACTAAACCTGGACTAAACCAGGATTAAAGCAGGACTAAACCAGGATTAAAGCAGGACTAAAACCTGGACTAAACCTGGACTAAACCTGAACTAAACTAGGATTAAAGCAGGACTAAAACCTGGACTAAACCTGGATTAAAGCAGGACTAAAACCTGGACTAAACCTGGATTAACGCAGGACTAAAACCTGGACTTAACCTGGATTAAAGCAGGACTAAAACCTGGACTAAACCTGGACTACACCTGGATTAATAAGGACTAAACCTGGACTAAATTTGAACTAAAACAGGATTAAACCAGGACTACAACCTGGATTAAACCTGGACTAAACATGGACTAAACCAGAACAAAATCAGGACTTTACAAGGACGGACTGGTTCAAATCTGGACTAATTAAGCACTACACCACCACTTAACATACCACAAAAACCTGGACTAAACCTGGCCCAAACCTGGACTAAACCTGGCCCAAACCTGGACTAAACCTGGCCCAAACCTGGACTAAACCTGGCCCAAACCTGGACTAAACCTTTACTAAACATGGACTAAAACCTGGATTAAACCTGGAGTAAACCTGGATTAAACCTGGACAAAACCTAAAATAAATCAGGACTAAAATCTGGACTAAACATGGATTAAACCTAGACTAAACATGTAATAAACCTGGACAAAACCTGGACTAAACTTGGACTAAACATCAACCAAACCTAGACTAAACCTGGACCAAACCTGAACCAAGCCAGGACTATTCAGAACCATACCAAATTAGAATTAAACCAGGACTAAACAAGTGCTGAACCCGGGTTAAACCAGGAATACGCAAGTACTGAACAAACAACATACAGAAGAAAAACTGGAACAAAACCCAGACTAAACCAGAACCAAATCAGGACTTTACAAGGACGGACTGGTTCAAATCTGGACTAATTAAGGACTACACCAGGACCTAACAAACCACAAAAACCTGGACTAAACCTGCCCCAAACCTGAACTAAACCTTTACTAAACATGGACCACAACCTGGATTAAACATGGACCAAGTCTGGACTAAATCTGGACTAAACTTGGACTAAACATCAACCAAACCTAGACTAAACCTAGACCAAGCCAGGACTATTCAGAACCACACCAAATAAAAAGTAAACCAGGACTAAACAAATACTGAACAAGCAGCATGCATACAAGAAAAACTGGAACAAACCCCAGACTAAACCAGAACCAAATCAGGACTATACAAGGACGGACTGGTTCAAATCTGGACTAATTAAGGACCACACCAGGACTAAAAACCACACAGACAAAAGTTACTAAACCACAGAAAATGCTGTAATTTCGTTGACTAATACTCTAATTTAGTTTTTTTAAAAAATATATATCATAAAAAAGAGACAAAACCAGAATTTGCTCATGATACATAAAGGCACACTACGGAACTTTTCTTGTCTCCATATGGACGTTGTTTAGAAATGTTTCACAGTATGTAACTAAACTTAAGCTACAGGTATTTTATTGTAAAAAAAAACACAATTCTTACTGTGACCTAGTTTAATCCTGGTTACATCTGTATTTATTCCTTCTTTAGACCTGGTTTAGATCTAGTTTAGTCCTGGTTACATCTGTATTTAGTCCTTCCTTAGACCTGGTTTAGATCTAGTTTAGTCCTGGTTACATCTTTATTTAGTCCTTCCTTAGACCTGGTTTAGATCTAGTTTAATCCTGGTTACATCTTTATTTAGTCCTTCCTTAGAGCTGGTTTAGATCTAGTTTAGTCCTAGTTACATCTTTATTTAGTCCTTCCTTAGACCTGGTTTAGATCTAGTTTAGTCCTGGTTACATCTTTATTTAGTCCTTCTTTAGACCTGGTTTAGATCTAGTTTAGTCCTGGTTACATCTTTATTTAGTGCTTCCTTAGACCTGGTTTAGATCTAGTTTAGTCCTGGTTACATCTTTATTTAGTGCTTCCTTAGACCTGGTTTAGATCTAGTTTAGTCCTGGTTACATCTTTATTTAGTGCTTCCTTAGACCTGGTTTAGATCTAGTTTAGTCCAGGTTACATCTTTATTTAGTCCTTCCTTAAACCTGGTTTAGATCTAGTTTAGTCCTGGTTACATCTTTATTTAGTCCTTCCTTAGACCTGGTTTAGATCTAGTTTAGTCCTGGTTACATCTCTATTTAGTCCTTCCTTAGACCTGGTTTAGATCTAGTTTAGTCCTGGTTACATCTGTATTTAGTCCTTCCTTAGACCTGGTTTAGATCTAGTTTAATCCTGGTTACATCTGTATTTAGTCCTTCTTTAGACCTGGTTTAGATCTAGTTTAGTCCTGGTTACATCTGTATTTAGTCCTTCCTTAGACCTGGTTTAGATCTAGTTTAGTCCTGGTTACATCTGTATTTAGTCCTTCCTTAGACCTGGTTTAGATCTAGTTTAGTCCTGGTTACATCTGTATTTAGTCCTTCCTTAGACCTGGTTTAGATCTAGTTTAGTCCTGGTTACATCTTTATTTAGTCCTTCCTTAGACCTGGTTTAGATCTAGTTTAGTCCTGGTTACATCTGTATTTAGTCCTTCCTTAGACCTGGTTTAGATCTAGTTTAGTCCTGGTTACATCTGTATTTAGTCCTTCCTTAGACCTGGTTTAGATCTAGTTTAGTCCTGGTTACATCTTTATTTAGTCCTTCCTTAGACCTGGTTTAGATCTAGTTTAATCCTGGTTACATCTTTATTTAGTCCTTCCTTAGAGCTGGTTTAGATCTAGTTTAGTCCTAGTTACATCTTTATTTAGTCCTTCCTTAGACCTGGTTTAGATCTAGTTTAGTCCTGGTTACATCTTTATTTAGTCCTTCCTTAGACCTGGTTTAGATCTAGTTTAGTCCTGGTTACATCTTTATTTAGTCCTTCCTTAGACCTGGTTTAGATCTAGTTTAGTCCTGGTTACATCTTTATTTAGTCCTTCCTTAGACCTGGTTTAGATCTAGTTTAGTCCAGGTTACATCTTTATTTAGTCCTTCCTTAAACCTGGTTTAGATCTAGTTTAGTCCTCGTTACATCTTTATTTAGTCCTTCCTTAGACCTGGTTTAGATCTAGTTTAGTCCTCGTTACATCTTTATTTAGTCCTTCCTTAGACCTGGTTTAGATCTAGTTTAGTCCTGGTTACATCTCTATTTAGTCCTTCCTTAGACCTGGTTTAGATCTAGTTTAGTCCTGGTTACATCTTTATTTAGTCCTTCCTTAGACCTGGTTTAGATCTAGTTTAGTCCTGGTTACATCTTTATTTAGTCCTTCCTTAGACCTGGTTTAGATCTAGTTTAGTCCTGGTTACATCTTTATTTAGTCCTTCCTTCCTTAGACCTGGTTTAGATCTAGTTTAGTCCTGGTTACTTCTTTATTTAGTCCTTCCTTAGACCTGGTTTAGATCTAGTTTAGTCCTGGTTACTTCTTTATTTAGTCCTTCCTTAGACCTGGTTTAGATCTAGTTTAGTCCTGGTTACTTCTTTATTTAGTCCTTCTTTAGACCTGGTTTAGATCTATTTATTTAGTCCTTCTTTAGACCTGGTTTAGATCTATTTATTTAGTCCTTCCTTAGACCTGGTTTAGATCTAGTTTAGTCCTGGTTACATCTTTATTTAGTCCTTCTTTAGACCTGGTTTAGATCTATTTATTTAGTCCTTCCTTAGACCTGGTTTAGATCTAGTTTAGTCCTGGTTACATCTTTATTTAGGCCTTCCTTAGACCTGGTTTAGATCTAGTTTAGTCCTGGTTACATCTTTATTTAGTCCTTCTTTAGACCTGGTTTAGATCTATTTATTTAGTCCTTCCTTAGACCTGGTTTAGATCTAGTTTAGTCCTGGTTTTCAGACAGATAAAGAATGGGCTATGGAGCCTCGAATATGAATTCACAGAAGCGTCTCCACGACATATTTGAAAACATCACTTCCTGTTTATGCTTCATCCCGGTTTGATTCACTTTTGTGATCTTATTTCCTCGAACCGTCATGGTTGCCTTCCTCGGGGGCCTTCAGCTACAAACTCCTCCGTCTGTCCGCTCTCCGCTTCCCCGATCTGACGTTTCGCGCTCACGTAGCCGCCTTTTACTTCGTTCGCAAAGTCGCAATGATCCATTCTACCCACGGACTCCTCTCCTCCTCTGTCCTTGCTTCTGTTTTTGGTCCCTCAGGCTCGCTTCCTCTTGTTTTAAGTCGTTCCATTGCGATGCTATCCGTGCCTCGCTGGCCTCTTCCCCTCACCGCCAGCTTAAGCCTACGGGGACTGGTTTTGTAGCGTTCGCCAGCCCGGAGGCGGACAGAAAAAAACGTGTCTCTTCCCTGGATCTTTCGCTCTCTGCTCAAATGTTTCAAAGAAGTCTCAGGTATAATAACGGATTTCAAATGACAAGGTTACACAGGTCAGTGCTGCTGCTTTGTATTACTGAAAGGAAAGAAATAATAGGACTAAACCAGGACTAAACCAGGACTAAACCAGGACTAAACCAGGACTGAAACCAGGACTGAAACCAGGACTGAAACCAGAACTAAAGGTGCGTTCACACTACAACTACAACTAAATCAGGACTAAACCAGAACTAAACCAGGACTGAAAGCAGGACTAAAAGCAGGACTAAACCAGGACTAAATCAGGACTGAAACCAAGACTAAACCAGGACTAAATCAGGACTGAAACCAGGACTAAACCAGGGCAAAACCAGGACTGAAACCAGAACTAAACCAGGACTAAACCAGAACTAAACCAGGACTAAACCAGAACTAAACCAGGACTGAAACCAGGATTAAACCAGGACTAAATCAGGACTAAACCAGGACTAAACCAGGACTAAACCAGGACTAAACCAGGGCAAAACCAGGATCAAACCAAGGTTAAAACTACATAAAGAGACTAAACCAGGACTAAACCAGGACTAAACCAGAACTAAACCAGGACTAAACCAGATCTAAACCAGGACTGAAAGCAGGACTAAAAGCAGGACTAAACCAGGACTAAATCAGGACTAAAACCAGAACTAAACCAGGACTAAACCAGATCTAAACCAGGACTGAAAGCAGGACTAAAAGCAGGACTAAACCAGGACTAAATCAGGACTAAAACCAAGACTAAACCAGGACTAAATCAGGACTGAAACCAGGACTAAACCAGGACTAAACCAGGACTAAATCAGGACTGAAACCAGGATTAAACCAGGGCAAAACCAGGACTGAAACCAGAACTAAACCAGGACTAAACCAGAACTAAACCAGGACTAAACCAGAACTAAACCAGGACTGAAACCAGGATTAAACCAGGACTAAATCAGGACTAAACCAGGACTAAACCAGGACTAAACCAGGACTAAACCAGGGCAAAACCAGGATCAAACCAAGGTTAAAACTACATAAAGAGACTAAACCAGGACTAAACCAGGACTGAAACCAGGATTGAAACCAGGACTAAACCAGAACTAAATCAGGACTAAAACCAGAACTAAACCAGGACTAAACCAGATCTAAACCAGGACTAAATCAGGACTGAAACCAGGACTGAAACCAGGACTAAACCAGGGCAAAACCAAAACTGAAACCAGAATTAAACCAGAACTAAACCAGAACTAAACCAGGACTAAACCAGGACTGAAAGCAGGATTAAAAGCAGGACTAAACCAGGACTAAATCAGGACTGAAACCAGGACTAAACCAGGACTGAAACCAGGATTAAACCAGGACTAAATCAGGACTAAATCAGGACTAAAACCAGAACTAAACCAGGACTAAACCAGATCTAAACCAGGACTGAAAGCAGGACTAAAAGCAGGACTAAACCAGGACTAAATCAGGACTAAAACCAAGACTAAACCAGGACTAAATCAGGACTGAAACCAGGACTAAACCAGGACTAAACCAGGACTAAATCAGGACTGAAACCAGGATTAAACCAGGGCAAAACCAGGACTGAAACCAGAACTAAACCAGGACTAAACCAGAGCTAAACCAGGACTAAACCAGAACTAAACCAGGACTGAAACCAGGATTAAACCAGGACTAAATCAGGACTAAACCAGGACTAAACCAGGACTAAACCAGGACTAAACCAGGGCAAAACCAGGATCAAACCAAGGTTAAAACTACATAAAGAGACTAAACCAGGACTAAACCAGGACTAAATCAGGACTAAAACCAGAACTAAACCAGGACTAAACCAGATCTAAACCAGGACTAAATCAGGACTGAAACCAGGACTGAAACCAGGACTAAACCAGGGCAAAACCAAAACTGAAACCAGAATTAAACCAGAACTAAACCAGAACTAAACCAGGACTAAACCAGGACTGAAAGCAGGATTAAAAGCAGGACTAAACCAGGACTAAATCAGGACTGAAACCAGGACTAAACCAGGACTGAAACCAGGATTAAACCAGGACTAAATCAGGACTAAACCAGGACTAACCCAGGGCAAAACCAGGATCAAACCAAGGTTAAAACTACATAAAGAGACTAAACCAGGACTAAACCAGGACTGAAACCAGGACTGAAACCAGGACTGAAACCAGGACTGAAACCAGGACTGAAACCAGGACTGAAACCAAGACTAAACCAGGACTAAATCAGGACTGAAACCAGGATTAAACCAGGGCAAAACCAGGACTGAAACCAGAACTAAACCAAGACTAAACCAGAACTAAACCAGGACTAAACCAGGATTAAACCAGGACTAAATCAAGACTAAACCAGGACTAAACCAGGGCAAAACCAGGGCAAAACCAGGATCAAACCAAGGTTAAAACTACATAAAGAGACTAAACCAGGACTAAACCAGGACTAAATCAGGACTGAAACCAGGACTAAACCAGGACTAAACCAGGGCAAAACCAAAACTGAAACCAGAACTAAACCAGGACTAAACCAGAACTAAACCAGGACTGAAAGCAGGATTAAAAGCAGGACTAAACCAGGACTAAATCAGGACTGAAACCAGGATTAAACCAGAACTAAACCAGGACTAAACCAGGACTAAACCAGGGCAAAACCAGAACTAAACCAGGACTAAACCAGAACTAAACCAGGACTGAAACCAGGATTAAACCAGGACTAAACCAGGACTAAACCAGGACTAAACCAGAACTAAACCAGAACTAAACCAGGACTAAACCAGGACTAAACCAGAACTAAATCAGGACTGAAAGCAGAACTAAACCAGGACTAAAGCAGGACTAAACCAGGACTAAAGCAGGACTAAAGCAGGACTAAAGCAGGACTAAACCAGGACTAAAGCAGGACTAAAGCAGGACTAAAGCAGGACTAAAGCAGGACTAAAGCAGGACTAAGCCAAGACTGAACTGTGACTGCAATTATCCTGACTTGAAGAAAAATGCATTCTTACTGTGCGTGGGCTCGCCTCTCCACAGATATGACCGATAACTTGGCCTGGTAGCACCACCTGCTTGTTTCCATGGAGACAGATAAGTTTAAAGCCATACTGTGGAACATTCACACAGGTTTAAGTTAACCCGTATTGTTCTAAACGTTCCAAAAGTTCTAAACGTTCTCAGTGTTGATAGTTTAAAGGAAAAGTCCGTCTGCTGCCCGGTTTTGTTTCTTCCCGCTGATTCTTTGGCAGAAGTTGAGTCAAACTATTTAAAAGCTCGATTTGCTCAACATTCTCGTTTTTTTTTTTTCCCGCAGGATTTTGGAAAACCTGGAGCTTAAATGTGATTCATCAAAGTCCCCCCCACATGTGCTCAAATCTGTTTCTAAACGGACTTTAAATGACTCGGTGAAACCTCGAGTGGGGCTGAAGGACATGGAAATAATACACATCTGATTAGTTCTGACATCTGAAGGTCTTAAATCCAGACTCACTTCACAGAGCTCATTTTAAAGCCACAATATGTAACATTTTAGACAACATAAAGCATAAAAGCATGTATTTATTTAGTTTGTTTTAATGTAATGGAACAACGTAGAAAAACAGTTCAGTGTGTCCTTATCTAGTATAAATGGACATGGACTAAACCAGAACTAAACCAAGACTAAGCCAGAACTAAACCAGGACTAAACCAGAATTAAACCAAGACTAAACCAGGATGAAACCAGGACTAAACCAGAACTAAACCAGGACTAAACCAGAATTAAACCAATACTAAACCAGGATGAAACCAGGACTAAACCAGAACTAAACCAGGACTAAACCAGAATTAAACCAGGACTAAACCAGGATGAAACCAGGACTAAACCAGAACTAAACCAGGACTAAACAAGGACTAAACCAGGATGAAACCAGGATGAAACCAGAACTAAACCAGGACTAAACCAGAATTAAACCAGGACTAAACCAGGATGAAACCAGGACTAAACCAGAACTAAACCAGGACTAAACCAGGACTAAACAAGGACTAAACCAGGATGAAACCAAGACTAAACCAGAACTAAACCAGGACTAAACCAGAACTAAACCAGCACTAAACCAGAACTAAACCAAGAGAAACCAGGACTAAACTAGAACTAAACCAGGACTAAACCAGAACTAAACCAGGACTAAACCAGAACTAAACCAGCACTAAACCAGGACTAAACCAAGAGAAACCAGGACTAAACTAGAACTAAACCAGGACTAAACCAGCACTAAACCAGGACTAAACCAAGAGAAACCAGGACTAAACTAGAACTAAACCAGGACTAAACCAGGACTAAACCAGGACTAAACCAGGAGAAACCAGGACTAAACTAGAACTAAACCAGGACTAAACCAGGATGAAACCAAAACTAAACCAGAACTAAACCAGGACTTAACCAGGACTAAACCAGCACTAAACCAGAACTAAACCAAGAGAAACCAGGGCTAAACCAGGACTAAACCAGGAGAAACCAGGACTAAACCAGAACTAAACCAGGACTAAACCAGGACGAAACCAGGACGAAACCAAAACTAAAACAGGACTAAACAAGGACTAAACCAGGATGTAACCAGGACTAAACCAGAACTAAACCAGGATGAAACCAGGACTAAGCCAGGACGAAACCAGGACTAAACCAAGATTAAACCAGGACTAAACCACAGTTAACTACATACAGGGACTAAACCAAGACTAAATCAGGACCAAACCATTTGCAAGTTCCAAAAAGCAACCATTCAAACTATAATTTTGATATATTTTCTCGGTTTTCTTATCTCTTCCCACCACACAAACAAATATTTTGTGAGTTTGCTGCAGCTAGCGAGCGCACGCTAGCTCCGAGGGAAAAGGATGTTATTTCAGGGATCGGCGGGAGGCCACGCTCACACGAATCGGGAGCAAGGAACCAGGACATGAGCCCCACAGAGTGTAAACAACCACCACCGACCACACACACGCTAACAGCTAACAGGCTAACGGGCTAACGGCTAAAAGGCTAAAACTGTAAACAACAGAACATGAGCCATCGGTCGGTTTCTGCATTAAAAGTAGTAAAAACGTGACTGGAATAGGCCCATACTATATTACTTATTTCTAATTAAAGGTTCATTGTGTAACTTTTCTAGCCCCCATGGCAGAAGATAAATCAAGGCCCGTTGTGATGTGAGCCGTCTTCCTGTGGACCCACCACCTACGGGAGGATTCATGGGGGCTGGTGCATTGTGTTCTGGGTAGCAGAACACTGCTTGGACTGCTGCCCCCGCGACCCAGAAAATGGAAAAGCGGAAGATGATGAATGAATGAATGATGAATGAATGTGTAACTTTTCTGGTGGAGGTTCCGTCAAATGCTTTTTTCCATGGCATTAACCATTTCTGTCAACAATGAGACCAAACCAGACCAAGTTACAGGGCTAGGGTGACCAGATTTCCAAAGGTTTTGTGGTTTTTGGTAATAATAAAATTATAAAACGAGTAACACGTAATTAACCAAAACCGGACCGACATGTGAGTCTTTTGCGTCGTCTATTTTCTTTGTGTTTTGGTCATTTTTAAGCGTCTTTTCTGTATTTTACAACAACAAATGACAATTAAACCCTCTCTTTACTGTTGGCAGGTGTCAAATTGGTCAAAAATAGGGATCCTTGGGACATTTCTTGTATAAAACTGAGACAAATCACTGGTCCACTGGGACGGGGGACACAGGGCTCAAAACTGGGACTGTCCCGGGTAAACAGGGACATCTGGTCACCCTATACAGGTCAGATCTGTGGAGAGGCGACTGTTTTTCCAGGGATTTTTGAGCTCTACAACCAGCTGTAATTGAATAAATGTAAAATAGAGCTGATTAATGTCACACTGTGGAACATTCCAGGCAGAGCAATTCCAGGCGTATCCATAGAAACAAGAAGTTTAAACGTTACAGAGTGCACCTTTCATATCTATAATATATATTATTACGGATTATGTTAATTATAATGATAATTAACTGCATTTAAAACTGAGAAGAAACAGGAAAGATGAAAAAAAGTCTTTAAATAAAAAGGTTGAAAAGATTTTATTTATTATTATTATTTTAATTATGGTGTCAGATGCCCTCCCATTCTTTTATCCCTGTGTCAGATGCCCTCCCGTTGGATAAATACAGAAGGAGAATGGACCTTGCTCCTAACAGAAATTATCCCAGAAAAAAAGGATCTAATAATGACTGGATTAAGATCTTTATTGAGATTTTTATTAAGATCTATATAGGATGTAACCAGGACTAAACCAGAACTAAACCAGAACTAAGCCAGGACTAAACCAGGATGTAACCAGGACTAAACCAGGACTAAACCAGGACTAAACCAGGATGTAACCAGGACTAAACCAGAACTACACAAGGACTAAACCAGGATCTAACCAGGACTAAACCAGGACTAAACCAGAACTAAACCAGGACTAAACCAGGATGTAACCAGGACTAAACCAGGACTAAACCAGGACTAAACCAGGATGTAACCAGGACTAAACCAGAACTAAACCAGGATGTAACCAGGACTAAGCCAGGACTAAACCAAAACTACACCAGGACTAAACCAGGATGTAACCAGGACTAAACCAGAACTAAACCAGGACTAAACCAGGATGTAACCAGGACTAAACCAGGACTAAACCAGGATATAACCAGGACTAAACCAGAACTACACCAGGACTAAACCAGGATGTAACCAGGACTAAACCAGAACTAAACCAGGATGTAACCAGGACTAAACCAGGACTAAACCAAAACTACACCAGGACTAAACCAGGATGTAACCAGGACTAAACCAGAACTAAACAAGGACTAAACCAGGACGAAACCAGGACTAAAACAGGACTAAAACAGGACTAAACCAGGATGTAACCAGGACTAAACCAGGACTAAACCAGAACTAAACCAGGACTAAACCAGGATGAAATCATATCACAGTTAATTATTCTCATATCATAATAATTAACTTTTTTTGTGTGTATTTTCCTGTAAATTAAATCCGCTCATTTCTAATTCAACAGGAAAACTCCAGCACCAGAATCACGATGGCCTCTGACCTCTAATTACCACCTTCGCTCAGCCCCACGGCGGTTTTCCCGTTTACTTCTTAACGAGTTTTGCTCGGACCCGCCAGCTCCCACCTCCACCTGAACTCTAGACGCGTCATTATGCAAACGCAGCGGCGGCCATCTTGGTCAGGTCACGAGTTCAGGGCCCAAACTAATACTAAACGTGTTCCTAATTAGACGCGGGTTGGCCTCGTGCTAGCGTAGCCTGGGCGCTCGTATGGCGCTAGGCTAACCTTTCGATTCACCCCGGCACATTTGGTACAATGGTTAGCGGTTAACAAGCTCGCTCTGCCGGCGTGTGGGCGTTTAGTGCACCCAAGGGCCCAAAACTCTCAACTTTAACGATGCTGTAATCTCAAAGCTAAAACGCAGGATTTAGACAAAACAAAAGGCCACTGACCTTTTTACTTTTTGCATGTTCTACCTCCGTATGTATGCATTTCTAATTTTACTGGTACTGATTGTTAGTTTGTGGTTATTTACGTGACATATACGGTAAAAATTGCGTACTTTGCTCTAGTTTGTGGCAGTACAGTGGCAGAGTGGTTAGCTTTTGCATGTTCTATCTCTGTATGAATGCATTTCTAATTTTACTAGTAGTATTGATTGAGCCCTGTGGTAATTTGAGTCATTTTACATTGAAAACTACAGAAATGTAAGTGACATGTTACTATAAAATGGAGTTTGCTGTAGTTTGTGACAGCAGAGTGGTTAGCTTTTGCATATTCTATCTCTGTCTTTAATGATGCTGTAATCTCAAAGCTAAAACACGGGATTTAGACAAAACAAAAGGCCACCGACCTTTGGGAAAATGCATTTTAGATGGAAGAATAACCAAGTTACAGTTTGCAGAGTGGTTAGCTTTTGCATGTTCTACCTCTGTATGAATGCATTTCTAATTTTACTGGTATTGTTTGTTAGTTTGTTGTAATTTACATGAATGACTACATTGAAATTTAAGTGACTTGTTGCTTTTGCGTCCTTTGCTCTAGTTTGTGGAGCGAAAGTGGCAGAGTGGTTAACTTTTGCATGTTCTATCTCTGTTTTTTTATTCTTTCTGGTTTTGTTCATTTGTTCATTTCAGCTCATTTGAGATTTTACTATTACCAACTACTGGAAGAATAACCAAGCTATAGTTTGTGAAGAGAAAGTGGCAGAGTGGTTAACTTCTGCATGTTCTACCTGTGTCTGGGTGGGTTTCTAATATTTATGGCATTGATTAGTTGGTGGTCAACTGTCCAATTTGACATGGATAACTATATACGTTAGAAATGTAAGTGACATGCTGCTGCTAAAAAAGTATTTTTGTCTAGTTTGCGGCAGCACAGTGGCAGAGTGGTTAGATTTTGCATGTTCTACCCGTGTTAGCATGGGTTTCAAATCTTTCTGTTACTGTTAGCTAGTGGAATTTGAGTACGCATTTGAGAACTATAAAAACTGAAGTGACATTTTATAGTACTTTGCTCCAGTTTGCGGCAGCAGTATGGTTAGATTTTGCATGTTCTACCTCTGTCTGCTTATTTATTTAATATTTCTGGTATTGACTGTGGTAGTTTGAGTGGGCGTGTTGTTATTACTAACTATTGGAAGAATAACCAAGCTATATTTTGTGGAGGCACAGTGGCAGAGTGGTTAGCTTTTGCATGTTCTACCTCTGCCTGTGCATGTTTTGCAGGATAAGGGTCAGTTATCTTTCTGGAATTGTTGGTGCTAGTAGGAATTTAGCGTTGATAAGAAATGGTAGAAGAATGTATTATTCTTAATCTTAACTATTAATTTGTGGTGAGCGTTTGCATGTTCTCCCTGTGTTTGGGTGGTTTCCAATAGAAATGTATCCACAGTATCTGGATTTGATTATTAGCTGTAGAAAGTTGGACGGCAGTGGTTGCATTAAATAACAAAAGAATCAACATTGTGTAACTACAAAACCTATGACATCATGTTTGAGAGTTTGAGAAGTTTGAAATCTTCTCTGCAAACACAAACTTCCACACAACACTTTTTCTTTCTATCCTCCCACGCACTCCCTCGCTCTCTCGCTCAGTGTCGCTCCCTCTTTCTCTTCTCTCTGTGTCGTTCCCTCTCTTTCTTTCTGTCTCTTTCTCTCTCCCTCTTTCTCTCTGTCTCTCCCTCTCTTTCTTTCTCTCTCTCTCTCTGTCTCTCCCTCTTTCTTTCTCTCTCTTTCTCTGTGTCTCTCTCTTTCTTTCTCCCTCTTTCTCTGTGTCTCTCTCTCTCTCTCTCTCTCTCTCTATGTGTCGTTCCCTCTCTCTTTCTTTCTCACTCTCTCTCTTGTTCTGTGTCTCTCCCTCTTTCTCTCTCTCTGTCGTTCACGGTCTTTCTTTCTCTCTCTGTTGTTCCCTCTCTCTCTCCCTCTTTCTGTCATTCCCTCTCTTTCTTTCTTTCTTTCTCTCTCTTGTTCTGTGTCTCTCCCTTTCTCTCTCTCTGTCATTCCCTGTCTTTCTTTCTCTCTCTCTCTCTTTCTCTCTCTGTCATTCCCTGTCTTTCTTTCTCTCTCTCTTGCTCTGTGTCTCTCTCTCTTTTTGTCTCTGTCGTTCCCTCTCTTTCTCTCTCACTGTCGTCCCCTTTCCTTCTTTCTTTCTCTTTCTTTCTTTCTCTCTTGTTCTGTCTCTCCCTTTCTCTCTCTCTCTTTCTCTCTGTCATTCCCTCTCTTTCTCTCTCACTGTCGTCCCCTTTCTTTCTTTCTTTCTCTTTCTTTCTCTCTTGTTCTGTGTCTCTCTCTCTTTCTCTGTCATTCCCTCTCTTTCTCTCTCACTGTCGTCCCCTTTCTTTCTTTCTTTCTTTTTCTTTCTTTCTTTCTCTTTCTTTCTTTCTCTCTTGTTCTGTGTCTCTCTCTCTTTCTCTCTGTCATTCGCTCTCTTTCTCTCTCTCTGTCGCCCCCTCTTTCTTTCTCTCATCTCCCTCTATCTTCTCTCTGCCTTTCTCTCTCCCGCCATCCACCTCTCTCCTCCCTCTCTCATCTCCTCTTCTCCCTCTCTCCTCTCCTCCCTCTCTCCTCTCCTCCCTCTCTCCTCTCTTCTCCTCCCTCTCTCCTTCTCCCTCTCTCCTGTTATCAGTTTGTGTGCTGATAAACCTCAGATTTGGCGTTTGTGGTCGGACGTTCGCCTGAGACACGAGTTTAATGAGGCCTGGAGGAGAGGAGGAGAGGAAGGACGGAGGGAGGACGGGTAGAGAGGATGGAGAGGAGAGGGAGGGAGAGAGGAGAAAGAGGAGGGGAGGAGAGAGAGAACGAGGTGTTAGGGAGTGATAATAGAAAAGGAGGTAGAGCTGAGAGGGAAAGGAGAGAGGGAAAGGTGGAGAGGGGAGAATAAAGAAGGAGAGGAGAGCGAAGAGACATAGAAAGAGGGAGTGAGAGAGAGGAGAGGGAAAGGAGAGAGGGAAAGGTGGAGAGGAGAGAAAAGAGAAGGAGGAGAGGAGAGGAGGGAGAGAGAAGAGAGACAGAGAAAGAGGGAGTGAGAGAGAGAGAGGAGAGGGAAAGGTGGAGAATAAGAAAGAGAAGGAAGGAGAGAGAGGATAAAGGGCGAGGAAAGGAGAGAGAGAGAAATAGGAGAGACAGAGAGAGGAAGCAAGAGAGAGGGAAAGGAGATAGGGAAAAGAAGAGAATAAGAAAGAGAAGGAGAGGAGAGGATAAAGGGAGGAAAGGAGAGAGAGAGAGAGAGGAGGGAGGGAGAGGAGAGAAAGAAAGAGGAGAGAAAAGAGAAGGAGAGGAGAGGAGAGAAAAGAAAAGGAGAGAGACAGAGAAAGAGAAGGAGAGAGAGAGAGACAGAGAGAGAGGGAGAGGGAAAGGAGAGAGGGAAAAGTGGAGTGGAGAGAAAAAAGAAGGAGAGGAGAGAAGAGGGAGAGAGAAGAGAGAGAAAGAGGAGAGGGAAAGAAGATACGGAGAGGAGAGAATAAGAGAGAGAAGGAGTGAGAGAAGATAAAGGACAAGGAAAGGAGAGAGAGACAGAGAAAGAGGGAGAGAGAGAGGACAGGGAAAGGAGAGAGAGAAAGGTGGACAGGAGAGAAAAGAGGGAAAAGTGAAGAGGAGAGAAAAGAGAAGGAGAGGAGAGCAGAGCAGAGAGAAGTGAGATGGAGAAAGAGGGAGTGAGAGAGAGAGAGGAGAGGGAAATGAGATAGGGAGAGGGAAGAATAAGAAAGAGAGAAGGAGCGAGAGAGGATAAAGGGTAAGGAAAGGAGAGAGAGAGACAGAAAGGAGGAGAGGAGAAACCTAAAAACAACTAGCATACTAACAAGCACCTTCTGATTATCTGACAACAAAACTCTTCACAATCCACGATCCAAATGATCCTAATGAAGGTGTGTGGATTTTAAAAACACAGTGGAGCACTTCCTGTATCACCACATGACATCACAAGGTGGAACAGAGTGTTTTTTTTTAGTTTGAGAGAAAAAAACCTGCAGTTTTTTGTGCGTTAAACAAAAAAACACAACTCCAGGTTTATTTTTGATGAGGAAACGACATTAGAACAGATCAGAAAACCGTGAATAATGGGCCCTTTAAATTACTCTTATTTTAGATTAAATTTCCAAAAATCGTAGAGTAAACAAGCGTTTCAAATCCACAAAATAATTTCCTGTGAGTTGGCGATGAAAGTGGCAGCTGCAGCGGCCGGCGGAATCGAGTCTGTTTCCGTCGTTTGGCAGCGCGCGAGAAAAAGTGTTTAATTTGTAAAAACGAAACTGTCATTGAGTCCCGTAATTACGCGGCGAAGAGAGAAGAGGAAACGACGAGGAGGAGAAGAGGAGCACTTCAGCTCGTCTTCAGCTCATCTGCTTCGTAATGGAAAAGTATTCACGATCTGACAGGACGAGATGGGAACATTTCACGACGATACGGAGAAAAACGGGACTAAAAATAGAAGAAGGACACGGAAAGTAAAGACAAAAAAATGGATATAAAAAGTACACGCCCCTGTTCAAATGCCACGTTTTTGTGATGTCAAAAAATGACAGCAAGACAAATAATTTCACAACTGTCACTGTGCGCTCCTGTCTCTACTCCTGTCTCAACTCCTGTCATTTTTGCTCCTGTCTCCGCCACTGTCTGTACTTACATCTTTGCTCCTGTCTGATTTTACGCTTCATCTTCACCCTGTTTTTATCCTGTTTTTGCTCCTGTCTTTACTCTATTTTTGCTCCTGTCTTTACCCTGTTTTACCCTGTCTTTACTCTATTTTTGCTCCTGTTTTTGCTCGTCTTTACCCTGTTTTTGTTCCTGTCTTTACCCTGTTTTTACCGTTTTTGCTTGTTTTTACCCTGTTTTTGATCCTGTCTTTACTCTGTTTTTACCCTGTTTTTGTTCCTGTCTTTACTCTGTTTTTACCCTGTTTTTGTTCCTGTCTTTACTCTGTTTTTACCCTGTTTTTGTTCCTGTCTTTAGTCTGTTTTTACCCTCTTTTTGATCCTGTCTTTACTCTGTTTTTACCCTGTTTTTGATCCTGTCTTTACTCTGTTTTTACCCTGTTTTTGTTCCTGTCTTTACTCTGTTTTTACCCTGTTTTTATTCCTGTCTTTACTCTGTTTTTACCCTGTTTTTGTTCCTGTCTTTACTCTGTTTTTACCCTGTTTTTGTTCCTGTCTTTACTCTGTTTTTACCCTGTTTTTGATCCTGTCTTTACTCTGTTTTTACCCTGTTTTTGTTCCTGTCTTTACTCTGTTTTTACCCTGTTTTTGTTCCTGTCTTTACTCTGTTTTTACCCTGTTTTTGATCCTGTCTTTACTCTGTTTTTACCCTGTTTTTGTTCCCGTCTTTACTCTGTTTTTGTTCCTGTCTTTACTCTGTTTTTACCCTGTTTTTGATCCGGTCTTTACTCTGTTTTTACCCTGTTTTTGTTCCTGTCTTTACTCTGTTTTTGATCCGGTCTTTACTCTGTTTTTACCCTGTTTTTGTTCCTGTCTTTACTCTGTTTTTACCCTGTTTTTGATCCGGTCTTTACTCTGTTTTTACCCTGTTTTTGTTCCTGTCTTTACCCTGTTTTTACCCTGTTTTTGTTCCTGTCTTTACTCTGTTTTTACCCTGTTTTTGGTCCTGTCTTTACCCTGTTTTTAGCCTACTTATTTTCATGCTTTTACTCTGTTTTTGCTCTTGTCTTAACCCTGTTTTTACTCCTGTTTTACCCTGTTTTTGTTCCTGTCTTTACCCTGTTTTTGTTCCTGTCTTTACTCTGTTTTTACCCTGTTTTTCTTCCTGTCTTTACTCTGTTTTTACCCTGTTTTTGTTCCTGTCTTTACCCTGTTTTTACCCTGTTTTTGTTCCTGTCTTTACTCTGTTTTTACCCTGTTTTTGGTCCTGTCTTTACTCTGTTTTACCCTGTTTTTGTTCCTGTCTTTACCCTGTTTTTACCCTGTTTTTGTTCCTGTCTTTACTCTGTTTTTACCCTGTTTTTGGTCCTGTCTTTACCCTGTTTTTAGCCTACTTATTTTCATGCTTTTACTCTGTTTTTGCTCTTGTCTTAACCCTGTTTTTACTCCTGTTTTATCCTGTTTTTGCTCCTGTCTTTACTCTATTTTTGCTCCTGTCTTTACCCTGCTTTTGTTCCTGTCTTTACCCTGTTTTTGTTCCTGTCTTTACCCTGTTTTTACCCTGTTTTTGTTCCTGTCTTTACCCTGTTTTTACCCTGTTTTTGTTCCTGTCTTTACCCTGTTTTTACCCTGTTTTTGTTCCTGTCTTTACTCTGTTTTTACCCTGTTTTTGGTCCTGTCTTTACTCTGTTTTTACCCTGTTTTTGTTCCTGTCTTTACCCTGTTTTTACCCTGTTTTTGTTCCTGTCTTTACTCTGTTTTTACCCTGTTTTTGTTCCTGTCTTTACCCTGTTTTTACCCTACTTATTTTCATGCTTTTACTCTGTTTTTGCTCTTGTCTTAACCATGTTTTTACTCCTGTTTTTGTTCCTGTCTTTACTCTGTTTTTGTTCCTGTCTTTACTCTGTTTTACCCTGTTTTTGTTCCTGTCTTTACCCTGTTTTTGTTCCTGTCTTTACTCTGTTTTTACTTCTGTTTTTGTTCCTGTCTTTACTCTGTTTTTACCCTGTTTTGCTCCTTTCTTTACCCTGTTTTTGCTCCTGTTGCTGCTCCTCTTATTTTTGCTCCCGTCTTTCTTTACTTACATTTCTGCTCCTGTCTGATTTTGTGCTTTGTCTTTTACCCTGTTATTGCTCCCGTCATTGTTATTGCCCCATCTTTGCTCCTGTCTCTCGTCTTGTTTTTGTTCCTGCCTCTCTTTGCTCCTGTCTGTTCGCCTGTCGGGAAAAGTCGTTACGTCATAACCCACATCCTCCTCTGCTCCCGTCTTTCCCCGTCTCTGTTCTAACCGACAAATGTCATGTTTTTATCCTTGATTTGATTTGAAATGAATTTAACCAAAGCAGCTTTAGCCCTGCTTTTGCCCCCGTCTTTGCTCCTTTTGCTGTTCCTGTCTTCTGTCTTTTTGCCCCTGTCTCTGCTCCTGCCTTTCCACCTTCGCTCCTGTCACTTTTGCCCCCGTCTTTGTCCCTGCCTTTACTCCCGTCTCTGTCCATGTCTGCAGAAGTCATTACCTCTTCTCGTACATCTGCTCCTGTCTTTGCCCCGTCTCTGTCTTTTTGCCCCTGACATAACTCCTGTCTCTGCTCCTGTCATTTTTGCTCCTGTCTTTGCTCCTGTCTCCTGTCTCTTTGCCCCCGTCTCTGTCCCTGTCTTTTTGCCCCATTATCACTCCTGTCTCTGCTCCTTTCTTTGCTCCAATGATTATTTCTGCCCCTGTCTCCTGTTTCTGCCACGTCTCTTTGCCCCTCTCACCTGTCTCTTTGCCCCTGTCTCCTGCTTCTGCCCCTGTGTCTTTACCCCTGTCTCTGCTCCAGTCATTTTTTTTGCCCCTGTCTCCTGTTTCTACCCATCTCTTTGCCCCTGTCACCTGTCTCTTTGCCCCGTCTCTGCTCTAGTAATTCTTGCCCGTCTCCTGTTTCTGCCCCTGTCTCTTTGCCCCTGTCTCCTGTCTCTTTGCCCGTCTCCCGTCTCTTTGCCCCTGTCTCCTGTTTCTGCCCCTGTCTCTTTGCCCCTGTCTCCTGTTTCTGCCCGTCTCCTGTCTCTTTGCCCCCGTCTCCTGTTTCTGCCCCTGTCTCTTTGCCCTTGTCTCCTGTCTCTTTGCCCCTGTCTCCTGTTTCTGCCCCTGTCTCTTTGCCCCTGTCTCCTGTTTCTGCCCCTGTCTCCTGTTTCTGCCTGTCTCTTTGCCCCTGTCTCCTGTTTCTGCCCCTGTCTCTTTGCCCCGTCTCCTGTTTCTGCCCCTGTCTCTTTGCCCCTGTCTCCTGTCTCTTTGCCCCGTCTGCAGAAGTCATTACCTCCTCTCGTACATCTGCCCCTGTCTCTGTCTTTTTGTCCCACTCATTTTTGCTCCTGTCTTTGCCCCCGTCTCCTGCTTCTGCCCCTGTCTGTTCTCCAGTCAGTTTTGCTCCTGTCTCCTGTTTTCTTCCTGTCTCTTTGCCCCTGTCTGCAGAAGTCATTACATCCTCTCGTACATCTGCCCGTCTCTATCTCTTTGCCCTGTCATAGCTCCCGTCTCTGCTCCTTTCTTTGCTCCACTCATTTTTGCTCTTTGCCCCTGTCCCCGTCTTTTTGCCCCGTCATAACTCGTGTCTGCAGAAGTGGTTCCCTCGTCCCTCGTCCATCTGCTGCTGTGGTTGGAGTTTGACGATATTGGCAGATGTGAAACCCCAGAGTCCCTGAACCGTTCTCTGGAAAACTCCCATCCAAAATTCACAAAAATAATTCAATTTAATTTTCAATATTTACATAAACATTTACAGAGAATTTCGTAATCAATAAAAATGATGATCCAGGCATTTCTAATCGTCAATGATCAATGAGTTTGGATCATTTAAAAAGTAAAATATGGAACTTTTCTGGCTTCTCTCCATAAAGACGTTATTCTTTTGTTTGTTCCACAGTACGGTGTAAAAACTATATCTATCTCCATGGCGATATAAAGACGACACAACCGGGTGAGATCTGTGGAGAGGCGAGCAATGTTCTCCCAGTAAGAAAGTATGTATTTAAAGGATTTTTAAAGTTTTAACAAAAAAATAAAAAATAAAAATAAAATCTGCAACTGAATAAATGCAAATGGGCAAAACACGCACAGAATATAAAAGTACGAAAATAAATCATACATTGTTTTGCTTAAATAAGTTCAATATTAATATTCCCAAATTTCCACATCAAAATGTGACGATAATGGAACATAAAAAATAAAATAAACTAGTAAAAATACATTTATTTATATATTTAAAGACATTTATTCAAATGCTGCTGTTTTTATTGTTAGAAAACGAAATTAATAAAAATAAAATAATAAAAAACAACATATAAATAATAATAATAATAATAATAATAATAATAATAACTATTTTAACCCCACCCCCATTACTCACCTATACATATGAACATAAGTAAAGAAAAATCACTTCCATTTTCCCCATGGTAAATGGGAAAACTAGAACTAAACTAGAACTAAACCAGGACTAAACTAGAATTAAACAAGGACTAAACAAGGACTAAACAAGGACTAAACCAGGACTAAACTAGAACTAAATCAGAACTAAACTAGAACTAAACCAGGACTAAACTAAGATTAAACCAGGACTAAACTAGAACTAAACCAGGACTAAACTAGAACTAAATCAGAACTAAACTAGAACTAAACCAGGACTAAACTAAGATTAAACCAGGACTAAACTAGAACTAAACCAGGACTAAACTAGAACTAAATCAGAACTAAACTAGAACTAAACCAGGACTAAACAAGGACTAAACCAGGACTAAACTAGGACTAAACCAGAACTAAACCAGGACTAAACAAGGACTAAACTAGAACTAAATCAGAACTAAACTAGAACTAAACCAGGATTAAACTAGAACTAAACCAGGACTAAACAAGGACTAAACCAAATATAAACTAGAACTAAACCAGGACTAAATAAGGACTAAACTAGAACTAAACCAGGACTGAACTAGGACTAAACCAGGACTAAACTAGAACTAAACCAGGACTAAACCAAGACTAAACTAGAACTAAACCAGGACTAAATAAGGACTAAACTAGAACTAAACCAGGACTAAACAAGGACTAAACCAAGACTAAACTAGAACTAAACCAGGACTAAATAAGGACTAAACTAGAACTAAACCAGGACTAAACTAGGACTAAACCAGGACTAAACTAGAACTAAACCAGGACTAAACAAGGACTAAACCAAGACTAAACCAGGACTAAACAAGAACTAAACTAGGACTAAACTAGAACTAAACCAGGACTAAACAAGGACTAAACAAGGACTAAACCAAGACTAAACCAGGACTAAACAAGAACTAAACTAGGACTAAACTAGAACTAAATCAGGACTAAACAAGGACTAAACTAGAACTAAACCAAGACTAAGCTAGAACTAAACCAGGACTAAACAAGGACTAAACTAGAACTAAACTAGGACTAAACTAGAACTAAATCAGGACTAAACAAGGACTAAACCAGGACTAAACAAGGACTAAACCAGGACTAAACCAGAACTAAACCAAGACTAAACAAGGACTAAACTAGAACTAAACCAGGACTAAACAAGGACTAAACCAGGACTAAACCAGGACTAAACCAAGACTAAGCTAGAACTAAATCAGGACTAAACAAGGACTAAACCAGGACTAAACCAGAACTAAACCAAGACTAAACAAGGACTAAACTAGAACTAAACCAAGACTAAGCTAGAACTAAATCAGGACTAAACAAGGACTAAACCAGGACTAAACAAGGACTAAACCAGGACTAAACCAGAACTAAACCAAGACTAAACAAGGACTAAACTAGAACTAAACCAGGACTAAACAAGGACTAAACCAGGACTAAACCAGAAATAAACCAGGACTAAACAAGGACTAAACCAGGACTAAACCAGAACTAAACCAAGACTAAACAAGGACTAAACTAGAACTAAACTAGGACTAAACTAGAACTAAATCAGGACTAAACAAGGACTAAACCAGGACTAAACTAGAACTAAACCAGGACTAAATTAGGACAAAAGTAAACAATTAAAAGGAAAAAAAACAATAACTGAAACTGTATTGTGTGTTTACAAAACTAAGACTAACTTAAATTATGGATAAATCGCTCTTGGTTTTGTCCTGGGACAAAAGGTATGAAAAACTACCTCTTCATGACATCACAAGGTGGAACGGAGCATTTTGAGGTTTGTTTTTAAGGTGGGACATGATCTGAAGCTCACATGATCCTTTAAAACAGTCCACTCCTCCAGAGATAATGTATTCCTCACTCCAGCTGTGGGCACTGGTCTGTGGAGGGCTTCTATCTGCCCCCGGGCACCCCCCCCCAGTGCCCCCCCCCCGTACCCCGCCTTTACCCCCCAGCGCCCCGAGAGTGACGGAGAATCCCCATCTATCAACAGGACATGTTTACTTAATGATGTGAGCCATTATTTATGAACTGAGAAGAGAGGGATGAGGAGGAGGAATGAGAGGAGGGGGAGAGAGAGAGAGAGATACTGAAGAGGAAGAAGAGAAAGAGTGAGATAAGGTAAGAGAGAGGGATAAGAGAGATAAGAAAAGAAATAGAGAAGGTGAGAAGCAAAGGTGGGAGGAGAGAGGAGGGAGAAGAACAGATACAGAGAAAGAGAAGAGGAGGAGGAGACACAGACGGAGAGAGAGAGAGAGAGAGGAGGGGGAGGAGAGAGAGGAAAGAGAGAAGAGGAGGAGAGAGAAGAGAATGATAGAGAGAGGGGACAGAGAGAGACAGAGTGAGAGAAGAGGAGAGAGAGAGAGAGAGGAGGAGATACAGGGGCAGAAAGAGTGAAAGAAAAGGAGGAAAGAGGGAAAGAAGGGGAGGAAACACAGATAGAGAGATAGAGGGATAGAGGGAGAGAGGAGGAGACAAAGATAGAGGGATAGACGGAGAAGAAGAGGAGGAGACACACGAGGATAGAGGGATAGAGAGATAGAGGGAGAGGAGGAGACACAGATAGAGGAATAGAGGGATGGAGGAGAGGAGAGGGATAGAGGGAGAGAAGAAGAGGAGAAGACACACAGGAGGATAGAGGGATGGAGGAGACACAGGAGGATAGAGGGATGGAGGAGGAGACACACAGGAGGATAGAGAGATGGAGGAGACACAGGGGGATAGAGGGATGGAGGAGGAGGAGACACAGGAGGATAGACGGATTGAAGAGGAGGAGGAGACACACAGTAGGATAGAGGACAGAGTAATAGAGGGAAGGAGGAAGAGGAGGAGACACAGGGGGATAAAGGGATAGAGTAATAGAGGGATGGAGGAGGAGGAGACACAGGGGGATAGAGGGATGGAGGAGGAGACACACAGGAGGATAGAGGAGAGAGTAATAGAGGGATGGAGGAGGAGACACAGGGGGGTAGAGGGATGGAGGAGACACAGGAGGATAGAGGGATGGAGGAGGAGACACACAGGAGGATAGAGAGATAGAGGAGAGAGGAATAGAGGGATGGAGGAGGAGGAGACACAGGGGGATAGAGGGATGGAGGAGGAGGAGAGGAGCCGTAGGAAGTGACATTAAAACATCATCAGTGTGATTTATGTGAACAAATGGAACATTAGAGACACAAACATCTGCAGACGAGTCCTGAGCCCCGGTTTAATGAGCAGAGCAGAGACAGATCAGACAGTAAACAAACAACAAATAAACAACAAATAAATAAATAAATAACAACAAATATAAAGATAGAGAAATTAATATAGAAATATAAATATAGAAATATATGCTAGAAGAAAAGTTAGGGACCATATAGAAGAGACGAGCATTTGATTACAGGGCCCTCTATCCCCCTGTGTGTCTCCTCCTCCTCTTCTCTCCCTCTATCCCTCTATCTGTGTCTCCTCCTCCTCTTCTCTCCCTCTATCCCCCTGTGTGTCTCCTCCTCCTCTTCTCTCCCTCTATCCCCCTGTGTGTCTCCTCCTCCTCTTCTCTCCCTCTATTTCTCTATCTGTGTCTCCTCCTTCTCTTCCCTCCCTCTATCGCTCTATGTGTGTCTCCTCCTCCTCTTCTCTCCCTCTATCCCTCTATCTGTGTCTCCTCCTCTTCTCTCCCTCTATCCCTCTATCTGTGTCTCCTCCTCCTCTTCTCTCCCTCTATCCCCCTGTGTGTCTCCTCCTCCTCTTCTCTCCCTCTATCTCTCTATCTGTGTCTCCTCCTCCTCTTCTCTCCCTCTATCCCCCTGTGTGTCTCCTCCTCCTCTTCTCACCCTCTATCCCTCTATCTGTGTCTCCTCCTCTTCTTCTCTCCCTCTATCCCTCTATCTGTGTCTCCTCCTTCTCTTCTCTCTCTCTCTCTCTCTCTCTCTCTGTCTTTCAATCTCTCTCTCTTTCACTCTCTCCCTCTGTGTCTCCTCCTCTTCTCTCTCTTTCACTTTCTCCTCTCTCTCTCCCTCTGTGTCTCCTCTTTCTCTCTCTCTCTTTCCCTCTCTCCCCATCTCTTTCCCTCTGTGTCTCGTCTCCTCTCTCTCTCTTTCACTCTCTCTCTCTCTCTCTCCCTCTGTGTCTCCTCTTCTCTCTCTTTCACTCTCTCCTCTCTCTTCCTGTGTCTCCTCTTCTCTCTCTCTTTCACTCTCTCCTCTCTCTTCCTCTCTGTCTCCTCTTCTCTCTCTTTCACTCTCTCCTCTCTCCCTCCCCCCGTGTCTCCTCTTCTCTCTCTCTTTCACTCTCTCTCTCTCTCCTCACTCTCCCTCTGTGTCTCCCCTCTCTCTCTTTCACTCTCTCCTCTCTCTCTCCCTCTCTCTCTCTTCCTCTGTGTCTCCTCTTCTCTCTCTCTCTCTTTCACTCTCTCCCTCTGTGTCTCCTCTTCTCTCTCTCTTTCACTCTCTCCTCTCTCTCTCTCTCCCTCTGTGTCTCCTCTCTCTCTCTCTTTCACTCTCTCCTCTCTCTCTCTCTCCCTCTGTGTCTCCTTGTTTTGTTTTGGGACTGGCTCCACAAATTTAAAGCTGCACTGTGTAACTTTTCGGCTGCCGGTCCGTCACCTGCTTGTTTCTATGGATACGTCACTGCTCTGCTCTGGAATGTTCCACAATGTGACTTTAAACATATTTACTCAATCACAGGTGGTTTTAGAGCTCAGAAATACCTAGAAAAACAGACATTCTGACTGTGAGCGGGGTCGCCTCTCCACAGATCTGACCTGGAACTTGGTCTGGTTTGGTCTCCGTGAAGATAGGAAGGTTTAATGCCATACTGCGGAACATTCCAGACAACGCAATAACATCTCCACGGAGAAAATCACCTTTAAAGTCCTTTCAGTGGACAAAAATCACGTCTTTGGGGTCGGATAACGGCGCCACTTCCTGAACACAAAATTCCACGTTTGTTTATTTATTCTGACAACATTTTGAACTTTGTCAGTTTTTGTGAACTACACAGATCTGAACCATAAACCAGCGCAACAAATCTGCGACGTGACAGTTACACAGCCGC
Source organism: Paratrypauchen microcephalus (assembly GCA_036785185.1). Lineage (NCBI taxonomy): Eukaryota > Metazoa > Chordata > Actinopteri > Gobiiformes > Gobiidae > Paratrypauchen > Paratrypauchen microcephalus. Next base: position 2,229,401 of record JAVJIX010000051.1, read on the forward strand.
GAGGAGCTAACGAGCAGTTTGTCAATATTACTAAAGCTAATTAAACTTCCTCTGTCATTACAAGTGGTTACAGTCATTTTAATTTGATGACAATGAGCCATTAAGACACTTTAATTTACTGACAATTTACGAGAGAAACTTTTCAAAGCAACTGGATAAAACAAATAGATGCCTGTAGCCAATTCTGTTTTTTTTTTTTTTTTAATAATTTATTTTACCCATTTACTAATTAATAAAAGTAACATGCAATTTTTTCAATAGATTCACAACAGACAGCAAAACTAGTGAGGCAGAATTCTAACTTGGCGCAGTATAAACCACGATTCACGACAGCAAATACATTTTTTGTCTATTGGCGTAATGTTCAGCAGTTACCACGCCGTCACAACGTGCACGTTAGCCAAAAAACTTCCTAAAAATGTCTTAAGACTGTCTGAAAACTCAAGAAAAAATTACAAAATGGATTGAAAGAACATGTTTTCAGGAGCCTGTGATCAGACTGAGTGTTCATGGTTCTGTTTAGGAGTTTGATTTTCAGCAAAAAGGCGAAAAAGTGACAAACTGAAAAACTGTTGGCTAATGTGAATGCAAATGCTAATGCTAGCTTGTGACTGTAATGTTATTTGAGAGAGACTTGTTTAACAGCGCAAATCAGCTCGACTGTGGTAGTTCCAACTAAACCAGCTCTTTCTGGTCAGATTGTGGTATAATAAAGGTCTGGCAAAAGGAGAAATTAAATTTGTCAACTGGACAAAGTTTATTTGGTCTAAGACGTTTTGTAGCTCATCCAAGCTGCTTCTTCAGTTCTGAACTGAACCAAGACCAAACCAAGACTAAACACGGACAAAACCAGGACTTAAATACTGAGCAAGAACTAAAACAATGGAACTAAACCAGGACCGAACACCTGGTCTAAAACATGAATAAAACAGCAGGACTAAACCAGGACTAAACCAGGACCAAACCATTTTGTGTTGCATTACATTGACAATACAGGTGATTTTTGATGTCCTGTGTATTATTAAATTATTGAATGATTATATGGACTTTTTGTTATAACCAAGCTAAATTTCCAGAACTAAACCAAGACTAAACCTTCTGAAATTCTGAGACCTTTCCTAAAGCAGGTCTAAACCCACACACCACAGGACTACAGTGATGGGGGAGGGCTGTTTAGCTTAATGTAAATGCAAATTAGGACTAAACGCCAAGAGTGAGGAAACTTCACGAGCTGATCTAAACCAGGACTGAACCAATGTCTAAAGCATGAATTAAAACAGCAACTTCTTCAAATGTTGTGTTATTTCATGTGTAAGGCATCATTGGAAAGCTTTAGAATCTACACTTTCAGAATCTGTGAATAATTCAAAACGCCTCCGGGACGATTTGTGATTGGTTTTGCCGCGGTCGGTCACATATAATAAAGGTCAGATTAAAGTCTAACAAGCCTCAGACAGAGCAGTGCCCACAGCTAGCATCACATCCCCAGGGAATAGTGACAATGTCAGCTTCTACGTCCCAATACCCGAACTCCTTGCTCAGGTTTTATTAAGGTTGTTTATGATGTATAGTTATTGTTAAGTAGTACAAATATGGACATTTTCCCCAATTTTTTCATATCTAAATACAGCCATGAAACCATCTGATCATAATTTTGTAATCTGCATATAGTTACTCATAATTATTAATGTTAATAATTAACATTAATAATTAAGTTAATGAGTGTGCCGTTGTGTCCTTGGGCAAGACACTTAACCCCACCTCGCCCCCAGTGTCTGTGGACACTGGTAGCCCCCATGGCAGAAGATACATCAAGGCCTGTTGTGACGTGAGCCGTCCTCCTGTGGACCCACCACCTGCGGAAGGATTCATGGGGGCTGGTGCATTGTGTTCTGGGCAGTAGAACACTGCTTGGACTGCTGCCCCCGCGACCCAGAAAATGGAAAAGCGGAAGAAAATGAATGAAAAAAAAATGAATTAAGTTAATGAGTATTTTCATAGTTTTTTCTTTTTTTAATTGTTTTGTTTTTTCTTTTTTCATTTGGGTTCTGCCATGTGTAGCTGGATGTTTTATGTTGCTTTGTTTTCTAAATTATTGCACTTTATATTTTATTTTGCCTGTACCCTCTGAAAATTATGTTCAGGAAATTAAACTGTATCCTGTAATATATAGTAATTTAAAATAACAAAATTCAAATTAATAATATAAAACTGCTAAATGAACATGATAAAAAAAATACATATATATATATAGTAATTTTATATAATGAAATTTAAACCAATAATATTAAATGTCAAAAGAATAAAAAGGGTCAAGAAATTATAGATTAAATAATTATAGATTAAATAAAATAAAATAATCTGAGAAAGAAAACTACTGTATATATTTGGATAAGTGGTAGTACGAGGAAAACATGTACGGATAAATGTATTTTTTAATCATTATGTACACTTGGTTATCAAAAAAAACTAAGTATGAGTTAATTCTGAGTAACTATTTACAGCACAGGCTAATCAAGTGCTAAAGAAGGCAGTATTTAAGTAGTAATTAAGTGTGAATGAGTTTTAATTAACTCTTTGTTCATGCTTTATTAAGGCTAAATAAGACGTAGTTATTATAAAGTGTTAAACATGTAAAAATTCAGCATATTTTTATCCATTTTTAATCTCTAAATACTTCCATGGAACCATCTGATCGTTTTTGTCGTGTTTTTGAGCTCCTCTCACCCGTTCGCTCTTCTTTTATAAACACTCTGAATAAAGCTCTCCAGACTCCTCTCAGCTCTGACCTCGTTTCATTCACACTTTAGTCTTTTTCTTCATCGTTGCGCTTTTAAAATCTACAATTCTCCAGCTCCGGCGCTCAAGAGGCGCTTTTATTCTCTCAAGGACGGGAGCGCCGCGCAGACGGCTTTGAAACGCGAGCGACGCTAACCTGAGCTAACCTGAGCTAATGTAAATAAGTTGCAGGATAAAACAGGCCATGCTAGGGCTAGTTTTTGTAGTTTTGTTTACTCATACATGGAAAACGGAAGGAAAAAAATTTACTAAATTAGGTCTAAATCAGGTTTAAACCAGGACTGAACCAGGACCAAACAATGGTCCTGGTTTAGTCCTGGTTTAGCACTTCTTATAATTAATGACACGTGAAGATTTGGGACGATGTTTAAAAACGTCACTAAAACAGGACTTAACCAGGACCAAAACAGGACCAAACCAGGACTAAAGCAAGACTAAACAAGGACTTAAGCAGGATTAAAAAACCAGGACCAAAAAACAGGATCAAATCAGGACTAAATCAGGACTAAATCAGGTCTAAACCAGGACTAAACCAGGACTTACTCAGAACTAAAAAACATGACCAAACCAGGATGAAAAAACAGGATCAAATCAGGTCTAAACCAGGTCTAAATCAGGACTATACCAGGACTTAATCAGAACTAAAAAACATGACCAAACCAGGATGAAAAAACAGGATCAAATCAGGTCTAAACCAGGTCTAAATCAGGACTATACCAGGACTTAATCAGAACTAAAATACATGACAAAACCAGGATGAAAAAACAGGATCAAATCAGGTCTAAACCAGGTCTAAATCAGGACTATACCAGGACTTAATCAGAACTAAAAAACATGACCAAACCAGGATGAAAAAACAGGATCAAATCAGGTCTAAACCAGGTCTAAATCAGGACTATACCAGGACTTAATCAGAACTAAAAAACATGACAAAACCAGGATGAAATAACAGGATCAAATCAGGTCTAAACCAGGTCTAAACCAGGACTAAACCAGGACTTAATCAGACCTAAAAAACATGACCAAACCAGGATGAAAAAACAGAATCAAATCAGGACTAAATCAGGTCTAAACCAGGTCTTAAACAGGACTAAACTGGGACTAAACCAGGACTATGCCAGGATGAAACCAGGTCTAAACCAGAAATCGATCAGGCCTGAAGCACTTCCAAATCTATGAAGACTTAACAAGAACTAAACCAGAACTGAACCTGGACTAAACAAGAACTAAAAACATTAATAATACACATTTTTCCATGTATTTTTGAGCAATAAAAGGACTTGTAATCTAATATGCAATGCCAGAGAGATACGGTTAATGCAACACTGTGGAACCCTAACCCCAAAACAACAACAACAGAATTTTTGGTACTTATATCTCCTTTGCTCATCTCATGGTCTCAAAGAACCTCTAATTTCTCTGTAGTTCCTCTGTCTGTGGATCAGGTCAGAGCTCCATCTCAAAGGTCTCCATGTGTGTGTTTGATGATAAAATCTCCAATTAAACCAAAAACAAGGTTCAACTTTGGACTCTACATGACAGCAGCCACCTTCTGCCACCCTCTGCCACTTTCTGCCACCTTCTGCCACCCTCTGCCACTTTCTGCCACCTTCTGCCACCTTCTGACCCGTGTGAAACGCCAGAGTAAAATTTAACTAGAGGAACGTCAGTCAAACTTTAATAAGAGTGGATTTTGATGGTTTAAATTGGAGAGAATTTGACACAGTTACAGGTTTTTGCATAATTTCAGCGATATATAATTTGAAATGTTGTCTTTTTTTGCGTGTGGAAGTGGAGATGTTACAGGGAGGTTTATAATGAGTGGCCCTATTAAGGAAATTTAACGAAAGAGAACAGGTTTGAACTTTTTGGACATGACAGACGGTGAACTGTGACCTCTTCAAATGTCAAATGGAAGTGAGTTGAACCAAACTAAACCAGGTCTAGACCAGGGCTAGACCAGGTCTAGACCAGGGCTGGACCAGGTCTAGACCAGGGCTAGACCAGGTCTAGACCAGGGCTAGACCAGATCTAGACCAGGGCTAGACCAGAACTAGACCAGCTCTACAAGGAACCTTCCATAAATACTCCCGACAAAGGCTAAACCAGGATTAAACTAGAACTAAACCAAGACTAAACCAGGACGAAACCAGGACAAAGCCAGGACTAAACCAGGTCTAAACCAAGACTAAACCAGGATGAAACCAGAATTAAACCAGGACTAAACCAGGTCTAAACCAAGACTAAACACAGATGAAACCAGGATTAAACCAGGACTAAACCAGGTCTAAACCAAGACTAAACCAGGATTAAACCAGGACTAAACCAGGTCTAAACCAAGACTAAACCAGGACTAAATCAGGACTAAACCAGGTCTAAACCAGGATTAAACCAGGTCTAAACCAAGACTAAACCAAGACTAAACCAGGTCTAAACCAGGTCTAAACCAGGTCTAAACCAAGACTAAACCAGGACTAAACCAAGACTAAACCAAGACTAAACCAGGACTAAACCAGGATTAAACCAGGTCTAAGCCAAGACTAAACCAGGTCTAAACCAAGACTAAACCAAGACTAAACCAAGACTAAACCAAGACTAAACCAGGACTAAACCAGGACTAAACCAGGATTAAACCAGGTCTAAGCCAAGACTAAACCAGGTCTAAACCAAGACTAAACCAGGACTGTTCCCTCACCAAACCCAACCCCACCATTAACAGAAACCTGTGATGTATTTCCAACTATTTTTACCCAGAATCCTTTGGTGTTATCGGCGCTGGCGGGGGTGCGGTCTCCAGAGGTCTCGATAATGAAACACTCTGGGTTCAATCACGCCCCACAGAAACTGTGCACGAACCACCACGAGGGCAGAGCGGCGAAACAAGATGGACGACAAAATAACTGTGAAGAAATCATCACGAGAGAGACGGCGTGGAGCGAGTGGGACGGAGAAAGAAATCAAAATGACAACTTTGATAAGAACTTCAACTGCACCAAGGAGGTATTTATAGATATTGTAGGGAACTGTCTCAAAGAAGGAGTAGAAGTAGTAGTAATAGTAGTAGTAGTAATAGTAGTAGTCGTTATCTAGACTACACAATACAAAAATAACGTTTATAGACAAAAACTACTAAACCAGGACTGAACCAGCACCAAAACAAGACTAAGCAAGAACTAAAACTGGACTGAACAACACCAGGTCATGAATAACACAACAGGACTAAACCAGGACAAAACCAGAACTGAACAAAGACTAAACCAGGACTGAACCAGGTCTAAAGCAGATCTAAAGTCTGAATAAAACAGCAGGACTAAACCAGGACTAAACCAGGACTCAAACATAAATAAAACAGCAGGACCACAACAGGACTAAAGCAGTACTAAACCAGGACTACACCAGATCTGAACCAGTACTAAACCAGGACTAAAACATGAATTAAAAAACAGGACCAAACCAGGGCTAAACCAGGACTACACCAGGACTGAACCAGGACTAAACGAGGCCTAAAACATGAATAAAACAGCAGGACTAAACCAGGACTAAATCATGAATAAAACAGCAGGACTAAACCAAGACTAAACCACGACTACACCAGATCTAAACCAGGACTAAACCTTCCCCGTGTGCTGCGGGGTCTATTTGCAGCTCCTTGTTAATATTGGAATAAACCAGGACTAAACCAGGTCTAAAACATGAATAAAACAGCAGGACTACACCAGATCTAAACCAGGACTACACCAGATCTAAACCAAGACTAAACCAGGTCTAAAACATGACTAAAACAGCAGGACTGAACCATGACTAAACCTTCCCTGTGTGCCTGGGTCTATTTGCAGCTCTTGTTAATGTTGGACTAAACCTGGTCTGAAACAGGACTACACCAGATCTAAACCAAGACTACACCAGATCTAAACCAAGACTACACCAGATCTAAACCAAGACTACACCAGATCTAAACCAGGACTAAACCAGGACTAAGCCTTCCCCGTGTGCCCGGGTGTATTTGCGGCTCTTGTTAACATTTACACGTCTCTCGTCTCTTCGTTTTCTTTATGGAGCGGAACATTGGACAGTGACATTTCCATTCGTTCTGTCTCCGTCCGACACAACAGGTCCAGGTCCCCAGTGTTTTCTCGCCGTATCGATCGGATCTTTTACCTCGCGTTCGCTCACAGCCGCGTCACCAAAATCCATAAACGTTTATCAAGAATTTGCAAAGTGGATTTTGTTAATAGCGCGCTCCGAGATGTAGAAAATCGAGGTTTAATCGGAAAAACGAGGAATCACAAGCAGAGGAATCGTACCGGAATGTTCAGTTATTATTATTTTAAGGGTTTACCGGATTTTTACTGACTTAAAACTATCATGCCAACAGTGCACTTCCTGATTCTCTGACAAATGTTGCTGTGTGTCCATCCTGTTATGTCAGATGCCCTCCCATCCCCATAAGTCTAATTTTTTTCTTTGAAACGTAAAATTTGACTGAAATTTTACCAAAACTTTTAAAGAACAAATATTTGAAAACATTCTTAGCCATTTATTTAGATCTATATTTGCTCAAAACTGATCTCTTAACAATTTTTAACAACAAAAAATAATATTAGACTAAACAAGGATTAAACCAAGGACTAAACCTGGACTAAACAAGATCTAAACCAGGACTACGACCACCCTTCCCCAATGGGTCTAGTTCTGGCTCCACTGAACAGACCAGAGCCAAACTACGACTAAACCAGGACTAAACCAAGAATCAAACAGCAGGACTAAACCAAGACTAAACCAGGTCTAAACTTGGACTAAAACCAGGACTAAATCAGGACTAAACTAATACTTAACCAAGACTAAACCAGGTCTAAACCAAGAATAAATCAGCAAGACTAAACCAAGACTAAACCAGGACAAGACCAGGACTAAATCAGGACTAAAGCAACATTTAACCAGGACTAAACCAGGTCTAAAGCCTGAGTAATACAGCAGGACTAAACCAAGACTAAATCAAGACTAAACCATGGACAAACCGGGACTAAACCAGGACTAAACCAGGTCTAAAGCATCAATAAAACAGCAGGACTAAACCAAGACCAAACCAGGGCAAAACCAGGACTAAACTAGAACCAAACTAGCGCTGTACCAGGACTAAACCAGGACGAAACTAGGACTAAACTAGGACTGAGCCACAAATAAAACAGCAGGACTAAACTAATACTTAACCAGGACTAGACCAGATCTAAACCAGGACCTTCCCCATGTGCTGCGGGGTCTATTTGCAGGTCTAAAGCATAAATAAAACAGTAAGACTAAACTAGGACTAAATCAGGACTAAACTAAGAATCAATCAGCAGGACTAAACCAAGACTAACCCAGGTCTAAACTTGGGACTAAAACCAGGACTAAATCAGGACTAAAACCATGACTAAATCAGGACTAAACCAGGTCTCAACCAAGAATCAAACAGTAAGACTAAACTAGGACTAAATCAAGACCAAACCAGGGCAAATCCAGGAAGAAAACAGGACTAAACTAGGACCAAACCAGCACTGTACCAGGACTAAACCAGGTCTAAAGCAAGAATACATCAGCAAGACTAAACCAAGACTAAACCAGGACAAAACCAAGACTAAATCAGGACTAAAGTATAATTTAACCAGGACTAAACCAGGTCTAAAGCCTGAGTAATACAGCAGGACTAAACCAAGACTAAATCAAGACCAAACCAGGGAAAAATCGGGACAAAACCAGGACTAAAGCATCAATAAAACAGCAGGATTAAACCAAGACCAAATCAGGGCAAAACCAGGACTAAACTAGGACCAAACTAGCGCTGTACCAGGACTAAACCAGGACGAAACTAGGACTAAACTAGGACTGAACCACAAATAAAACAGCAGGACTAAACTAATACTTAACCAGGACTAAACCAGGTCTAAAGCATAAATAAAACAGTCAGACTAAACTAGGACTAAATCAGGACTAAACTAAGAATCAAACAGCAGGACTAAACCAAGACTAACCCAGGTCTAAACTTGGGACTAAAACCAGGACTAAATCAGGACTAAAACCAGGACTAAATCGGGACTAAACCAGGTCTAAACCAAGAATCAAACAGTAAGACTAAACTAGGACTAAATCAAGACCAAACCAGGGCAAATCCAGGAAGAAAACAGGACTAAACTAGGACCAAACCAGCACTGTACCAGGACTAAACCAGGTCTAAAGCAAGAATAAATCAGCAAGACTAAACCAAGACTAAACCAGGACAAAACATGGACCAAACCAAGACCAAACCAAGTCTAAACTAGGACTAAACCACAAATAAAACAGCAGGACCAAACCAGTACTAAACCAGGACTACACCAGGACTAAACCAGGACTGAACAAGGCCTAAAAGATGAATAAAACAGAGGGATTAAAACAAAACTAAACCAGCACTAAACCAGGACTAAGTCAGCACAAAACCAGATCTAAACCAGGACTGAACCAGGTTTAAAAAATGAATAAAACAGCAGGACTAAACCAGGACTGAACCAGGACTAAACCAGGACTAGACCAGATCTAAACCAGGACTAAACCAGTACAAAACCAGGACTAGACCAGATCTAAACCAGGACTAAACCTTCCACGTGTGCGGGGTCTATTTGAAGCTCCTTGTTAATACTGGACTAAACCAGGACTAAACCAGATCTAAACAAGGACTAACCTAGGTATAAAACATGAATAAAATAGCAGGACTAAACCAGGACTAAACCAGGTCTAAAACATAAATAAAATAGCAGAAATAATATAATTTTAATGTGTTTTAGTAAAAAAGTGGGCTCACCCGGTTCGGATCGTACTCCAGAACTCTGCGTCGGGCTGCGTCCAGTTCATCGTATCCTGGGACCGCTCTGGACACCGGGTACTCCCTCCTCTGCCCGCTGTAAAACCAAAACAACACATCCATGTATTTACGATCAGAAAGCTGAAACCAGGCCAAGTTTCTGGTCAGATCTGCGGAGAGGCGAGCCCATTCGCAGTGAAGGCCACACGACATACACGACAGGAGAATTTGCGCGATTCTGGCTGCGATTTGCTTCTCCGCGAGTTTGGGGAGGCGTGGCCCGACTTTGTGTCTTCGTGTGTGATTTTGTGTGTGCGGCGTCAGTGTCAGATCAAAACCACACGGACATCGGCAACGCTACGGGAACGGCCGATAAAACAGAAGGTCGGGCAGAGGAGTGACGGACACAGACGCAAGGTATAAACTCGGGAAATGGCAAAAATAATTATTACTCTCCTCTTGTGAAGTTGTACATTTAAACTGTAGCATCTGATCCACATTACACTGGTCTACAAATGTTTGGACTCAATCTGCTTCCGAGAGAAAAGTGGCTAAATCTCATTTATATTGATAAGATGAACTGAAAATCAATTGATAACTGTGCTGGTTAGCTAGTGTATTTCAGATATGTAATGATTAGGGATGCACTGATGTGAAAATTTTTCCCGATACCAATATCCAATATTAAAGGTCCAGTGTGTAGAATTGGTGGCGCATTGGTGGATGGTGGGTATTGCAATTCCTGTCCTAGCTACGGCAGACCTCGAGGGTCACCCGGGCGCGCCGTAACGTGGAGAGCTCGGCGTACCCGGAGGTGGGTTCTGGCAGCCGCGCACGAACCGCGCGCACGTGTGAAGCGCACCCGACGCTGTGTGCGGGTGGGGGGAATCGGGAACTGGACCGCGGAGGGCGGAGGTCGGTCTGAACCTGGGGTGCGGGCCCGCGCTGCAACAAAGCCCCAGCCACGGTAGGTACTATGTCCTTCTTCTTTTCTTCTTAGATGAAGGTGCTTGCTCCTGTGATATATATGTGCGGAGTAAGTGTGATCCGGCAACATGCTTGTCGTTGTTTATCCAAACGCGTACTATCTCGTTGTGTGAAAACCATGAGCCTTGCCGAAGGCGGAGCCCAAATGTCCTTCTGCGGCTCTCGTAGTTAAAATGGCTGCCTCTATATGGGGAAGATCCCCCTTTTATGCGACTATATCTAAGTCCAAAAGAATACTTTGATTTCATGATGGAAGTGAAAAGGCTTGGAAAACAATGTATTTTTGAATGGGTATCTTCAATTTCAGTAATTAACTCATTCACTGCCGGCCTGTTTTCAGAATTCCAACCCCAGAGTGCCACAGGTTTCAGTAGAATTTCACTGATTTTCCAAGACCCACAGAATACTGAGTTCTTTGACTATATAAACATGGGACACATCAAAATAAAGTGTCGACTCTCTTCTTTCACCTGGAAAAAAAATTATGTTTCTAACCTTTTCGGTTCTCAAATAACTGATAGTAGAACATAGGGAAGTTTCAGCAAAAACACTGGTTTTTGAGCAAGAAATGGAGAAAACGAGCGTTTAGTTCAGAGAAGGATTTCGAGCAGATCAGTGACTTTGACATCAATATTTATCGATTTAGTGACACCTCAAACATCTAAAATAACAGAGAAAGAGATTTTTGATGACAAAGTACATTTTTATTTACAAATATAAGAATATAAGGCTCTGTGAATCCTTCAACTCAATTGTGCCAAGAGATGTTTACAGGATATAATCTCTTTTCATATAAAATAGAACTTTGTCACTTCACAACAATATTGAGGCTCAGAGTACACACTCATATACACACACACACACACACACGCGCACCTACACACACACACACACACATATACGTATATGTACATACACACAAGCCCATGCATAAACCTTTACACACACACAGCTACACACGCACATACACACACGCGCGCGCCGCACGCGCGCGTACACACGCACGCACGCACACACACACACATATAAACTCAATTCTTCTCATCTCGTGCCTCTTTGGAGAGCAGAATCCAAGTCAGTAAACTTCTTTGGCACTGTCTCTCTGCTCTGCTGCGCAGAGTTCTCCCTGCTCTGCTGCGCGGAGCAGGGAGTCTCCCTGCTCCGCGCAGCGCGATCAGGACACACCCCCTGCCTCAGCCAGAGCAGATCTCTGCCCCGACATCGCTACGTGTCTCTGTGATCCTCTGATCCGGGATCTTGGGTCCCAAAAGCGATCAAACCGCTCCGTAGGCGCTGATCAACAGTTATCTGCTTTTCCGGGTTCACTCGCCTCACCATCTTACTCCATTCGCCTCCACTCGCACTCCACAGTACACACACACTACACTCCTCTCCTCTCCCGCCTCTCCGATCGGCAGATAATGATACAAGATCGCCACCTACATGTTGGGAAGTGTGAATTACACCTTCAAAGCTGCTCCAGGTCGTATCCTAGCAACCCCCGCTGAAAAACGTCCTTGACGAGTTTATTCGTCACGGCACTCAACGTTCGGATTCAACATGACGAGAAAACTCGTCACCGGCAGTCAATGAGTTAACGGGTAAAAATCTTACACACTGTCCCTTTAATGTTGCTGTTATCAGCCGATACCGATATTAACCAATACCGATATTTATTTATTTATTTTTAATTCTGAGATAACATTTTATACAGACTGAAAATCATGCAAAATGAATTTTTGAATATCTTCTTTTATTTTCAAAACATGTTTTGACTCCTGATTTTATTTATTTATTTATTTTTTTATTTCAATTTTTTTTATAGTGTAACATTGTGTTCTGCGTCCTGATTGGCTAAGGGACTGTAGACCTTTGCGATTTGTCCGTCATTCTCCTCCGTGTCTCCTGTACAGTACAGAATGCGTTCAGTTTGCCAGATTTATATAAATGTTGGATCTCAGTGTGACTCTGGAGTGCTGTATGTTTGCAAGTTTTCTCCCCGACAAAACCCACAAAGTCGACAAAATGTTCTCAAATATAATCAAAGGTGGCATGTCTGTTTATAAGAATCTTCTCGCCCAAAAGAAAAACGAGCGCACTCGGGAAAAGAGGCCCGGTCAGAGGAACTGTGAAATACACGTGTCACTGTTAATACATTTTTTTGTTGAAATTCTACGAAAGTTTGAGTGTTTAAACGAGAGAGAAATGTGAGAAAACGTTAATTCCAATCTGAGAAAAGCGTATGTGTGTGGTGAGGCGTTTACAGCCTTAAAACATGGAGAATAATTGTAAAATATGTGTTTCAAAGCATTTTTGAGCTATAAAACCACCTGTAATTGAACAAATGCAAATAGAGAAGTTCAATGCCATACTGTGGAATATTTCTAGGCAACGCAATAACATCTCCATGGAAACAAGCAGGTGAACACCACCAGAAAAGTTACGCAGCAATTTCCAAACGTTTTCAAGCAACTGCAGAATTTTTACAAGTACAAAATGGCTAATTCTTGTATATTTTCTTTATAATCTCCATGGAAACAAGCAGTTGGCAGACCCTTCCCTAGAAAAGTTACATAATACATCTTTAGTCCAATACATTTCAGTCTCGGTTTCATGGTCTTGTTTGGGTCGCTCAAAATCCCACCGTTCCACGTTTTTCTTTTCTTGACAAATCCCGGATTGTTTGAGATGTGAAAGCGGCTCCTCTGTCAGCTCCGTCACTGAATCACATTTTATATTTTCGCTTCTGTTTCTGTCAAAACACGTCTGAACCTGGACAAAGAAAACACCAAAAACACTAGAGGATTTCAGATTCAGGACCCCGACATTAACTGAAATCAAAATTGCAATTTGAATGGACGCAATTCGCAAAAAAGACTAATTTTTTGATTTCCTCCACAAATATCAAAGTCTTATTCTCCGTGTTAGTGTTACTTTGTGTTCCTTTTATGGTCTTACACAGGACTATGAGGACTTAACAAGGACTAAACCAGGTCTAAACCAGAATCCAACCAGGTTTACAAGGATTAAAGAACCTTCAATACTCGCAACGAGAGCCCAGGAACAGCCTACAAAAGCTGGAATGAAAGAGGACTAAACTAGAACTAAACCAGGACTAAACAAGAACAAACCCAAGTCTAACCCAAGACAAAACCTAAAACTGAACGAGGATTAAAACAAACTAAACCAGGACTCAACCAGGACTCAACCAGGACTCAACCAGGACTAAACCAGGACTCAACCAGGACTCAACCGGGTCTAATGAAGGACTAAACCAGGTTCAACCCAGGACCATTAAAAAATGATTAAACCAGAACTAGACCAGGTCTACAAGGACTAAAGGAGCTTCAATAAATACTCCCTACAAAAGCTGCACCGTACGAGGACCAAACAAGAACTAAACCAGGATTAAACCAGGGGGAAACCAGGACTAAACTGGTTCTAATGAAGGACTAAACCAGGTTAAAATCAGAACTATGAAGACTAAAAAAGGACTAGACCAGAACTACAAGGAACCTTCCATAAATACTCCTGACAAAGGCTGGACCAAACCAGGACTAAACTAGAACTAAACCAAAACTAAACCAGGCCAAAACCAGGACAAAGCCAGGTCTAAACCAGGTCTAAGCCAAGACTAAACCAGGTCTAAACCAAGACTAAACCAGGTCTAAACCAAGACTAAACCAGGTCTAAACCAAGACTAAACCAGGATGAAACCAGGTCTAAACCAGGTCTAAACCAGGACTAAACCAGGACAAAGCCAGGTCTAAACCAAGGCTAAACCAGAATGAAACCAGGATGAAACCAGGTCTAAACCAAGACTAAACCAGGTCTAAACCAAGACTAAACCAGGATGAAACCAGGTCTAAACCAGGTCTAAACCAGGACTAAACCAGGACAAAGCCAGGTCTAAACCAAGGCTAAACCAGAATGAAACCAGGATGAAACCAGGTCTAAACCAAGACTAAACCAGGAGGAAACCAGGATTAAACCAGGACTAAACCAGGTCTAAACCAAGAACGCAACCGAGCGCAATTTGCAAAAAAGACTCATTTTTTTATTTCCTCCACATATATCAAAGTCTTATTCTGTGTGTTCCTTTTACACAAAATCTCGGTGTAAAAGAAACGCCTGCTCGTCTGCACTGCGACAGACAAGTTTAATGCCATGCTGTGGAACATTCCAGGCACAAACAACATCTCCATGGACACGAGCAAGTACCAGTTTACAATTCCCGACGTTTTCCAAGCACCTGTAAAACTTGAATCAACATGTTTAACAGGCTTCAGATTCGTTTTGGACGCTGCGGAGCCCCCATCCCTTCACTCCCCCTTCAGAGCGCCAACGCAACCCAATCCTCACCGCGTCCCGCCAACGAAACTACCACACAATCGCGTCAGGTTTGTGAAGTCGTAGTACAGTTTTGTGTCATGTTTTTGTATATTTATGGAGAATTTTATCATGTTTTTGTATATTTATAGAGAATTGTCTTATGGGAACATGGGGGGCGTCGGTTTGTGGGCTAACCGTAAAAAAAAAAGGTTTGAATCGGGCCCAGGAGATCACTAAATTACTCAAACATGCATGGATGTCTCTAAAACCTCTCCAGACGTGTTTTTGATGAGGAAACAACGTTAGAACACGGGGGAAAGCTGAAAAACGGTAGATAAATGTGTGGTTTGGGGTGTCTGGAGCAGATTTCGTGGTGTAATCCTGCATTACGGGAAATATATGAGTCATGACACAGACTCAAGCGAGATGAAAATTTGGTTTTCTTCTCCGAGGCGCTGACACTTATGAAGAAAAGTTTCCAAAATATGAATGACGCAACCGCATATTTGCGCTGTCGTTTTCACACACAGCGTTTTATTTGGAGCAGCTTTAGATGGAGGAGTTCTATACAGTAATATTGTTAAAGGTGCAAAGGTGTGCCACTTTTCGGTTAGGGGTCCGTCACCTGCTTGTTTCTATGGATACCTCATTCCGCTGCCTGGAATATTCCACAGTGTGACTTTAAACAGCTCTACTTTACGTTTATTCAATTACAGGTGGTTTTATAGTGAAAAAAATCCCTAGAAAAAAACAAAAAACATTCTGACTGTGAGCGGGGTCACCTCTCCAAAGATCTGACCTGTAACTTGGTCTGGTTTGGTCTCTGTGAAAATAGAAAGGTTTAATGCCATATTGTGGAACATTCCAGTAGTTCCTGTGGTCAATATTTATCAGTTTTACATCAGTTAAGTGGCAGTTTGAGGAAGAAAGTTACAAAAATACAGGAAGTAGTGGTGAATTCTAAAACAAAATTGATCCTTTGCAACTGATGTCATCCGCATTCCCTCGGGGGTGTGACGCTAACTGTAGGCACTGCTCGGTCTTTTGTGGAAAATCAAACTCCTAAACACGACCGCGAACGCTGGAGCCCACCGCAGACCCCTGAAAACGTGCTCTTCAAATCCATTTTGTGTTTTTTACTCGAGTTTTCTGACGATCTTTAAACCGTTTTGACTTCATGTGTGCGTTGTGTCACCATGGTAACTGCTGAACATTCCGCCGACAACTAGGGATGCACGATATATCGGCATTAACATCGGTATCGGCCCGATGTGTAAAAGTGATATTTGTCAGTACAGTAATCCCTCGAATTAACATTTTCTCACATTTCTCTCTCGTTTAAACACTCAAACTTTCGTCGATTTTCAACAAAATGTATTAATAGTGAAGCATGGGGGGGGGGGGGCTGCGAGCATGAGACCCGTGTCCAAACCGTGCCTCCTCCTCGGGATTGCGTCCACGGCACTGCCTCTTGTGCGTCCCCGGCACAGGAGGCACGCAGTCCAAGCACATCAAACCTCGACATGACCGAACACAAGAGCCGCATGAAACCAGGCAAAGAGCCGCACGCTGTGGTTTAATCCTGGTTTAGAACTGGTCCAGTCCTGGTTTAGTCCAGGTTTAGTCCAGGTTTAGTCCTGGTTTAGACCTGGTCTAGACCTGGTTTAGTCCGCGTTTCCTGGTCTAGACCTGGTTTAGTCCCCCCATCCCCCCACACACTATTAAAAAAAAATTTAATGAAAAAAAAAGAAAGAAAATCAGGAGTCAAAACACGTTTTGAAAATAAAAGAAGACATTCAAAAATTCATTTTGCATGATTTTCAGTCTGTATAAAATCTTAAAACTATATAAATATCGGTATCGGCCAATATCAGCAATATTAATATCGGATATCGGTATCGGATAAAATGTTCACATCGGTGCATCCCTAATTACAACGCAGCTCTACTTCCAGTTACTTTTCGGCTTTTTCCACAAAATTATGAATTAGACAAGTTTTTGCTTTTGTTTTTGCTCATTAGTGTTAAAGGTCCCATGATATGGTACTTGTTGATGCTTTTATATGGCTCCTTAATGGTTCCCTAATACTGTAAATGAATCCTTCTTCAAAATCAACACTCAGTGCATGAGAAAGAGAGATAAGATGAGAAAGAGTAATTTTTTCTCTCTCTGAACAGGCCATTATGGGCGTTGTTGCTTGAATGCAAATGAGGAGAAAAGAGCTGGCCAATAGCAGAGGGTGGGGGCGTGGCCAAACTCTCCGCTGTGCCCTGTGCGCTCTGATCCATTTCCGTGTTTTTGCACAGGGGGAGAGATTTGAAGCGTTCCATTGAAAAATAAACACATTTCCACAGAAAATAAAATGAAACCACTGCTGTTCAAAGGTCCAGAGGCTCAGATAAAGGACTTCCGAGCCTAGAAACACTCGGACGTGCCTCCAGGCAAATAAAAAAACGCATTTTGCATTGCCTAGCGCATTCGCAGTCCAAACTCTCTGGGCGTGATTTACAGAGACGCTGAGTACAGACAGACGGGGGTGGAACTGCATTTGCATTTCTTTTTTCGATCTGACGTCAATAAGGCGCCTTGTTCAAACTCGCCCGTTTGAGCTCCGATTTTTTGTAACGCAGAAAAGGATCGCAAATGCTCAGTTTAGACATTTCACAACTTTTAACCCTGGGGGGGGGGGGGCTAAACAGGGTAGGGGAGCTCACATTAACGTTCAAAAACCTCAGAAAGTGAAAATTTCATGCCATGGGACCTTTAAAGTGGATGAGTGAAAAAAATAAAATAAAAATAATTCTTTTAAGGTGCAATGTGTCTAGTGGAGGGTACACCACCTGCCTAGAATGTTCCACAGTATGCCCATAAACTTATGAAGCTAAATTACAGGTCAGATCTGTGGAGAGACGACCCCACTCACAGTAAGAATGGATGTTTCTGAGCAATAAAAAAACTGTACTTGAATAAACGCAAGACAGATTAGTTTAACGCCATACTGTGGACAATTTAAACCAATAATTAACATCTTCGTGGAAAGTTACGCAGTGCGCCTTTAAGATAATCTCTCTTAGAGTTTATTTCCTGTTTTTTCCTTTCAAACAAACTCCAGTCGATGATATTTCGCGGCGTTTTGCAGTTTCCTGGTGTTCCTGTAGGATCCATTAGCAAAACCCAGGGCTGCTAATTAAAGGTGCCATTTTGATTGAGTGCGTTTGCCTCTCCAAATGAAACAACAGCGTAATTATGTCGTGATGGGGCCCGGTCCATCACTGACAACACAAACATTATCCTATTAGAAGACAGAAGCCAAGGATTTTATATGAAGGGCTCAGGGAGGAGAGGGAGGCACATCCGCTCAAAACACCCAAAACACTTTAGAATATCTACGTTTACTTTGCCTTAAAGGTCCCATGACATGGTACTTCTTGATGCTTTTATATGGCTCCTTAATGGTTCCCCAATACTGTAAATGAATCCTTCTTCAAAATCAACACTCAGTGCATGAGAAAGAGAGATAAGATGAGAAAGAGTCAAAAATGTCACTCTGGAACACTCCATTATGGGCGTTGTTCATGAATGCAAATGAGGAGGACAGAGATGGCCTATAGTAGTGGGTGGGGGCGTGGCCAAACTCTGCACTCTCTCCTTTTCAGCTGTACGCTGTGCGCTGTGACCCATTTCCGCGTTTTTGCGCGGAGGGAGAGATGAGACGCATTCCATTGAAAAATAAACACATTTCCACAGAAAATAAAATTAAACCACTGCTGTTTCAGATATCCACAGGCTCAGATAAAGGACTTCCGAGCCTAGAAACACTCGGACGTGCATCCAGGCAAATAAAAAAATGTATTTCGCATTTCCTAGCGCATTCGCGGTCCAAACTCTCTGGGCGTGATTTACAGAGACGCTGAGTACAGACAGACGGGGGTGGAACTGCATTTGCATTTCTTTTTTCGATCTGACGTCAATAAGTTTCCTTGTTCAAAATCGCCTGTTTGAGCTCCGATTTTTTCTAACGCAGAAAAGGATCGCAAATGCTCAGTTTAGACAGGGGGGAGGGGGGGGGGGGTGACAGGGTAGGGGAGCTCACATTAACGTTCAAAAACCTCAGAAAGTGAAAATTTCATGCCATGGGACCTTTAAATATTCCTTGGTCAATTTAGCCCCAATTTAGTAACTTAATTATAACAAATGATGAGGCTGTTTTTAAATAGGCCTTTGTATAAACCTCTGGTAAAATTATAACAATGTTGTAAAATCTTTTTCACCGTATTCTGTAGAGGTGTGCCAAATAATCGTCATGACAGTGCATCGCGATACTTTCACAATATACTGCATCGATACTGGATGCCAAAAATCGATTATTATTAATTAATAATTTAATATTTAATATTAATAAATACATTAATTAATTATTAGGTTTTTTAAAAAATAAATCCTATGCACTTTTTTCTTTGTGAAAGGGTATTGTTTGTTCTGATGGTCGCTACCTCCAAAATGGCAAATGTTTAAACATCATTTTATGTTTTAGAAAAAATCCTCTGCACTTTTTTTGTTATTGGTTTGGTTTATTTGTTTTTGTTATTCAATAAATTCAGTTCTGAATTGAGTTTCCCAGAGTTCTGTATCAACTGAAGACACTACCCAGACACACAGCCACTGATATTTAAGTTATCCTCTTTTTTTGGTACAGGGGGTCCTCGGGTTACGACGGTCTCGACTTACGACGTTTCGTGGTTACGAACGCGCCCCCATTTAAAAAATGTATAATATTACGCGTCATTCCGTCTTACGCGGTTTAGCATGGTAAGCGACGTAAACAAACGCGAACGGCGCACGGCGGAAGAATACGCTCTGTTGTGGTTGTAGGGAGAAGAGGACAGCCTCGTGTGTGTGCCCAATGTGGGCGGAAGTACCTGATGTGGGCTCTGATCTGCTCCTATGAAAGCGGCAGTGATAACCAAGCAGCGTAGTGGTCTAATTATTGAGATGGAAAGGTTATTGGTGCTTTGGTTGGAAGATCAAAGTCAAAATCCGACTTACGACGAAATTCGGCTTATGACGCGTCTTAAGAACGGATCAACGTCGTAACCCGAGGACCCCCTGTACATTTTCACTGAAGTATGTCGAATATATTGCAATGCATCGCAATAATTCAAGTATCGTGATGCATCGTGATAGCATCGCATCGTGGCATATGAATCGTGATTCGAATTGAATCATGACTTCTTTGCCAATACCCACCTCTAATGTTCTGTCTGAAGCTGCGTAACCTTTGTAAATACATAAAAATACATCAAATCCAGTGTAATGTGTAGGTATGAAAAAGAAAGCTAAGTTGTTGCACATAAAAATGAAGCTTTCTGTTTACAATTGATTAATAATTGTGGTTGAAACGGAATGTATTGATGAAATGTTTAATAGTCACTGTCGGTGTTATTGTCTGGAAAAGGGAAGAGGAACAGATAACATAAGATTACTCTTCTTTCTGCTGCTTTTATTCAATTTTTTTGTCTTGTTCTCACAGTGTTGATGCCTTTTTATACTTTAGGAATGAAATAAACAAACAAAAAATAAATAAAATAAAAATAAACAATAAGTTAACACTCTTAAGTCTAACAAAACTGTGATGAATCCTGTTTTCGGACCTTCAGTCTGGGTTGAACGTCTCGTCTTGGCTCCTACACGATCCATATTTTCATATTTTAGCGGCGGGTATTGAACATTTTTTTAATCTCATTTTTTTAATCTCATTTGGAAACCTACAAAATTCCACCGTATTTCCGCAAACTTTCCGCTTACTTTGGTCCCCATTCACAAACACTCTCCTTATGTTCTGATCTGGTCTCCCTCTGCTTCGCTTTGGCACAGGTCAAAAATAACCCAGCGTCTACAGCCGCCCACGCCCGATATACTCCAGCGCCAGCGCGAGGTAACCATGGCAACAGCACTCACAACCACGAGTCGACGCGTGTGGTCCTGTAGCTGCCTGTGTGTTCGCCGTGTGAGGGGGGGGTTCGTGTGAGCAGAACAATGACACGGGATTGTTTCAGACGGACAGTGACAATGTGCAGGCGCGGGAATGTGGAGAATTCACATCCAGACAGAAATCGAACAAATGTCGCCATGTTTAAGAGTAAAAAAAAAGTACAAATCTGGAGCTTGCATCGCTGTTTTGAACCATGATTTGTTTCTGTAATCATAACGTCATACAGTTATAAACCCTCTCCTCTCAGCTCATGTTATGGAGCCTACAAATACATCACAATTCTGCACATAAACGCTCCAAATGTCAAAACTCAGAGGTCAAAAATGTGTAACTGTATAGTAGTGTTTTGGTTTAAGATGACATCGCAGCATTCTAAAGGCCAAGACCACAGATGAGAGTCGCTAAAATTAATATTGTTCAAATGCAGATTCCATCCATCCATGTTCTTCCTCTTATCCGGGGTCGGGGGCAACAGTCTAAGCAGGAACTCCCAGACACTTCTCCAGCTCCTCCGCGGGAACCCCAAGGCGTTCCCAGGCCAGCCGGGAGACATAGTCCCTCCAGCGTGTCCTGGGTCTTCCCTGTGGCAGGTTTGTGTGTCTGGACCTATTTCGTGGCAGGTTTGTGTGTCTGGACCTATTTCGTGGCAGGTTTGTGTGCCTGGACCTGTTTCGTGGCAGGTTTGTGTGTCTGGACCTGTTTCATGGCAGGTATTTCGTGGCAGGTTTGTGTGTCTGGACCTGTTTCATGGCAGGTATTTCGTGGCAGGTTTGTGTGTCTGGTCCTGTTTCGTGGCAGGTTTGTGTGTCTGGACCTGTTTTGTGGCAGGTTTGTGTGTCTGGACCTGTTTGGTGGCAGGTTTGTGTGTCTGGTCCTGTTTCGTGGCAGGTTTGTGTGTCTGGACCTGTTTCGTGGCAGGTTTGTGTGCCTGGACCTGTTTCGTGGCAGGTTTGTGTGTCTGGACCTGTTTCGTGGCAGGTTTGTGTGTCTGGACCTGTTTCGTGGCAGGTTTGTGTGTCTGGACCTGTTTCGTGGCAGGTTTGTGTGTGTCTGGACCTGTTTCATGGCAGGTTTGTGTGTGTCTGGTCCTGTTTCATGGCAGGTTTGTGTGTCTGGACCTGTTTCATGGCAGGTTTGTGTGTCTGGACCTGTTTCATGGCAGGTTTGTGTGTGTCTGGACCTGTTTCGTGGCAGGTTTGTGTGTCTGGACCTGTTTCGTGGCAGGTTTGTGTGTCTGGACCTGTTTCGTGGCAGGTGAGTGTGTCTGGACCTGTTTCGTGGCAGGTGAGTGTGTCTGGACCTGTTTCGTGGCAGGTTTGTGTGTCTGGACCTGTTTCGTGGCAGGTTTGTGTGTCTGGTCCTGTTTCGTAGCAGATTTGTGTGTCTGGACCTGTTTCGTGGCAGGTTTGTGTGTCTGGACCTGTTTCGTGGCAGGTTTGTGTGTCTGGACCTGTTTGGTGGCAGGTGAGTGTGCCTGGACCTGTTTCGTGGCAGGTTTGTGTGTCTGGGCCTGTTTCGTGGCAGGTTTGTGTGTCTGGACCTGTTTCGTGGCAGGTTTGTGTGTCTGGACCTGTTTCGTGGCAGGTTTGTGTGTCTGGACCTGTTTCGTGGCAGGTTTGTGTGCCTGGACCTGTTTCGTGGCAGGTTTGTGTGCCTGGACCTGTTTCGTGGCAGGTTTGTGTGCCTGGACCTGTTTGGTGGCAGGTTTGTGTGTCTGGACCTGTTTCGTGGCAGGTTTGTGTGTCTGGACCTGTTTCGTGGCAGGTTTGTGTGTCTGGACCTGTTTCGTGGCAGGTTTGTGTGTCTGGACCTGTTTCGACCCAAACCCAAAAAAGGTTATCCACGCCTGTCACATTTTATTACCCACAAGGCACTTCTCTGTAGTCGCCGGAGCAGGGATAGAGAGATGAAAGGACGACGAGGCGATGTGAGGAGTTTTCAAAATACAGAAAAAAGAAACAGACGCCGTTTTTGAGAGAAACGAGGACAACATCAGAAAAAAGTGTAAAGTTCAAAATATGAGTGTCCAAGTTCGTTTTCTAGAATAATCTGGATCATTTCAGCCCTGGAATTCCCGATCTCCACTGAACTAAAAGTAAAAAAAAGAGCTGTTCATTTAAAAACTACCACTTCATGACATCACAAGGTGGAACAGAGTGTTTAGAGCTTTGGAGATGAAGACAAACTATTAAAAAAGGATCGTTCAAACACAACTCCAGGTCTGTTTTTGAGGAGGAAACATTAAAACATGATTTAAACGTCACAAGAGTCCATTCAGTAGTTTGTAATGATAATGTTTCCCAAAACTGAAAAGGAACTGTAAGATTTTTACTTTAAAATTCATAAACTTCACAGATTTATGTCCCTGAAACTAGATCCTCATTTTCCGCAGGTGTCGATACTAAAAAAACAAGTTCCACTGACAGGACAGAGCAGAACCTTTCCAGAACGTCTTTAGAACAGATCAGAACAAGAATAAGAACACAGAGACTAATACGCCCATGGACCTGGTTTAGACCTGGTTTAGTCCTGGTTTAGACCTGGTATAGTCCTGATTTAGTCCTGGTTTAGACCTGGTTTAGACCTGGTTTAGTTCTGGTTTAGTTCTGGTTTAGACCTGGTTTAGACCTGGTTTAGTCCTGGTTTAGTCCTGGATTAGTCCTGGTTTAGTCCTGATTTAGTCCTGGTTTAGACCTGGTTTAGACCTGGTTTAGACCTGGTTTAGACCTGATTTAGTCCTGGTTTAGACCTGGTTTAGACCTGGTTTAGTCCTGGTTTAGACCTGGTTTAGACCTGGTTTAGTTCTGGTTTAGTTCTGGTTTAGACCTGGTTTAGACCTGGTTTAGTCCTGGTTTAGTCCTGGTTTAGTCCTGATTTAGTCCTGATTTAGTCCTGGTTTAGACCTGGTTTAGACCTGGTTTAGTCCTGGTTTAGACCTGGTTTAGACCTGGTTTAGACCTGGTTTAGACCTGGTTTAGACCTGGTTTAGACCTGGTTTAGTCCTGGCTTAGTCCTGGTTTAGACCTGGTTTAATCCTGGTTTAGACCTGGTATAGTCCTGGTTTAGTCCTGGTTTAGTCCTGGTTTAGACCTGGTTTAGACCTGGTTTAGACCTGGTTTAATCCTGGTTTAATCCTGGTTTAGACCTGGTTTAGACCTGGTTTAATCCTGGTTTAGACCTGGTTTAGACCTGGTTTAATCCTGGTTTAATCCTGGTTTAGACCTGGTTTTAGACCTGGTTTATAACTGGTTTAGAACTGGTTTAGACTTGGTTTAGACCTGGTTTAGAACTGGTTTAGAACTGGTTTAGAACTGGTTTAGACCTGGTTTAGAACTGGTTTAGACCTGGTTTAGACCTGGTTTAGACCTGGTTTAGACTTGGTTTAGACCTGGTTTAGACCTGGTTTAATCCTGGTTTAGGCCTGGTTTAGACCTGGTTTAGACCTGATTTTAGACCTGGTTTAGACCTGGTTTAATCCTGGTTTAGGCCTGGTTTAGACCTGGTTTAGACCTGATTTTAGACCTGGTTTAGACCTGGTTTAATCCTGGTTTAGACCTGGTTTAGACCTGGTTTAGACCTGGTTTAGGCCTGGTTTAGACCTGGTTTTAGACCTGGTTTTAGACCTGGACCACTGAGGATTCCACAGATATGAGGCCACATGGGAATAGAAGAGAAAGTTCTGACATTTAATGTGGAAAATCACATTCTAGTGTCTAAAGAAAGAGGGTTTTATTATCGTTGTGGTATTGGAATCTGTATTAAAGGTCCAATATGGCACTAAACTGACTCTTGTGAGGTTTAAATCGTGTTAAAATGTTGTGGCAAAAGGAGAAATTCAATTTGTCAACTGGACAAAAGTTTATTTGGTCGAATAGTGAAGGTCTGTGCTTTGACATCAACAGTATCAAAACCTCTTCACGTTTTCAAGTCCTTCCACTTTGCAGGTAGAAAGTGGACAGGTAGAATAAACTTTTGTCCCGTTGACAAATTGAATTTCTCCTTTTGCCGTGGATTCTACCTGAGGGACCTTGTGATGTCATGAAGTGGTGTATTTTTCAAGTTAACATCTGTTTTTATCGCTGCTTTTAATGTTTAATGTTTTTCTGATTGTTTATTGTTTTATTACTTGTTTTATTACTGATTTGACCTCTTGTACAGCGTCTTTGAGTGTCTTGAAAAGCGCTTTATAAATAAAATGTATTATTATTATTATTATTATTATTATTATTTACCGTTATTTCAGTAGAGATTTTTCAATGAATCTTGTATCTCTTTGTATTTTCGCCAAAGGTTCTGCAGTTTTAAACCTCTTTTACAAACACATGCCACGTTAAACTAGAATCGTCTAATTTTTATTTTTTTTTTGCACATTTCTTTTCGTTTCTTCTTCCGTCGCCGCTATTAAACGCCGCGTTATTTCTGTAGGAGCTGGCAGCGCTTCCTCCTCTGTTTCACAAAGGACGCTTCACTGCGAGCGAGAACGACTCTTCCAGCTAATCAACTTCTTTACGCCTCGCGTTTAGATGAAGAAAGCCAAGAAAAACGGGGGGAAAAAAGAAAAAAAACTAAAAACAAAGAAAAATCCACTGTGAGGACCATTTTGAAGCTTAAACAGATATTTCACCAGCTTCAAATGAGTTCATTCATTAGAAAAAGAAAGAAAAAGGAAGGAAGAGGTTTTGATACTCGGCCCCGTTTACACGCAGTCGGGTATTTTGAGAAACGAATATTTCTCTCCCTCCTTTTTCGAAAATAAGCCCTGTTTACACATACACTGGTATTTAAAAAACAAACATAAAACAGATATTTCCCTCGTTTGTGCCTTTCATTTACACACAAACGGCGAATTCACCTCTGAAAACGAAGGAGAACGCTCTGCAAGCCAATCAGAATCACACTTTTGGTGCGTCAGCTGCCTAAAACTCCGCTTTCCTCAGTTTACACGCAAACGCGAGACCGGAGTTTTCCAAAATCTCCACTTTTGCCAGAGTTTTTAGAAAGAATCAGAGGAAAAAATTCGGAGGAAAAATCTGTGTGTAAACAAAAGGCATAAACGAAGGGAAAGGGCTCCGTTTTTTATGTGTAAACGGGGCCTTCGTGTCAAAGCACAGACCTCCACTAAGGTGTTTGATTGACAGGTGGATTAGCCAACCAGGTAAGAGCACGGTCTGTATCAAAACAAATATGGCGGCTTTGAGGAAAAAAAAAGAAAAATATCAAAAGACGATAAAGAGAGGAGCTCATTCTGCAACAGTGAGAGACACAGGACTGTATAATACTCCCTACAACTGAACGACAACTCAAATCACTGGACAGGTGATTTACGCCTTCACGTTAAATTTTGGTCTCTAGATACGAAAGAAAATTCAAGTTATGAAACGCGAAATCTCAAAAATTCAATTAATGCACAGATGCACGCCCCGAAACGTAAATAGGCCTAAACTTTATCAACACACACGGAGTTAGGTTCCAGAGGTGGCCCGTGGTGGGAGAGGTCTGTGAGGTAGGACAACTTTGTATTTTGCAATTGTTCTACATGTTTTAGGGCTGTAAATGCCTCACCACACACATTCTACGCTTTTCTCAGACTGGAGTTGGTCTTTTCTCGCATTTCTCTCTTGTTTGAACACTCGAACTTTCATAGATTTTCAACTAAATGTATTAATAGTGAAGCGTGGGGGGAGACGACTCCGGAAGCAGCGCAGAGACAGGAGCACCGCCTGCGAGGAGCACCATGCGCGACGCTCGAGGTGCACCGAGAAGCACCGCGCGCACCGAGGAGCACCTGGCGCAATGAGCACCTGGCGCGAGGAGCACCTGGCGCTTTGCAGTAGCAGGACAAAAGAGAAAATTTGAGCTTTCATGAAAAAATAAATAAATGAATAATTACTATTTGAAACTTCCTAACATTACAAAACTATAAAATGGAAGGTTACTAAATTAAAATAAATAAATAAATAAATAAAGAATCAAACAAAATAAAGGAGGGGGGGGGGGGGGTCAAGAGCAGAACAAAATTGAATGTTTCCTGAAAAAAAAAAAAAAATTATTCTTTGAAAATTCATAACATTAAAAAATAAAATAAAATAAAATGGAAGGTTTGGAAAAAACAAAATAAAAAACTATTTACAAAAAAGGGGGATGATCAGGAGCAGAACAAAAGAGAAAATTGGAGGATTCCTGAAAAAAATAAAAAATAAATAAATAAAATTATATTTGAAAAAATGTCACTCACTTGATAAAATGGGTTCTAAAATGTTTTAGACCAAATATTTTCAAATAAATGGCATATATTAGCTCAAAGTTTCCGATAAGTTTAGAAGCGCCAAACAAAAGGATCAAACTTGAGGTTTTCAGAACAAAAAATATTTTCAAATAATTTACAAAAAACACCCCAAAATCCTGTACAACTGCAAACCCCAAACAAAAGGATAAAATGGAAGCTTTCTTGGACAAACTGCTGAACTGTGAACAAAGATTTTCTTTTCCTTTTTTTCCGATTTGAAAGAAGTTGGCCACATTGTGAGAAAAGCAACTACCCCACAGCGTAGTCTGCACCGGGAGCAGGCTAATTAGAGGTGAGCTGTGAGCTGGAGGCTGCCACTACTGCGGAAGAGGGACTGAAAGAGAGAGATTTATAGAAAAAAGACAGAAAAATAAGTGGACAGAGAGAAGAGAGGGATGGGAGGAGGGAGAAGGGACAGGAAATATAACAAAAATAACAAATCTAAAAAAATAAATCTGCAGTTTTGTTGTTGAATTTGACATGGACACGAGACTAGCATCAAAGTGTGTGGTTTTGGTTTGACGTCCTGCAGAATGGAAACAAATTTGGGCAAAGAAACAAAAGATTTGGACAGAGAACCAAGTCACCACGGCCAATTAAAGCCACAGTGTGTAACTTTTTTGCAAAATAAATCACAAAATAGATAAAAGATTGCATTACTTTGCCTGGAATGCTCCGCAGTGTGGCATTAAACATCTTCATTTCCTTTTCTGGTTTTGTTTTGTTGTGCCTTGAAAAACCAGCATACTCAACTCTCCACAGATCTGACCTGTAACTCAACTAGATAGATAAAGCCGTAATATGTAACTTTTTGGGAAATAAATAACAAAATAGATAAAAGCATGTTTTTTTTTCACTTCAGTTGTGTTTATTGCACCAAAAAACATGCGTCCTTACTCTGAGCGGGCTTGCATCTCCACAAACCTGACTTATTTGGCCTCCTCCTGCTTGTTTCCATGGAGATGTTTGTTCCTTTGGCTGTAATATTCCGCAGTATAGCATAAAAAAACATATCTATCTCCATGGAGAATGTTCTGAAGGGTTTTAAACAGCTCTTTTTTCCTTTTTCAGTTAAGTTTTGGTCTCGAAAAACCAATATGCTCACCTCTCCACAGATCTGACCTGTAACTCAACTAGATAGATAAAGCCACAACATGTAACTTTGGCAAATAAATAACGTTTTTTTTGTGTGTTTGTTTTGTTTTTCACTTCAGTTGTGTTTATTGCACCAAAAAACATGCGTCCTTTCTCTGAGCGGGCTTGCATCTCCGCAAACCTGACTTATTTGGCCTCCTCCTGCTTGTTTCCATGGAGACGTTTGTTCCTTTGGCTGTAATATTCCGCAGTATAGCATAAAAAAACATATCTATCTCCATGGACAATGTTCTGAAGGGATTTAAACAGCTCTTTTTTCCTTTTTTGGTGTTGTTTTGGTCTTGAAAAACCAAAAATCTTGCTAGATTTTCTTTTTTTTAAATTTAGTTCCAACATCAAAATCTAAATTTTCTAGATAAATTGCGCTCCATTTTTGCCATTTTCACCTTTCCCTCATTCAAAAGCCAGTTGTTCTAAATTGCTAATCGCTATAGCAACCGCCCTAACGATTCACATTCACCGTTCAGAACCCCGCGGACCGGTCGCGGCTAACGAGCACAACACTGGTGCTGTTTACATTCTGCACGGGCTCGGGTTCGTCTATTTTCAGAGCGAGTTTATTTCCGAGCAGGTCTCAGAGGGGACAGAGGGCACTCGCTCCCGCTCACACCCACACAACGAGCGACGCCTTCAAGAAAGCGTTCAAAACCTCCTCGTTTAATGCGCTGTTACCGCGGCTACGAACTGAAATCTGAAAAGCCCGTTCGCTGTCTGTAAATGTGTCCGAATGTCCTATTCCCTACTTAGAGCGCTCTTTAAGGGTCACTCCATTCCCAGGGGCGTCCGAATGTCCAGTGGGTGAAAAAGTAGTGCGCTCAAAATTTCCCACAATGCACCTTGAGAAGTGGCGTGCATCGGTGGTCGCTGGAGCGGTCAGTATAGATGACAAAGCACCGGGAGAGTCGGGGAAACAGCGGCGACAGCGACAGGAGTTTAACTGGACACGACCGACTGAATGAAGCAGAGAAAAGCGCTGGTTTATGGCTCTGATCCTGATTATGAATAAAACACGACTAAATAAACCGATGTACTACAAACACTACTACTATTATACTCGTATACTACTACTAAAATAGTACTATTACTCACACAACTGAATGAAGCAGAGAAAAGTGCTGGTTTATGGCTCTGATCCTGATTCTGAATAAAACACGACTAAATAAACTGTTCTTATCTTAACTCCAGCTGTTAAAAGAGCGATAATTTCCACATTTCAGACAAAAAGCAAATAATCCAGTCCGTTTACGTGAAATCCAGCATGACAAAAACCCGTATGATCCATAAACACTAGTGTCAGTCTGATCTGATCATTATTTATGACAGAAATCAGGTTTTGTTAGGTTTTATTCTAAGGACTACTGTTGCACATTTATTTTTATCTTTATTTTTGAATGCACATTCTATTGCACATTTTTGGACATCTGTAAATAGGTATTTATTTATTCTTTGCACTACTCTTAGATTTTGTCTTAGATACTTTTTGTTTTGTCTTTATGTTGTATTTTGTACACTCTTTTGCACTGCTTGGCCAGGGAGAAACGGAATTTCAATTCACTGTATGTCGAAAACATAAGGCAGAATTGACAATAAAGTTGATTTTGACTTTATCGGAGTTTAGCGGGCTATTTTTTCACCCAGACCCGAGACCAGGGGTGTCAAACATGCGGCCCGGGGGCCAGATCTGGCCCCCCCCAGACCTTTAATCTGGCCCTCGGCTGATTTTCTATTAAAATATTTTAATTATATTTAAATGTACTATTAAAATATTGGTAATTTTCTGCGCAGTTTAGCATTAGCAGCGTCTCCAGCGCCTCTGTACGTGGCCCCTCCCACCAGAGCAGCCCAAATAAAGACTTGTCTCTTTCCAAACGCTCTTAAAGGACCATCGTTTTGACTGTCGACGTGACACCGTCATCAGCAAAATGTCAAAAATGAGAAAAGTGGACGCCGAGTGCAGGACTTTCCCAGAAAAATGGACTAATTCCTATTTGTTTACAGAGGGGAATGGGAAACCTGTACGCTTATGTTGAAATTGCATTTTTCTTCAGGTTGTTCATAATGTTATAATATTTTGTAAAAGAAAGAGTTCATCAAATAAAAAGACTTCTGTAATAGATTTGCGTTTCTCTGCACAAATATTTGTATTATATTATTGTTATTTTTGGGGTATATTTGCCATGAGTTTTCTGATCCGGCCCCTTTGGGATCAAAGTAGGTTGGATATGGCCCCGGGACCAAAATGAGTTCGACAGACCTGCCCTAGACTCACGTGACCTGACTGTATTGCGCTGCCTGTCCAAATCTCTGTGAATGAATAAGTACACTGTAGGGGGCGCTAAAGAGTGCGGGCGTATGTAGTGATGAGGGGTTAGGGACTAGGGTGGACATTCGGACACAGCCAATGTCTCAAAAACAGATACAAATACAAATTTGCAGCAGCCAGTGCCCTGGACTTCTCTGTGGGTCTGCTGGGGGAGCAGCACCAGTAAAAGGGACCTTGGACATATTGATAAACTGATCGGTAAAGCTGGTCATGTGATCGGCTGTGAGCTGGAGACATTTGTCACAGTGAGGGACAGGAGGACACTGGACAAACTGCTCTCCATCAGGGACACTGCTCACCCACTGCACCAGACCATACAGCAGGGGTGCTCAACCTTTTTTTAACTGAGATCTACTTTTGAGGTTGATGGTGTGCTGAGATCTACTAAGATATTCTAGATTTTTTAGATGTGATTTCCTGCACTCTAGATCATTTTAGAATGACCTGTTAGACATGGCAAATATGGGCTTTTGGAGTGAGATTATTTTTAAAGTCGCATAGGGGCGAAAAAATCGGATTTGAGTCACTTCAGGCTGCAGTGTGAACTTAGCCCAAGATATGTGGTCCTAAAACTGATACATATCCGATCTTTTGGCATGCGACATCAGTCTGAACGGCCAGGTCGCGTTCATCCGACCTGGGCATGTTTCCTCCAGTGAGAGTGGTACAAGTCGGCGCTCACAAATGTACACAAACGTTCTTTTCGTCATGTGAAAATAGTATATGAACTTCATATCAATGAAGCAGCGAAGCACATAGCAATCCCACCACTCTAGTCTGCGACTCCACACCAACACGTTTCATTTCTACAGACGTTGCTGCCACTGCCCCTCAAAACACCATGACCAAAAACCTTCTCATTCTCCGTGTCCTCCTTAAAACAAATAAGCTGTACATGTTCTGGCTCCGGTACGACAGCAACTTTAGGCAACTTCCGTAAACATTGAGCACCCTCACTGCATGTGACGTCGTGTCCTCCAAGGCGCATGCGGGACACTTGTGGGGAGTTTAAAGTTCACACTGGAGATCACATACAAGTCGCATTTAATTGGAAATGTGAACGACCTCGCAAAAAAAACGGATTGCACAAAAAAATCGGAATTGAGCCTTAAGCCCTGAAGTCTGAACGTATCCATACGCGATCGACTGGTTGGACACCCCTGCTATAGAGAGACAGATAATACTCCCTACAACTGTATATAGTTGCGATTGGACATCTTATTTTATATTGTATTATATATTTTTTATTACTATTTATTCTTCTATTTTATTCTGATTTGTACATATACATTTATTATAATTTTTATAATTATGTCTCATTTGACATTGGTCTCTTGCTCTTATTTTTGTTCCCCTCTGTTATATATTATACTGATGAGTGAGCTACTGTACCCAAACAATTTCCCTTGTGGATCAATAAAGTCTAAAAAATCCAAGTTACAGTGGATATAAAAAGTCTACACAACCCTGTTCAGATTCCAGGTTTTTGTGATGTAAAAAAATTACAGCAAGATAAATAATTTCACAACTTTTTCCACCTTTAATGTGAAGTAACCTGTACAACGCAACTAAAGAACAAACTGAAACCTTTAAAGGTCCAGTGTGTAGGATTCGTGGTGCATAGGTGGTGTAGGTACCATGCACTTCCTCTTTTGGCTACGGCAGACCTCGAGGGTCACCCGGGCGCGACGTAACGCAGACAGCTCGCGTACCAGCGCACACCCGGCACTGTGCGAGCCCTCGCCAACAACTACGGTATAAATAAAACGCGGTCCCGTTTTTCTTTTCTCATGAAAACACACATTCCCGATCATGTACCATGACAATCTACACATCAAATGAAACCTTACAGTCTCCTCTTTTTGACTATGCAATTCATTTCCCGGCACAACAATCACTCCCCGAGCACATGGGGCTTTTATACGGAAAAGCACAAAACGAGGTTTGTTACTTACCTTAGAATGCTTTGCACAGGTCAAACTCTGTATTTCACCATAAACTTGCTCTCAATCTGTCCGTAAGGATCCAGCGAATAAAATCCAGTAAAACAATTTAGTCCGAAACACGTGTTAGATCCATTACGACGTCTGATCCGGCTGCATGCGTGTCGTTGTTTACCCAAAACCACGAGCCTTCCCGAAGGCGGAGCCCAAATGTCCTTCTGCGGCTCTCGTATTCAAAATGGCTGCCTCTGCATGGGGAAGATCCCCCTTTTATGTGACTATATCTAAGTCCAAAAGAATACTTTGATTTCATGATGGAAGTGAAAAGGCTTGGAAAACAATGTATTTTTGAATGGGTATCTTCAATTTCAGTAATTAACGGGTAAAAATCTTACACACTGTCCCTTTTAAAAGGGGAAAAATATAAAATAAAAAACTTAAAATATGCTCCCAATTAAACTAATACTTTGTTGCAGTACCTTTGGCTTTATTTTTAACTTTTTTAACTATTTGGGGTTGATCAGAGGCTCTTTCATTGATGGCACAACTACATTATCCCAGTTGTTTATTTTTAACTTCATCTCCCTGAAAGCTTTCTGTTTGTTTTTCAGTTGCGTTGTGCAGGTTATAGGTCACATGAAAGGTTGAAAAAGTTGTGAAATTATTTATCTTGACGGAAGGCTTAAGCCTAAGATTAAAAACCTGACATTTGAACAGGGGTGTGTAGACTTTTTATATTCACTGTAAATCTGTGTTTTAAACCCCTACATCCTCCTCAGAGCAGTTGAGGATGTGTTTACCCATTGCTATGGTGACGTCATGGCGACAGCAGCAGAGCGGTGCGTTGAAACTGCAGAACGCACGGCTCCGAGTTGGGGAAAAAAACGCGCTACAAACTGAAACGTGTCACCTGCGAATGTGAAAAGCCTGTTCCCACGTCTGTAAATGTCCAAAACATTAACGTTATTTCAGTGTTTTAAATTATATTCCCAACATTCCACCACAGCAGGTGAGCATGTGTTTACCCGTTGCTATGGCGATGTCACGGCCACGGCCGCAGGGCAGTGATACGGAACAGTGATGTGGCTGCTGCCGGAACTAGCCTGGAATTGCCGATCTCTACTGAACTAAGGAAAAAAGTGTAAAAACTAAGGAAAAAATGAGCTGTAAAATGAGAAAACTACCACTTTATGACATCACAAGGTGGAACAGAGCGTTTTGAGCTTTGGAGACGTAGACTAATAATAAAGAGTCACAAAACACAACTCCAGGTCTGTTTTTGAGGAGGAAACAACATGAACACATGATTTAAAGCTCATAAAAGTCCATTTTGGTGTAATATAGACCTTTAGAGCTGCACTATACCTGAGATTTTCCACAGTGCGGCATTAAAACCATCCATTTTGCACTTATAAATGAGATTTGAACGTCTCTTCTCCGAGTTGAGTCCATAAAACAGCTCGTTTCTCGGTGGCTCCTCTGTCTCTCTGAGCTACTTGGACTCGGAATTATTACAAATGCCAAAAGTTTCTGGATCCAATGAGCTGCTTTACACGGCCCATTTCCTCCATTTCGATGAGACGGAGTTATTATTCGAGTTTGATGGACAAAAGAGGAGGATTTCCGCTGAGGACTGTAATGCAAATGTATCTTCTCTAATCTGTGATATTAAAACTTTTCTGTCAAAACTCCAGAAAGAAACGACGATTGACTTGCAAATGGAAAACTCTAAGCTCTGCAGTTTTAGCCGATAAGAAGGAAAGGAGGAGGAGGAGACTGGAATATCCAACACCAGCAGATGGAAGTACTATTAATAGAAATGCAAGTAACTGTAGTACTAGCAGTAAAAGCAGGGAAAATGGCAGTACTAATGCAGTAGCAATATTAGTAGTAGTAGTAGCAGTGATAGTTGTGTCATTAGTCCCAGTAATTGTAGTAATTATTGAAGTATTAGCAGTCAAAGCAGAAATATTTGTACTTTTGACACAGTAGTAGCAGCAGCAGGGGTAGCAGAAGTATTGTATTAATAGCAGTAGTTATGGTCATAATTGAAGTACTGGCAGTAAAAACAGAAATATTTGTAATTTTGACACAGTAGTAGCAGTATTATTTTATTAATAGCAGTAGTTATGGTCATAATTGAAGTACTAATAGTAAAAGTACTAATATAAGTTGTACTGTGGGTGTAGTATCAGTAGTAGTAGTAGTAGTAGTAGTAGTATTAAGAACAAAATAAAGACAGAGGATCAAATCTGGTGAGATTTTCCCGTGTGGAGAGTCTCTTGGCATTTTGTTTTCGTGAGATCTCATGACACAAGGTGCGAATTTATTTGATTTTATTTTTATTTAATTTGACTTTATTTTTTATTTCATTTTTTATGTAATTATTTTATTTTATAATTTAATTTTTTTTATATATTTTACTTTAATTTTTATTTTATTTTATACTTTTATTATTATTATTTTTTTATATTTTACTTTATTTTTTATTTCAATATTTAATTTATTAATTTTTTAATATTTTTATTATTATTATTATTTTATTTCATTTTATTTTATATTTTATTTTATTATTTTATTTGTTTTAATATATTTTACTTTATTTTTTAATTTCTTTTTTAAAATCATTATTATTATTCTATTTATTTAATTTCCCCACTGTGGGACTAATAAAGGCATATCTTATTTTATTTTATTTGATTTGATGAGACGGGGACAGTGTACAGTCTTCATGAACCCTAACAGCAGAGGTGCTTTGTGCAGGTTGTAGCGCTAAAGCTCATTTCCACCTGTCGTCCTTGGGCAGGTTGATGTTCTCGTTCGTAAAATCAAACGTACAACGAGAAAGTCTTTATAATGACTGGAGCATCAAAACAATTCCGTGTCCTCCTCCACACCCTGTTCTCTCAGCACTTTAAAATCCTCATTCTTTATCAAAATCTTCATTCGATTCATTCACTCCAGAACATCGCGCTCTCCAGACCCTCCTCAGTCACATTACGGCCGAGGGTTTGGTTCTCCAGGCGTGAGAATGTGCCGTAGTTTGTCGATGTGGAAGTTTGTCTGTGGGAAACATGTTCCAATGGCCGCACACGGGGGATTGAGCGGATCTGGAGGTGGATTCAGAGCTCAGGAAAACAAACTTTTTGAGGAGGAGCAGCAGAATTATGGATCTGATTCAGCAGACAAATATTTGCAAACATTATCAGCTTTTCAAAACTTAGAATTCTGCTTTTTTCAACAATGACAGTGGTTGTATGACCGCTATTAGCATTATAGCGAAAGCTTTTAAAATAATAATAATCAGTAAAAACCTTTAAAGGTGCAATGAGGAACTTTTCTGGAGGTGTTGTTAGCATTATAGCAAAAGTTTTTAAAATAATGTGTGTAGAATCCCTCCCTGTAAAATTTTAACATAATAATAATCAGTAAAAACCTTTAAAGGTGAACTGAAGAACTTTTCTGGAGTTGTTAGCATTATAGCAAAAGTTTTTAAGACAGTAAAAATCAGTAAAAACCTTTAAAGGTCCAGTGTGTAGGATTCGTGGCGCATAGGTGGATGGTGCTATTGCACTTCCTGTTTTAGCTACGGCAGACCTCGAGGGTCACCCGGGCGCGCCGTAACGCGGACAGCTCGCGTACCCACGCACGAACCGCGCGCACCCGGCGCTGTGCGAGCTCTCGCCGACAACTACGGTATAAATAAAACGCGGTCCCGTTCACTGTTT
This sequence comes from Paratrypauchen microcephalus, assembly GCA_036785185.1. Classification (NCBI taxonomy): domain Eukaryota; kingdom Metazoa; phylum Chordata; class Actinopteri; order Gobiiformes; family Gobiidae; genus Paratrypauchen; species Paratrypauchen microcephalus. Next base: position 2,265,763 of record JAVJIX010000051.1, read on the forward strand.
TTTTTTTCTTTTCGCATGAAAACACACATTCCCGATCATGTACCATGACACTCTACACATCAAATGAAACCTTACAGTCTCCTCTTTTTGACTATGCAATTCATTTCCCGGCACAACAATCACTCCCCGAGCACATGGGGCTTTTATATGGAAAAGCACAAAACGAGGTTTGTTACTTAGCACTTACCTTTGAAGGCTCTGGACAGGTCAAACTCTGTATTTCACCATAAGCTTGGTCTCAGTCTGTCCTTAAGGATCCAGCGAATAAAATCCAGTAAAACAATTTAGTCCAAAACACGTGTTAGATCCATTACGACGTCTGATCCGGCAGCATGCTTGTGTTGTTTACCCAAAACCACGAGCCTTGCCGAAGGCGAAGCCCAAATGTCCTTCTGCGGCTCTCGTATTCAAAATGGCTGCCTCTGCATGGGGAAGATCCCCCTTTTATGTGACTATATCTAAGTCCAAAAGAATACTTTGATTTCATGATGGAAGTGAAAAGGCTTGGAAAACACTGTATTTTTGAATGGGTATCTTCAATTTCAGTAATTAACGGGTAAAAATCTTACACACTGTCCCTTTAAATGTGCAATGAGGAACTTTTCTGGAGTTGTTGTTAGCATTATAGCGAATGTTTTTAAGACAGTAAAAATCTGTAAAAACCTTTAAAGGTGAACTGAAGAAGTTTTCTGGAGTTGTTGTTAGCATTATAGCAAAAGTTTTTAAAATAATAAAAATCAGTAAAAACCTTTCAAGGTGAACTGAAGAACTTTTCTGGAGTTGTTGTTGGCATTATACTTAAAGTTTTTAAAATAATGTGTGTAGAATCCCTCCCTGTAGAATTCTAAAATAATAAAAATCAGTAAAAACCTTTAAAGGTGCACTGAAGAACTTTTCTGGTGGAGAGTTTAGTTGTTTGTCTCCATGGAGATATTGCTTTCCCTGGAATCCATGATATGACTTATATAACATTTATTCATCACAGGGCGACTCTCCACAGATCTGAACTGTAACGTAGCGTAGTGCTGTAAGCTGCTTGTGGAAGACGTGGCGTTCTCTCTGCTAGAAATATTCCGCAGTGCAGCTTTAGGTGTTGACACAGTTGCAGAGAGAAGGGAGTGGGAGCGTAATTATCACGGGAGTCTCGCAGGTTTCGGCCTCTTGATTAGCGAACTCCCCACGCGCTCCCGTCTCGGCTCCGTGTGTCCTCGGCTCTCGGCGTCTGACAGGTATTCGATAGCGGTTAGCATTAGCATGATGGAGACTGACGCTCGCTCGTTAACCGAACCCAGAGAGACGCACACGGCTGGGGTTTAAAGTCCTCGCGCCGTCATGGAGGTGACTAAAGGTCGATTAGAGATGAACGACCTGAGAAAAGTATCTGTCTTTATGACTTTTGTACACCAAAATGGACTCTTATGAGCTTTAAGTCGCGTTCTAATGAAGTTTTGTGATTTTTTAATAAAAAGATTCAGTTCAAAGTTCACGTTTTAAACACATCCAGAAGAATTTGACCGAAAGACTGAAATCTGAATCAGCAAACCAATACAAGGATCACATTTCAGAACATGTTTGAGAGGTCTAAACTACAGGGTTAGATGTTTTTATACAGATTTTTATACAGATTAAGACCCCATGGAGACAAAGGAAGGGCATCTGACTAGGGTTGGGTATCGAAACTCGGTATAGGTATGGCACCGGGGCAAACATCAACGGTAGTAACCAGACCGAAATGTAACGTGTTTTTCGGTGCCTCGTTTCGGTACTCGGCCTACGTCATAAATCCATCTGTTGTGGACATGCGCCCTTTGCATGCAATTAACGGGAGCACGGACACGACAAGCAACAGGGCAGACAGGATCATCATGCTCTATTTCACTCGCTAAGATGCTGATTCGTCTGTGTGCAACAAGCGCCAGAAAATATTTGCGTGCAAAGGCGGAAATACGTAGAATTTATTTAAGCACCTGGCGACACACGGTGTGTATCTTAAAGCAGAAGCGTGCACCGTCTTCCAAAGTCTCCGTGTGTCAACAATGCCCAGCACATCAGGCACGGATAAAACAGACGAGATGGATAAAACTTCTGAGACAGCAGTGGAGGTACTGGATGACGACAGTAGCAGCGTTTATTCTTACGGTGAGTAATTTTAATACCGACCGAGTTGCGGTCTTATGGTTTGTGTGGAAATGCGTTTGTTGGGCAGACAATTTAGATGTGCAAGTAAATGTTAAACTGTTAAACTGCATGCCCGGTTTTATGTGAAATGGGCTAGCATTGATGGTTAGGCTACTGTGGGAACCATGACGCGACTGACCACAGAACAGTAGCTGAGCGAGCAGTCAAAAAAAAAAAAAGTCCGGAGTTTTTTCAATGTGTTGTGTTATGTTATGTGTAAATAAAGGCAGCCAGTGTGAACTGTATAACAAATTTCTTAACAATACTCCATGGCAAAATAAATATTTTCCAAAGAACATGTGGTTAAAATGTGGGCTCTCTAGGTTCAGCTGCTGCTGTGACACCTTTCACCTTGGCAAAGAGGGCCAAGTTACCCAGGGAGAAGGTGGAATCCATCCACAGGGCAGTAACAAAATTTACCATTCAAATCTACCATTCAACATGGTAGAGTCTCCATGGTTCAGGTGAAACATTATTTGTATGAAAATAATTATATGTCTGTGAGTTAAGACAGTCCCCTGGAAATTTGCTCGTCTTACTAAATGTGCTCATGTGGTTTGAATTCTGGAGAGAGATGGCTCTAAATGAGCACTACAAACCACCTTCCAGGGATGATATTTGTTTTTGTTTGATTTTGATTTTGTTTCCCTGTGTGCGTGTGTGTTTTTTTCTTTTTAAAGTACCGATTTCGGTACCGTTTAGGTACCGGAACCGTTTTGAAAGTATCGAATTGGTATCGGTATCGAATGAAACCCTTTCGATACCCATCCCTACATCTGACACACAGGGACACTTCAGAAGATGTTTGTACAGGTCTAAACTAGAGGGTCAGCAGCTTTTATGCAGAACAAGGCTGCAGATTGTGTTGTTTGTGGAGGAAATTGTTTTCTACTTCTCTAGTGAACTGAAGGTAAAAGGAGCTGTTCACTTGAAAACTACGAACTCATGACATCACAAGGTGGAACAGAGCGTTGAGAGCTACGTTCAGACTGCAGGGCTTAATGCGCAATTCCGATTTTTTTGTGAAATCCGATTTTTTGCGAGGTCATTCACATTTCCAAATAAATACGACTTGTATGTGATCTCCAGTGTGAACTTTAAACTCCCCAAAAGTGTCCCGCCTGCGCCTTGGAGGACACGACGAGGTCACGCGCAGCGAGCGTGTTCAATGTTTACGGAAGTCGCCTAAAGTTGCTGTCATACCGGAGTCAGAACATGTACAGCTTATTTGTTTTAAGGAGGAGATGGAGAAGGAGAAGGACGAGGTTTTTGGTCACGGCGTTTTGTGGGGCAGTGGCAGCAACGTCCGTAGAAATGAACATGTTGGTGCGGAGTCACAGCCAAGAGTGGTGGGATTGCTCTGTGCTTCGCCGCTTCACTAATACGGAGTTTATATACTATTTTCACATGACGAGAAGAACGTTTGTGTTTGTGAGCGCCGACTTGTACCACTCTCGCTGGAGGAAACACACCCAGGTCAGATGAACGTGACCCGACCGTTCAGACTGAAGTCGCATGTCAAAAGATCGGGTATGTATCGGTTTTAGGACCACATATCCAAGTGGCCTGGGTCGCATTTGAATGTGTCGTTCAGACTGTCGTTAAAAGATCAGATACAGGTCACATAGGGGCGAAAAAAATCGGATTTGGGTCACTTCAGGCTGCAGTCTGAACGTCGCCATAGACACACTAATAATAAAGAGTTACTCAAACATGTGAATGAAACAAAACACAACTCCAGGTCTGTTTTTGGGGAGGAAACAACATTGACACATGATTTAAAGCTCATAAAAGTCCATTTTGGTGAAATATAGACCTTTAGAGCTGCACTATACCTGAGATTTTCCACAGTGCGGCATTAAACCCATCCATTTTGCACTTATAAATGAGATTTGAACGTCTCTTTTCCGAGTTGAGTCCATAAAACAGCTCGTTTCTCGGTGGCTCCTCTGTCTCTCTGAGCTACTTGGAAGTGTTTGGATCCAATGAGCTGGTTTACACGGCCCATTTCCTCCATTTCGATGAGACGGAGTTATTGTTTGAGTTTGATGGACAAAAGAGGAGGACTTCCACTGAGGACTGTAATGCAAATGTATCTGGAGGAGCTGTTCACTTGGAAACTACCACTTCATGACATCACAAGGTGGAGCAGAGTGTTTGGAGCATCGGAGATGTTACAGACGAATAATAAAAAGTTACTCAAAACATGAGAATGAAACAAAATACAACTTAAACCAAAGCAGGACTAGATGAGGACTAAACCAGGACTAGACCAGGACTAGACCAGGACTAAAGCCGGACCAAAGCAGCACTAGATGAGGACTAGACCAGGGCTAAAGCAGAACTAGACCAGGACCAAAGCAGGACTAAAGCAGGACTAAAGCAGGACCAAAGCAGGACTAAACCAGGACTAGACCAGGACTAGACCAGGACTAAAGCCGGACCAAAGCAGCACTAGATGAGGACTAGACCAGGGCTAAAGCAGAACTAGACCAGGACCAAAGCAGGACTAAAGCCGGACTAAAGCCAGACCAAAGCAGGACTAGATGAGGACTAGACCAGGACTAAAGCAGGACTAAAGCAGGACCAAAGCAGGACCAAAGCAGGACTAGATGAGGACTAGACCAGGACTAAAGCACGACTAGACCAGGACTAAAGCCGGACTAAAGCAGGACCAAAGCAGGACTAAAGCCGGACTAAAGCAGGGCCAAAGCAGGACTAAAGCAGGACCAAAGCAGGACTAAAGCAGGACCAGACCAGGACCAAAACCAGACTAAAGCAGGACCAGACCAGGACTAAAGCAGGGCCAAAGCAGGACTAAAGCAGGACTAAAGCAGGACCAGACCAGGACCAAAACCAGACTAAAGCAGGACCAGACCAGGACTAAAGCAGGACCAAAGCAGGACTAAAAAAGGACCAAAAGAGGACTAGATGAGGACTAAACCAGGGACTAGACAAGGGCTAAATCAAGACAAAACCACAGACTAGACCAGGAATAAATCAGGTTCAGATTGGAACTAAAACAGGACTAAACCCAGGACTAGACAAGAGACAAAACAAGGGACTAAATTAGGACTAAACCTGAACTAGGTCAGAGACTAAATAAGGACTAAACCAGGGATTAAACAGGCACTAACGGGACTAAACTGATGCAGACAGACGAATAATAAAGAGTTCCTCAAACACGTCTGTTTTTGACGATTACACAACATTTTAACACGACTTAAAGCTCACACGAGTCCATTTTGTGTGATACAGGACCTTTAAAATCCCACTAAAGCGAAACAAAAATCACTCATAACATCAGAAAAAGGGAATAAATGGGTAAGAAATGATGAAAATGGTGTGTTTATTGAAGTGAAGCGGTGTTTGGAGGTGACATTAGCTGAAATGAGTCCTGCATGTTTATGAGAATCGTAGGAGTGGAGATGGGTCCATGTTTTATTCATGAGTTAAACTGGGCAGCGCGTGAACGGAAAAAAAGTGTGAATTTCACAGACGCCGCTGCAGCCACAGAATTGACCTTGTGCTTCAAAACTTTTGCAGTGAAATAAAAAAATATATAATAAAAACTTGGTCAACAAATGCAAACTCAGGGGAGAGGCTCGTTTTGCTTTTTAGCATTTTACAAAATGCAGAAAGAATGTGAATCTGATTTTTGTCATTTTCAGGGGAAATCTTATAATGAATAAGTAAGTACAACAGGACTAAAGCAGGACTAGACCAGGACTAGACCAGGACTAGACCAGGACTAGACCAGGACTAGACCAGGACTAAACCAGGACTAGACCAGGACTAGACCAGGACTAAAGCAGGACTAAACCAGGACTAGACCAAGACCAAAGCAGGACTAAAGCAAAACTAGACTAGGTTAGGTTAGGTTAGGACTAGACCAGGGCTAAACCCGGACTAGACCAGGGCTAAACCAGGACTAAACCAGGACTAAACCAGGACTAGACCAGGACTAGACCAGGATTAAAGCAGGACTAGATGAGGACTAAACCAGAACTAAAACAGGATTAAAAAAGGACTAAACCAGGACTAGATGAGGACTAAACCAGGAAGGACTAGACCCGGATTAGACCAGGACTAAACCAGGACTAAACTGGGACTAAACCAGGGCTAAAGCAGGGCTAAACCAGGGCTAAACCAGGACTAAACCAGGACTAAACCAGGACTAGATGAGGACTAGACCAGGAATAAAGCAGGACAAAAGCAGGACCAAAGAAGGACTAGACCAGGATTAGACCAGGACTAAACCGGGACTAAAGCAGGACTAAGCCAAGACTAAACCAAGACTAGATGAGAACTATACCAGAACTAAAGCAGGACTAGACCAAGACTAAAGCAGGACTAAAGCAGGACTAAAGCAGGACTAAAGCAGGACTAAAGCAGGACTAAAGCAGGACTAGAACAGGTCTAAAGTACGACTAAAGCAGGACTAGACCAGGACTAGACCAGGACCAAAGCAGGACCAAAGCAGAAGTAAACCAGGAACTTGACAAGGGAAATTGACAAGAACTAAACCAGGACTAAACCAGGGAACAGACAAGGGCTAACCCAGGCTTAAACCAGGACTAAAGCAGGTCTACCAAAGGACTAAAGCAGGAATAAACCAGTGCTAAATCAAGACAAAAACAGGAACTAGATCAGGAACTAGGTCAGAGACTAAATAAGGCCTAAACCAGGGATTAAAAAGCCACTATACCAAACACAGGGAGACAAGAGGTGCACTAAACCAGAACAAAACCAGGACTAAATTAGGACTAAATCAAGTCTAAACCATGGACTAGACCAAGACTAAACCACGGACTAGACTAGGGAACAGACCTAAACTAGGACAATTTCAAGACCAAAACCACTGGTAACCCAGGGGAAAATCAGGCTTTAACCAGGGACTAAAGCAAATACTAAACCAGGACTAATCCAGCACTAAACCAGGTCTAAACCAGGACTAGACCACGGACTAGACTAGGGAATAGACCAGGACTAAACCAGGACTAAACCAGAACTATTTCAAGACCAAAACCACTAGTAAACCAGGAGAAAATCAGGCTTTAACCAGGGACTAAAGCAAATATTAAACCAGGACTAATCCAGGACTAAACCAGGTCTAAACCAGGTCTAATTTAGGACTTAAATCTTGTTTTGTAACTCACCCGTCTGCCTGGTTGGGGTCATTGTACACTTGTTTTCGGGGTTTGTTGACTTTGGCGTACAGCTCCTCCAGGTCCTCGGCGGAGGCGTGTCTCTGCCCCAGGGCGGGTGTGGCGGGTGCGGCGGGCGAGGGGGAGCGGCTGCGGTAGTGGGCGGGCTGGGTGCTGGTCGGGTGCTGTCTGAAGTCATTGATCCGGGCGTAATGTGGGTCACTGTCCTCGTCCTCATAATCTGGGGTCAAATGCCCGGAGCGGACTTCAAGGTAACGCGAATCAGGACTGAAAAAAGAGGAAAACGTGTTCGATTACAGGAAATATTCACTGACATTTTACAGTGGCATTTACAGTGGCATCATGTTGGGGGCGTTCTGCATTTATGTCTGTGGCAGGATGTTCAGCCGTTTCCATGGATACACAATGCGCACATTAGCAAACACGGCCTGAATTGCAATTGGATAGTTTTTTTTCCAGTAGTTCAGTCCAAGTAGGTGTGAGGTTGTCTAGCTGCAGAGGAAATCCTAGACTTGGATCAACAACAAGCTGCTACTGCGACTGCGTACTTGTACTGCTATTACTACTATTACTACTATTATTTCTACTATTAAGAGATAAGATACGACTTTACTGATCTCACACAGGAGAAATTCACTTGTCACATTAGCTCCAGGCAGTTTCGTGCAAAAGAAAGTTTGAACAGAAAGTGCAGCAGACAAATAGTAATAATAATAAAAATAAGTAAAAAGAGAGTGTAGAAAATATTGCACATTTAGACTATACAGTGGAGTTATACAGTCTGATGGCGGTGGAGATGAAGGATCTGCAGTAGCGTTCCTTACACTGGGGGTGCCTCAGTCGGCTGCTGAAGGAGCTGCTCAGCTCCTCTACAGTCCGGTGCAGAGGGTGAGAGGTGTCGTCTATGATGGACGTGAGTTTGTCCAGCACCCTCCTCTCAGCCACCTCCTCTACAGAGTCCAGAGGACAGCCCAGGACAGAGCTGGCCCTCCTGACCAGATTATTAAGTCTCTTCTGTCCCGCTCTGTGCTGCTCGGGGCCCAGCAGACGACAGTGTAGAGGAGAGCAGAGGCCACCACAGAGTCATAAAAAGTCTTGAGCAGAGGCCTGCACACTATTACTACTATTACTTATACTATTAATACTATTATTACTAGTATGAAGTATTTTAGAGCGTTTTTCCAGACACCCAAAGTTTCTTTACAGTTTGTCTGGTGCAGGTTTCATTCACTCTGCACTCAGGAGTGGTCAGAATCTGTTGTAGCCACAGCTGCCCTGGGACAGACTGAAGGAAGTGGGGCTGCCAAAGTGCACCCCCATCCCTCACACACCACTTTCATGCTCCACTGTGGGTTAAGTGCATTACCTAAGGACACAACACAGTTTTTTGCCACTGTTTCCCCACTGTGGCCCAAACTTGGTCCTCCGGGGGATCTAATCAGGTTCTGAGATTTTAAGAAGAATCTATTTTGGTTCAATTTTGTTCTGACAGCGCTGGCGGGAGACGGGAATGAGGCACTCCTGTCTGTTTACTGACATTTTAAGTCAATTTACTGATAGATTTCTTTGCCGAAGAGCGTTTTTATGTGCAAACTGCAAGTGAAGAACCCTTGGGCACCCCTGGTCTAAGCTCATCACACTCCTGACATCTAAATGGTAATGAAAGTTTTTTTTCCGTCGTCGTTGAGCTCGTGTAGGTGTGAGTTTGGCAGGTCCCAGGGAAATCCCACACTCGGATCAACAACATTACACAGAGATAGTTTCCACAGCTCGGTGCTCTTCCTGTGACTCGGTGATGTAACTTTACACAGTTTGGCAAAGCTCTCGTGGTCTAAATCGGACTCTGGCCGAGCTTCTTAAATAGCCTTTTCTAATTTTACACCTGAAGTCTTCGCATCGTTTCCAGTTTGAGAAATACGCGCTTCTAAAAACAACATCTGTGAGCTGGGTAACCTTTAGAGCCCAGAGTCAAATCCAGCACCGGCTTTCTCAAAGACTACTACTTTTACTCACTTACTGCACTTGAGAAACTTTTGAAAGAAATTGTACTTTTCTAGCTGCATACTTTAACTTTTTTTATTGAAGTCGCAGTACTCAGGAGTAAAACTTCTTTCGGATATAATTTCATATCATTTCAAAGAATCAATTACAATAATGGCATTTAAAAAATACATAAAATCCAGTGTAATGTGTATGTATGAAAAAGAAAATTAAATTGTTGTGCTTAAAAATTAAGCTTTCCGTTTCCAATTGATTAATAATTGTGATTGAAATGGAACGTATTGATGAAATGTTTGGGTGTTTTTGTCTGGAAAAGGGAAGAGGGGCAGATAACATAAGATTACTCTTCTTTCTGCTCCTTTCATTCAATTTTTTTGTATTGTTATCACACTGATGATGTTTTTTTTATACTTTATGAATGAGATAAACAAACAAAAATTTAAAATTTAAAAAAATAAATTAAATTTGTCTAATTTTTGTGTCTGTCCTTTGAAAATACCAGATTGTTTACCTGTTTTTTTTTCTTAATTAACTCATATTCCAACTCCATTACCTTAGAATTATAAATCAGATGTTACCGTGCATCTTTAAAGCCGCAGTATGTAACTTTTCAGGCAAGACTATACATAGAGCAGCATTGTCAATTTGGTTAATTTGTTAATTGCACTGAGAAAAACAGAAAAACGTGCTTCTTTACTGTCAGGGGGCTTGCATCTCCACAAACCTGACTCTTATCTGGCCTCCTCCTGCTTGTTTCCGTGGAAATGTTGTTGCTTTGGCGATAATATTCCACAGTATGGCATTAAACAAATCAATCTCAATGGAACATCTTTCTGTTTGCAGGAAATGTTTATTTTGACCACTACTTTGTACTTCTACTGCAGTAATTATTATGTTTTTGAAGTACCGTTACTCATACTTAAACGTGCATTATGTAACATCCTGTCACCCGCTCGTTTCTACGGATACGTCATGTTCCACAGTGTGACATTAAACAGCTCTACTTTATATTTATTCATTTACAGGTGGTTTTAGAGCTCAAAAACACCCAGAAAAACAGACATTCTGACTGTGAGCGGGGTCGCCTCTCCACAGATCTGACCTGTAACTCGGTCTAATTTGGTCTCCGTGACGATAGAAAGCTTTCACGCAGTACTGTGAAGCATTCCAGACAAAGGAACAGCAGAAAAGTTGCACAGTGCAGCTTTAAATCCATGTTTTGGCCGCTCTACCTCGCTCTTGCACACGGACTTAAACCGCTCACGAGATTTCCAGAGGACAAGGAGGTCACCTAGAGCCAAAAGTAGATTCTGGTCTGTCTATTTTTACGTTTGGCGATGTTGTGTTTAAACGTGTACGGAGCATGCAAGGTCTTCAGGGTGCTAAAACTAAAAATAGGTTTAAGAGAATATAGACGTTAGATCACTGCGTGCTTTTATTGTGAGGTGGTTCCTTCTTTGCACAGGAATAATCCAATATACTGTTTTGATATTTGAATTTTAATTAAAGGGTCTGTTTGTTTATTTGTTTGTTTGTTTTTCATGTATTTGAGTTAAATTTCCAATGTGTACTGTCTGCATGTGATTATAAACAACGAGAAACCAGGACTAAACCAGGATTAAACCAGGACTAAAGCAGGAGTAAAGCAGAGACTAAACCAGAACTAAAGCAGGACTAAAGCAGGACTAAACCAGGACTAGAGCAGGAACTAAAGCAGAGACTAAAGCAGGATTAAAGCAGGACTAAAGTAGGACTGAAGTAGGACTGAAGTAGGACTAAACCAGGACTAAAGCAAGACTAACGCAGGACTAAAGGAGGGCTAAAGCAGAACTAAAGCAGAACTAAACCAGGACTAAAGCAGGACTAAAGCAGGATTAAAGCAGGACTAAAGTAGGACTGAAGTAGGACTAAACCAGGACTAAAGCAAGACTAACGCAGGACTAAAGGAGGGCTAAAGCAGGGCTAAAGCAGAACTAAACCAGGACTAAAGCAGGACTAAACCAGGACTAAAGCAGGACTAAAGCAGGACTAAACCAGGACTAAAGCAGGACTAAAGCAGGATTAAAGCAGGACTAAAGCAGGACTGAAGTAGGACTGAAGTAGGACTAAACCAGGACTAAAGCAAGACTAACGCAGGACTAAAGGAGGGCTAAAGCAGGGCTAAAGCAGAACTAAACCAGGACTAAAGCAGGACTAAAGCAGGACTAAAGCAGGGCTAAAACAGGACTGAACTAGGACTAAACCAGAACTAAAGCAGGACTAAACCAGGATTAAACCAGGACTAAAGCAGAACTAAAGCAGAACTAAAGCAGGACTAAACCAGGACTAAAGCAGAACTAAACCAGGACTAAAGCAGGACTAAAGCAGGGCTAAAACAGGACTAAAGCAGAACTAAAGCAGGACTAAACCAGGACTAAAGCAGAACTAAAGCAGAACTAAAGCAGAACTAAAGCAGGACTAAACCAGGACTAAAGCAGAACTAAACCAGGACTAAAGCAGGACTAAAGCAGGGCTAAAACAGGACTGAACTAGGACTAAACCAGAACTAAAGCAGGACTAAACCAGGATTAAACCAGGACTAAAGCAGAACTAAAGCAGGACTAAACCAGGACTAAAGCAGAACTAAACCAGGACTAAAGCAGGACTAAAGCAGAGCTAAACCAGGACTAAAGCAGGACTAAAGGAGGGCTAAAGGAGGGCTAACGCAGGACTAAACCAGAACTAAAGCGGGACTAAACCAGGATTAAACCAGGACTAAAGCAGAACTAAAGCAGGACTGAACCAGAACTAAAGCAGGACTAAAGCAGGACTAAAGCAGAACTAAACCAGGACTAAAGCAGCACTAAACCAGGACTAAAGCAGGACTAAAGCAGGACTAAAGCAGAGCTAAACCAGGACTAAAGCAGGACTAAAGGAGGGCTAAAGGAGGGCTAAAGCAGGAGTAAAGCAGGAGTAAAGCAGGACTAAAGCAGAACTAAAACAGGACTAAAGCAGGACTAAAGCAGGACTAAAGCAGGACTAAAGCAGGACTAAAGCAGGACTAAAGCAGGAGTAAAGCAGGAGTAAAGCAGGACTAAAGCAGGACTAAAGCAGAACTAAACCAGGACTAAAGCAGAACTAAACCAGGACTAAAGCAGAACTAAACCAGGACTAAAGCAGAACTAAAGCAGGAGTAAAACTGAACTAAAAAAGGGATAGACCAGATCTAAACCAGGGTCTAAACAGGACTACAGCAGGGACTAAACCAGGACTGGACATCTATCCTACACACGGGAGGGCATCTGACACACAAAGATAAAGGGTAATGGAAGAGCATCTGACACACCTGTCTCTACGGTCCGGGATCCTCTCCAGCTCCTCTTCACTCAGGGCGTCCAGTTTGGTTTTCGATCCTTTAGTTTTATCGTCTTTTTTCTTTCCAAATCTGAAAAAAAAAAAAAAACACATAAAAATTAAATGAACAACACAATTAAAGAGAAATCATGAGTCAGCGTCTTTACATCCTGGCACTTTTTCATCTGAAAGTAATTAACTTAAACACTCAAGTAAAAGAGCGGGCAAAACGCCAAACAGCCTTTTAATTTGAAAAGTGGATTTAAGTGAACGATTGTTACTAGCAAAATATAAAAATATAATCTAAGTATAATATTCATAGTGTATATTCTGTAAAGATTGTTTCTATTTGATTATACTGTATATATATATATTTTTACATGCTTCTCTTTAGCTTATTTATCTATTTTAATTTTTGACATGCTCTAGGCATTAGTAGTAGTAGTAGTAGTAGTAGTAGCAATAGTAGTAGTAGTAGTAGAATTATTAGTAGTAGTAGTGCACACAGAGTAGTATATTCTTAGCAGTAGTAGAAGTGAAGGGACAGAAACAGATCCTGTAGTGTAATAATAGCCTATGGTACATTAGCAGTAATAGTAGTAGTAGTACAGGTAGTATCAGTAGCAGCAGTAGTAGCAGCAGTAGTAGTAGTAGTAGACCAGTTAGTATCTTGCATCTCAAAATGGTCACAAACTTTTAATTTCCTGAAACAAAATGTAAAAACTCACTCCCTCTGATTGCGCCTTATGCGTTTTGTTTTCCATCATTTATCTAATTAACTCCATAACATCGTCCAGCTATTGTTGCCACAGGCTGATTTTGCCCAGCCCAACATGGCAACCCGGGGACACTGGGCACAGGGATCTGGACAGGAGCTGCACCCGTCTGGACCAGCGCCTGGAAAACTATTACAGCTTGAGTTCTGCTTCTGGCTGAAACTGAGGGGAGATAAACCGGACCACATCCAATCAACAACTGAGAGGCGAATGAGCAGGGCCGGAGACAGTGAAGGGGCAAAGGGGGCTGCTGTCCCGGGCCCCAGGGATTTAGGGGCACTCTGCCTATTCATTTACATTAGAGGGGCCCATGACATTTTTTATTATTGTTGTTTTTTATTACTGCATCATCATTTTTTTAATTTTTATTTATTTATTACAGTTTGTGAATTTCTGTGGCAAGTGAATTTCTCATGTGTGAGATCAATAAAGTCTTATCTTATAATGGTTGATTTTACGAGGTTTTGTATATAAACTAGTGCTCTCAATTGATTAAAATATTTAACTGTGATTAATCTCAGTTAACTTGTGATTAATTGCAAATTAATCGAGGATCTTTGTCCACTGAATCATTTTAATATTCTTAACACAGAAAAGTGGAGAGATTTGCTTTGTACAAATGTGATGTCAGTGAGACACTTTGTGTTCGATGTTCCACTTTCATGAAGTGTTCTGCATCAGTGTGAGTGAAGTGCTTCTGCATCAGTGTGAGTGAAGTGCTTCTGCATCAGTGTGAGTGAAGTGCTTCTGCATCAGTGTGAGTGAAGTGCTTCTGCATCAGTGTGAGTGAAGTGCTCAGCATCAGTGTGAGTGAAGTGCTTCTGCATCAGTGTGAGTGAAGTGCTTCTGCATCAGTGTGAGTGAAGTGCTCAGCATCAGTGTGAGTGAAGTGTTCTGCATCAGTGTGAGTGAAGTGCTTCTGCATCAGTGTGAGTGAAGTGCTTCTGCATCAGTGTGAGTGAAGTGCTCAGCATCAGTGTGAGTGAAGTGCTTCTGCATCAGTGTGAGTGAAGTGCTCAGCATCAGTGTGAGTGAAGTGCTTCTGCATCAGTGTGAGTGAAGTGTTCTGCATCAGTGTGAGTGAAGTGCTTCTGCATCAGTGTGAGTGAAGTGTTCTGCATCAGTGTGAGTGAAGTGCTTCTGCATCAGTGTGAGTGAAGTGTTCTGCATCAGTGTGAGTGAAGTGCTTCTGCATCAGTGTGAGTGAAGTGTTCTGCATCAGTGTGAGTGAAGTGCTTCTGCATCAGTGTGAGTGAAGTGCTTCTGCATCAGTGTGAGTGAAGTGCTTCTGCATCAGTGTGAGTGAAGTGCTTCTGCATCAGTGTGAGTGAAGTGTTCTGCATCAGTGTGAGTGAAGTGCTTCTGCATCAGTGTGAGTGAAGTGCTTCTGCATCAGTGTGAGTGAAGTGCTTCTGCATCAGTGTGAGTGAAGTGCTTCTGCATCAGTGTGAGTGAAGTGTTCTGCATCAGTGTGAGTGAAGTGCTTCTGCATCAGTGTGAGTGAAGTGCTTCTGCATCAGTGTGAGTGAAGTGTTCTGCATCAGTGTGAGTGAAGTGTTCTGCATCAGTGTGAGTGAAGTGCTTCTGCATCAGTGTGAGTGAAGTGTGAGTGAAGAGGGACGTCCAGAAATCTCCAGTTAGTGCCACTGGAGGTGCTCCTCCGTGGGTTTGTGGATGTGGTCGCTGTCCGTGGTCCTTGTCGGGGGTGGACGCAGATTCGCCGTATGTTTTGTTTCGTGTTTTCCTTGTGTGGGTGGCACCGGCGCGCCCGCAGGTCTTGTGTGGTGAAGCCGTGTGTGTGCGTATATGGGCGGTTTGGTACAAATTGTTTTCCTTCGTGTTTATAGCAGTGGCCACATCTTACGGAAAAAACTGCTCACTTGGTCACAAAAACAGTTCATCTCGCAATAAAAAAATGAACAGCGTTAAAATGATTTTGCATTAAATGCGATATTTTTGACAGCACTAATATAAACGTATATTTTTCTTGAAGTTTAAAAAAATACTACAAATAAAATAAACATATACATATATACTGTATATATATATATATATATATATATATATATATATATATATATATATATACACACTAGGGGTGTGAATCTTTCACTCACAAAACGGTTCGATTCGAATCTCGATTCACAGGCTACGATTCGATTCAGGGACGATTCATAAAATTAGTAAACGATCCGGTACGATTCGATTCGATACGATTCGATACGATCCGGTTCGGTTAATTTCAATTCAGTACAAAGGTAGATAAGGTAGATATCAAAAATAAAAAAGTCGTTATAAAACAAGCAAGTTGCCTATTAAAGGCAAAAATCTGAATGAATCAGAATTAGTGCTTCAGTCACAGTTTCAGTAACTGTATAAAAGTGCAACATATCACTGACAAGAAGATAGATATTACTGGGCAGTTATAGAAAACACTAGCATGTTAAATCCAACATGTCTTTTTATGCCTGTAATTAACTTTTCTTAACAAAAAAAAAGAAAATCAGAGAGAGCTCTTAACACTGAATAATACTTTCTCTCCATCTCATAACATTACCTCAGTCTCCTTTGAGACAAAAATCATCTGTGTGTGTGAAGTATGTTTCTATACACACAAATCATAAGTATTTAATACAGAAATGCACCAATTCTGATTATACATTGTATTTTCACACAAAAGTAAATTAGCCAAGTCAATTTTAGCCCAAATCAAATATACATTGCCAATACATGAATGTTGTCTAAATAAATCACCCAATCCACTAACCGTGACAATAAAAACGCTAGTATCATACAATAGTTATGGTCTATAGCTGCTATGCAGACTACTGAGCCGATAGTGAAACATCATTCAGACCGACAGTGAAAGTTTTATCAACGCGACACAACACTGGCACAAAAGTTAACCACGTATAGGAACCATGTCCATAAATAGCGGTAGCGCACCAAATTAATTTAACCACAGCTCAATAAAAGGAAACTTAGCTTAGCTTACCCATAGAGTAGATCTCCTGACGAGACACGACGTAGGCGGCGGGAAACCCGCCCTCCGCACAATGCGAATTGGGACACGGCTATACAGTACAAATATTTTGTGCTCGCTTCCGCATATAGCCCGCGCCGCTCGCATGATTGGCAGTTAACCAGCCAATAAGCTTCAACCCCAGGTAAGTGAACCACCCACCGTTCGCGAAAGAACGCAAACACACACAGCGCGGCTTCTGCGCCATGAGAGAGACCGCTCAGGAGCTAGCAAACCGATTCTTGGCTGTAAATCCAGTGCATCGGACCTTTCGTAGTGAATTTGGACCGATCTGGGCTCCGCTGATCGGTACACTCAGATCGCAGAGGTCACAGACCGATAACCGATCCAAATCGGTTAATCTTTACACCCCTAATATATACATATATATATATATATATATATATGTAGAACAGAGAGACGAGAGGAGGGGGCAGTGCATGGATGGGGTGTTCTACATGTATTTCTAAGCTGGAATGTTCAGCAGTTACCACGGTGACACAATGCACAGAACGTTTTACATCGTCTGAAAACTCCCTTTCTTCCTTCCTCTCTACACCTATCGATCTATCTATCTATCCATCCATCCCATCAATTCCTACCTCCCTATTTTTCTCTATCTTTTTCCTTCTGTCTTAACTATACATGACGCTAACATACATGAACAGACAGTGGCTCCCTCTTTTCTGCGTCACTCGAGGAAAAACTAAAACACAACTCTCCCTTCATTTTGTTTTTCCATCTCTGTCTTTCCCTCCATCATGTCTTCCCTTTCTCCACATCTATCCATCTATCTATCTCTCTCTCTACGTATCTATGTATTTCTCTCTGTCTATCTACTGTATCTCTCTCTCTCTCTACTGTATCGATCTCTCTCTCTGTATCGATCTCTCTCTGTATCGATCTCTCTCTCTGTATCTATCTATCTCTATCTATCTATCTACTATCTATCTATGTATCTATCGCTCTCTCTATCTCTCTATCTACTGTATCTCTCTCTCTCTCTGTATCTCTGTATCTATCTCTATCTATCTATCTCTCTCTCTCTCTCTCTATCTATGTACAGTAACTATTTATCTCTGTCTGTCTATCTACTGTATCTCTCTATCTACTGTATCTCTCTCTCTCTCTACTGTATCTCTCTCTCCCTCTCTATCTTTCTATGTATCTATCATCTCTCTCTCTATCTATCTATGTATCTATCGCTCTCTCTATCTCTCTCTATCTACTGTATCTCTCTCTCTCTCTGTATCTCTGTATCTATCTGTCTATCTCTCTCTCTCTCTATCTACTGTATCTCTCCCTATCTCTCTCTCTCTCTCTCTCTCTCTCTATGTATCTATCGCTCTCTCTCTCTATCTACTGTATCTCTCCTATCTCTCTCTCTCTATCTATCTGTCTATATCTCTCTCTCTCTATCTACTGTATCTCTCTCTCTCTCTCTCTCTCTGCTGTATCTCTCTCTCTTTCTATGTATCTCTCTCTCTCTCTCTACTGTATCTCTCTATCTCTCCCTCTACTGTATCTCTCCCTCTCTCTCTATATATCTATATCTCTCCCTCTCTCTCTCTATCTATATCTCTATCTATCTCTCTCTCTACCTACCTACCTACCTATCTCTCTCTCTCTCTACTCTATCTATATCTCTCCCTATCTATATCTATCTATCTATCTATCTATCTATCTATCTATCTATCTATCTATCTATCTATCCATCTATCTCTACACTCCATATTTCTCTGTATTCTTTTTTTCTCCTCTCCCTCTCTCCCCTCATCTTATTATTCATCTCCTATCTTTCCTTCTCTGTACCTCCCTCTATCCAACTCCCTCTCTCCCTCTCTCTCCGTCCACCTCCTCCCCCTCTCCCCTCCTCTTTCCTTTCTTCTCTCTCCATTTCCTTCCTTGAGACAATATGTTGGGAAAAAAACAGCCAATTAAAGCAGAAATAATGACGTCTCAGTGTGGCCCTCTGCCCCTGAATCCTGATGAAGGAAAATAACTGGAAAATAAACATGCATTTGTGGACACAACGGATTTACAACTGAATAAAAACTTTAAAGTGCATTTTGACAAGTTAAAATATTAATTTAACTCAAAATATTTAACTCAATAATTAGATTTAAAGGTGCATTGTGTAATTTTTCTTCCGGAAGGTCTGTCAAATGCTTTTCTTCATGGAGATTATTATTATTATTGCTTTGTCTGGAATGTTTTAGAATATGGCATTAGACCTTTCTATCGTCATGGAGACCAAAGCAGACCAAGTTACAGGTCAGATCTGTGAAAAGGCGACCCCGCTCACAGTCAGAATCCTTTATTTTATTTTATTTTTTAGGTATTTTTGAGCTATAACCACCTGTAACTGAAGTAGAGCGGTTTAATGTCATACCGTGGAACATTCCAGGCAAAGCAATGACGTATCCATAGAAACAAGGCAGGTGATGGACCCTCCACCAGAAAAAATACACAATGCACCTTTAAATCTTATTTTTTTCAGCTTTCTTCCATGCTATAACATTGTTCCTCATCAAAAACATGTCTGAAGAGGTTTTAGAGTCACCCATGCATGTTTGAGTAATCTAGTGATCTCTCCTGGGCTCAATTCAAACCCTCCTTACATTTTGTTACTTTCGCTGTAAGATTCTGTACGAGGCTCCGCCCACAAGCCTACATCACCCATGCTCCTACCTGACAATTCTCCATAAATATACAACAAAATGAAACAAAACTGTACTACGACTTCACAAACCTGATGTGATGTGCAGGAGTTTTGTTAGCGGGATCAATGTGTCAGATGCCCTCCCTGTGTGCTAACCCTGCAATTCAGAGCTTTACAAACATGTTCCGAAATACCCTGGTCTCTTGGATTACAGAGGTCCCTCGCTCTATCGCGGTTCACTGTTCGCGGCCTCGCCGTTTCGCGGATTTTTAAATTTTCTTTTATAGTGTAACATTTTTTTATAGTGTAACATTGTGTTCTGCGTCCTGATTGAGACTGTAGACCTTTGCCGATTGATAGATGGGGGACGCAGGGGGGGGGACCGGGACCAGACTGGGACTAGACCAGGACCAGACCAGGACCAGACCAGGACCAGACCGGGACCAGACCGGGACTAGACCAGGATTAGACCAAGACTAAACGTGGACTAAACCAGGTCTAGACCAGAACTAAACCAGGTCTAGACCAGGTCTAAACCTGGACTGGTCCTGGACTAAACCAGGACTGTACCAGGTCTAGATCTGGTCTAAACCGGGACTAGACCAGGTCAAAACCAGGATTAAACCACCACGTGCCGCTCTTTGCTGGTTTCGTGTGGCTGGTTTGTGGCTCGGGCTGAGAGGACGCGGTCCGGGTGCCGCGGTTCGATCTCGTGCTCGCAGCCCCGGTATAAGCGCGGCCTCGCCCCGGTCGTGCTGCTCTGTCACGGATTTGACCACGATGAGGGGTGCATGTGTCGTGCACTTCTCCAAGGGGTTGGTGCGCGTCGCGTCCCGAGACGTGGCAGTGCCGTTGGATGAGCGCAGTGCTTCCTGCGGATCCAGTGACTCATGTCTCCGCCCCCCTCGTGCGTCTGGCGGGGCTTCCGGCGGAGCCCCCACGCTTCACTATTAATACATTTTGTTGAAAATCTATGATAGTTTGAGTGTTTAAACGAGAAAGAAATGTGAGAAAAGGTTAATTCCAGTCTGAGAAAAGTGTATAATGTCACACACATTATACACTTTGAGGCGTTTACAGCCTTAAAACATGTAGAATAATTGTAAAATATAAAGTTGTCCTACTTTGCAGATTTCTCTTATTGCGGGTTATTTCTGGAACCTAACCCCCGCGATAAACGAGGGATTACTGTAGTTTAAAGTTCAGATTTCAGTTTTCTCTCAGATGTTAATGCTCCAGGACCTGCTCGTTTCTATGGATACGCTGCTGCTCTGCCTGGAATGTTCCACAGTGTGACATTAAACAGCTTTACCGTACAGTTTTTCTTTCACATGTGGTTTTATAGCTCATAAAAACAAAAGCATTGTAACTGTGAGCGGGGTCGCCTCCCTACAGATCTGACCTGTAACTTGGTCTAATGCCATACTGTGAAACATGTCTTACAAAGCAATAATAATAATCTCCACGAAGAAAATCATTTGACAGACCTTCCAGAAGAAATTACACAATGCACCTTTAAATCTAATTTGAGTAAAATTAACACCTAGAAAATCCCTAGAAAAACAAACATTCTAACTGTGAGTGGGGTCGCCTCTCCACAGATCTGACCTGTAACTTGTGGTTGTCTCCATGAAGATAGAAAGGTTTAATGCCATAGTATGAAACATTCCAGACAAAGCAATAACGTCTCCATGGATAAAAGCATTTGACCTTTAAAACACACACTTTCAACTGACTCTTGACGTTAAATCAGAATCAAATATTTCCAAAGAGGCATGGGAAGGAAACGAGGAAAGGAATCAAGGAGCTAGGATGCGGCGTGACAGCGAGGAGTTTAGCGTCTTCTTTTTAATTATGTCTGTGGCGTTTCTAACAAGAAAATCTGTCACCGCGAGCGATTTGTCTTGTCGTCGTTTTCTTTCTTTTTTTCCACTTTCCTTTTCAGGCAGAGTTATTAATATTTACGAGTGGCTCTCCCGTCGTACAGTAAATAAAGTCCGAATATAAAAACCAGGAGAGGAGGGAGACCGTGGAGATGACACGAAAGCCACATTTATTCTGAGGAGTAAACAAGGCGCGCGCCGGGCCTGTCTTTCCGTTACCATGACAACGGCAAAGGAAGATACCCGATAATTAGGCGAGACGATTTGGCTTTAATTAAGTAAACAGACAGAAACAGAGATATGTGTATGACAATTGGTGACACAATGCAGCCTGTTTCTTACTTAAATGTACTCATATCGTGTTGTTTTTTTAAAGATTTATTGTGTAACTTTCTTCGCCATGGGGGTAAATGGCTAAATAAGACCTTAAAGGGCCCTTATTACGCCATTTTCTAAGCTAGAATGCCGCCATCTAATGTCGTTTCCTCATCGCAAACAGACCTGGAGTTGTGTTTTGTTTCATTCACACATGTTTAACACACAAACCCTGCACATTTAAACACTCTGTTCCACCTTGTGATGTCATGTGGTGATACAGGAAGCGCTCCACTGTGTTTTTAAACTCCACACACCTTCACTAGAATCATATGGATCATTTCAGACCTGGAATTGCTGATCTTTATTGAACTAAAGGTAAAAGAAGCTGTTCACTTGAAAACTACCACTACTGACATCACAAGGTGGAACAGAGCATTTTGAGCTTTGGAGATGTAGACAGATGGATTATAAAGAGTTACTCAAACATGTGTGAATGAAACAAAAAACAACTCCAGGTTTGTTTTTGAGGAGGAAACATATTTATACCGTCCCAGTTTTGAGCCCTGTGTCCCCAGCACATTCATCCAAAACCAGTGATTTGTCCCAGTTTTATACAAGAAATGTCCCAGGGTTCCCTATTTTTGACCAATTTGACACCTGCCAAGAGTAAAGAGGAGAATATTGTCATTTGTTTAGGCAAAATACAGAAACGCTGCTTTAAAAAGTCCAAAACACAAAGAAAATGTGACTACACTGACTCATGTCACGAATGGGCCGAGTACAGAACAGTTTTCCTTAATTACGCACTCTTTCCACTATTTTATTATTACCAACCACCAACAAAATTTGGAAAATCTGGTCACCCTAATGTAACAGCATTATAACATTGAAAAACTGTCCCCTCTTTCTGTAAGTGCTGCTGTCAAACTAAATTTTTGGTCTTAAAATGTTCGTTTTAACCCTCTCTACATGATCCTGGTGTTTTTATTTCTCTATTTTGGCTGTAAATCAAGATATGAACTTTAATAACAGACAAATCAGGTATCTTCTTCTACCTAATTTAAAAAAATGAATGCAAAAAGTTAAAAGAATTGAAGAAACTGCCTGGGTGAGTGGTGAAAAGTAGTTAGCATTAGCTTGTCATTGCTTTGCTCTACTTTGCTTTTTGTTTTCCCCTCAATTTTTACATCAAATTACAAATAAAAAGCTGAGTTCTGAGCATTTCCTCATTATTTTCATCACAAGTTCAGTTCATACCTCACTTTTAAATGAACGCAAAAAGTTAAAAGAATTGAAGAAACTGCCTGGGTGAGTGGTGAAAAGTAGTTAGCATTAGCTTGTCATTGCTTTGCTCTGCTTTGTTTTTTGTTTTCCCCTCAACTTTTACATCAAATTACAAATAAAAAGCAGAGTTCTGAGCATTTCCTCACTATTTTCATCACAAGTTCAGTTCAAAATGAATGCAAAAAGTTTAAAGAACTGAAGAAGAAGCTACTTGGGTGAGACGTGAAAAATAGTTAGCATTAGCCTGCGTTCCTAACAATTCTTTAGCTTCTCTACTTTGTTTTTTTGTTTTCTCCTCAACTTTTACAACAAATTATAAATAAAAGTTGAGCATTTCCTCATTATTTTCATCACAAGTTCAGTTCAAACCTCTTTTTTTACCCTACACCTGTCAAACCCGCTGTCTTCTTTCACCTTTGACTGCACACTCTCACTTCCACTCGTTAGCTAGCTTTGCGCTGTCACAAAAACAAGCTAAAACTAAACATGTGTTTTTTTAAATCGCTTTGTGCCAAAAGGTTACAACTACACCATTTATTTGTCAGATGGTGAAATTAAAATCTGGGAAAGTTTTGAGCTAATTGCGCAGGTCAATTTGGCGATTCTTACACCGCTTCTGCTTTTGACTGTGATCTCTCTCGTTAGCGGTAGCAGCTAGCAGGACCCCCAGTGGTTTTATAATGAGACAGACAGTAGCAGACGCTGTAATTACACCCGGGATGGTGTTTTTTTTAGCGTTAGAGTAGCTTTAGCGCCCGTGCTAATTAGCCTGTTGGTTTTTCTAAAGTGCAGCAGTCATTGTCAGTGATGGCGGCTGTGGTTTGTGCAAATGAGACAAAGTCAACTAGGTTCAGGAGAGATCCCCGAGGTTCAAGAAGGATTTAAAACATGGACTTAACCTCAAACACTTTCTGTCACATATACACAGGAAAATATGTAGTTACAGTAGCAGTTTTAGTAATGCGTCTATAAATAGTGGTAGTTGCAGTAGTAGTATTAGTAAAAAGTAGTTATTATAGGCCTAACAGTAGTACGAGTCATAATAAGATAAGATAAGATAACCCTTTATTTGTCCCACAATGGGGAAATTGCAGTGTCACAACGCAGGTTTCAGAAACAGTTGGAAAAAAGAGCATGCATCAAAAATTAAGATAATAATAATAAGTATGTACAGCCTAAAAAACACAACACTGTAAGGCACAGGAACGCTGCACAATAAATGAATGTCTTTGGTTCTGAGCAGTGAACAAACAGCAGTTAAAGTGACTCCAGTTCAGTCATATATAATATCACTACAATAAAGTGACTCAGATGCACAGGTGTACAGTGCTGTGATGGACAGTGGTGGTTACATAAATAAGTAGCAGGTAAAGTGACTTTAAATAATATTGCACATGTAATTATTACTATGGAGATGACACATGGTTGCTATGGAGATTAACCTGACTAGCATTGATCATTGTACAGTCTGACAGCAGCAGGAAGGAAAGATCTGCGAAATCTCTCTTTAACACAGCGAGGGTGAATCAGTCTGTCACTGATGCTGCTCTCTAGAGCAGCATCAGTGACAGATGCTGATGCTGATGCTGCTCTCTAGAGCCGACAGAGCGTCCTGCAGGGGGCGACACTCATGGTCCAGCATAGACATGAGTTTATCCAGGACCCTCTTGTCCCCCACCTGCTGCACCAAGTCCAGAGGACAGCCCAGGACTGAGCTGGACTTCCTGATGACCTTGTACAGTTTCTTCTTCTCCCTCTCTGTGACACTGCTGCTCCAGCAGACTCTGTGGTGGCATCAGCCATCCTGTACGGTGACAGGATGGCTGATGCCACCACAGAGTCATAGAAGGTCCTCAGGAGTGACCCTCTCACTCCAAAGGACCACAGTCTCCTCAGGAGATAGAGCCGACTCTGGCCCTTCCTGTACAGTGCATCTGTGTTATGAGTCCAGTCCAGTTTGTTGTTCAGATGCACACGCAGGTACTTGTAAGAGTCCACTCTCTCAATGTCCCTTCCCTGGATGTTCACTGGTGGGGGGGCAGTAGAGTGGCGTCTGCGGAAGTCCACCACCATCTCCTTGGTCTTACCCGCGTTGATGAGAAGATGGTTCCGCTGACACCAGTCCACAAAGTCCTGTATTAGTCCTCTATACTCCGCGTCATCATCGTCTGTGATGAGACCAATGATGGCAGAGTCATCAGAGATGTACTGTAATACTGTAATGTGGTAGTACCACATACTGTAATGTGGTAGTAGTAGTACTAGTATTTGTTGTTGACATTGTAGAAGCAGTAGTAGTAGTAATAGTAGTAGTAGTAGTATTAACTTTAGTTATAGTATCAGAAGAAGTAGTTATTGAAATAGTAGTGTAATTCATAGTAATGTGGTGATAGTAGAAGTAGCAATTGTAGTAGTAACATTAGTCATAGCAGTAATAGTAGTAGTAGTAGTAGTAGAAGCAGTGGTAAATATTATAACTAGTAGTAGTTATAGTATCAGACTAAATAGTGGTATGAATCAAAATATGGTGCAGTGTAGTTGTAGCATTGGAAGAAGTAGTAGTAGTAGTAGTGGTGGTAGTAGTTGTTATCATTGTAGTAGTAACAGCAGTAGTAGTATTAGCAGTAGTAGCAATAATTGTAGTAGTAATTGTCATTATAATATATCAATATAGTATTATCTGTCAGGGTAATTTAAGGTGGTAGTAGTACTAGTAATTGTAGTAGTTGTAGTCGTAACAGCAGTAGCAGTAGTAGTAGCAGCACCAGCACCATCAATAGTAGTAGTAGTAGTAGTTATAGTATCAGAAGAAGTAGTTATTGTAATAGTAGTGTAAGTCACAGTGTAATGTGGTGATAGTAGAAGTAGTAGTAATTGCAGTAGTAGTAACATTAGTCGTAGTAGTAACAGTAGTAGTAGTAGAAGTAGTAGTAGTGGTAAACTAGTAGTAGTTATAGTATCAGAATAATTAGTGGTATGAATCAAAATATGGTGCAATGTAGTAGTAGCAGTAGTAGTAGTAGTTGTTGTTATTATAATGGTATTATTGTCAGGGTAATTTAAGGTGGTAGTAGTACTAGTAACTGTAGTAGCTGTAGTCGTATCCGCAGTAGCATCAGTAGTAGCACTAGCAGCAGCAATATTAGTAGTAGTAGTAGCAGCAGCAGTAGTAGTATTTATAGTATCAGAAGCAGTAGCTATTGTAAGAGTACTTGTAGAGTAGGAGTAATGGAACAAACATACTAGTGTAGGGTTTGTAGTAGTAGTAGTAGATGGATCTTAACAATTTGGGGAAAATTTTAAATTACAATTTTTCTGACAAAAATTGTGATCATATTTGCGAAACACGTCCAGAAGAGCTGACAAAAACACTGAACTGACAAAATGACATAAGAATCACATTTCAGAACATTCGTGCAGATCTAAACTCCAGGGTTAGCAGCTTTTATGCAAGATAAGGGGGAACATTTTGCCATTTGTGGAGAAAATTACGATACTTAAAAATTGCAGCCTTTGCGATTTGCTAATTGGGTCCATTCACATTCACACTGTAATCGTAGCAGGAGATGAAATGCTAGCAGGCTTTTAATAACAACGACCATGTGGCTGACGTTGACTTCTCCATTGTAGTTAATAATGATATAATGTTATCTAGTGGCTCCAGTGGCAGTGGGGAGAATATTAAATGGACCAAGCTCGGAGAAGACCCCCTACGTTTCGCTAATGAGAGTTTGATTAAGTGTTAGTGTTAGTGTAGTCTGATAATGCTAAAGCTAATGACATGTCCAGTTCTACTGCTCCTGCCTAAGTCTAAACCAGGACTAAACCAGGACTAAACCAGGACTAAACCAGAATTTAAAACCAGGACTAAACCAGGACTAAACCAGAATTTAAAACCAGGACTAAAGCAGGACTAAACAAGGACTAAACCAGGACTAAACCAGAATTTAAAACCAGGACTAAAGCAGGACTAAACAAGGACTAAACCAGGACTAAACCAGAATTTAAAAGCAGGACTAAACCAGAACTAAACCAGGACTAAACCAGGACTAAACCAGAATTTAAAACCAGGACTAAACCAGAACTAAACCAGGACTAAAGCAGGACTAAACAAGGACTAAACCAGGACTAAACCAGAATTTAAAAGCAGGACTAAACCAGAACTAAACCAGGACTAAACCAGGACTAAACCAGAACTAAACCAGGACTAAACCAGGACTAAACCAGAATTTAAAAGCAGGACTAAACCAGAACTAAACCAGGACTAAACCAGAATTTAAAACCAGGACTAAAGCAGGACTAAACCAGAACTAAACCAGGACTAAACCAGAATGTAAAAGCAGGACTAAACCAGAACTAAACCAGGACTAAACCAGGACTAAACCAGAATTTAAAACCAGGACTAAACCAGAACTAAACCAGGACTAAACCAGGACTAAACCAGAATTTAAAACCAGGACTAAAGCAGGACTAAACAAGGACTAAACCAGGACTAAACCAGAATTTAAAACCAGGACTAAAGCAGGAGTAAACCAGGACTAAAGCAGGACTAAACAAGGACTAAACCAGGACTAAACCAGAATTTAAAACCAGGACTAAAGCATTAGTAAACCAGGGCTAAAGCAGGACTAAACCAGGGCTAAAATAGGGTTAATCCAAAACTAAACCAGGACTAAACCAGAATTTAAAACCAGGACTAAAACAGGACTAAACCAGGGCTAAAATAGGGTTAAACCAAAACTAAACCAGGACTAAACCAGAATTTAAAACCAGGACTAAACCAGGACTAAAACAGGGCTAAAATAGGGTTAAACCAAAAACTAAACCAGGACTAAACCAGAATTTAAAACCAGGACTAAAGCATTAGTAAACCAGGGCTAAAGCAGGACTAAACCAGGGCTAAAATAGGGTTAATCCAAAACTAAACCAGGACTAAACCAGAATTTAAAACCAGGACTAAAACAGGACTAAACCAGGGCTAAAATAGGGTTAACCCAAAACTAAACCAGGACTAAACCAGAATTTAAAACCAGGACTAAAACAGGACTAAACCAGGGCTAAAACAGGGTTAAACCAAAACTAAACCAGAGCTAAACCAGAATTTAAAACCAGGACTAAAGCAGGAGTAAACCAGGCCTAAAACAGGACTAAACCGTCAATGTTAATGTTGAATCAGGATTAGACCAGGATTAAACTAGAGCTAACCAAAACTAAATCAGGACTCAGCCAAACTAGAACGAAACCAAGACTAAACAAGACTACAGCAGAACTAAACCAAGACTAAAACAAGACTAGGTTAAACCAGGACTAAACCAACAACTATAGTAATAATGACAAGGACTAAACCAGGACTATGAAAAAGTGAACCAAACCAGAACTCAACCAAAACTCAAATCTAAATCCTGTAGATTAAATTGAGTCTGAACCCGCCCCTCCTTCAGTCTTCGCTAATGAGAATTTGACAAAGGGTTTGCATAGCTTGATAATGCTAAAGCTAATGACATGTCGTTTTCTACGCGACTGTTAGTGCTCCCCTGCAGAGCTAGCCCGTTAGCATTAGCTCTGTTGATGTATACGGCTGTCTGCTTGTCGAGTGCGTACCTCCAACTATGACTAATGCCCACACTGTAACACTTATTACTGCACAGCTCTGTTTGCTGAATAATGTGATTTTCTAAACTGGAAGTGTCTCGATTGAATAAAAAGTGGAGTAGGCGTAATGCAAAAATCCCCATAACGGTGTGTTTGTGAATTAACATGATGGATGCGAGGCTAGTTAATCATATTTTGCAGTCTAGACTACTTCTGTGTTTTGGTGCGTTAGCGTTTTAAAATACCATGGTGTAGTTTTGAGGTGTTAGGCAGTTACTGTGCAATTTTCTGCACGGATATTTAGACGTATAAAAATCTAAGCAGATGTACATGTCAATTGGACAATTGTAATTCATACAGGTCGAGTGATTCATGGATTAACCAAGACTAAAACAGGGTCTAACCAGGTCTAATCCAGGACTAAACCAGACATACATCAAGCATAAACCAAGACTGAACCAGGGCTAAACCAGGGTTAAACCAGGACTAACCAGGCATAAACCAGGACGAAACCAGGCATAAACCAGGATTTAACAAGGATTAATCCAGGACTAACCAGGCACAAACCAGGACTAAACCAGGACTGAACCAGAGCTAAACCAGGGTTAAACCAGGATTAACCATGCATAAACCAGTACTAAACCAGGCATAAACCAGAATTTAACAAGGATTAAACCAGGACTAAACCAGGCATGAACCAGGACTGAACCAAGACCAAATCAGGACTAAACCAGGCATAAACCAGGATTTAACAAGGATTAAACCAGGACTGAACCAGGACTGAACCAGGACTAAACCAGGCATAAATCAGGACTGAAACAGGACTAAACCAGGGCTAAACTAGACCTGAACCAGGAATGAACCAGGCATGAACCAGGACAAAACCGGGACAAAAACGGGTCTGAAACAGTACTAAACCAAGAATATACCAGGCCTAAACCAAGACAGAACCAGGACAAAACCAGGACTGAACCAGGACAAAACCAGGACTAAAGCAAGCATAAACCAGGACTAAACCCAGGACTGAACCAGGACTAAGTCAGAACTAAACCAGGACTAAAGAGAGACGAAACAGTTCGGTGTATTATAGGGTTCTTTGGCTAATATCTCCAGCAGTATTAGCTGTGATAATTTATTCCAAGTACAATTAATGACCTGGAGCTAAAAGTCAATGGGAAAGAGGAAAGGTCCTTATCAGGTTAATGTCAGCCCCGCCCCCTCTGACATCATTACACATCTGCCGTCTGATTGGCTGGTTTGTAATTGAACCAATGTGTTGACCTTTTATCCATCTTTAGTTCACAATAAAACCAAGAACATCCCATAAGAGCTGAACTAAACCAGAACCCAACCGGGACTAAACCAGGACTCAACCAGGCCTAAACAAGGAACTAAACCAGGACTAAACCAGGACTCAACCAGGGCTAAACAAGGAACTAAACCAGGACTCAACCAGGTCTAAACAAGGAACTAAACCAGGACTCAACCAGGTCTAAACAAGGAACTAAACCAGGACTCAACCAGGGCTAAACAAGGGCTAAACAAGAACTAAAGCAGGAACAAAACCAAGAGCTAAATAAGGAACTAAACCAGGACTAAATTAGGGTTGAACCAGGACTAAACCAGGAACTAAACCAGGACTGAAAATTAACTAAACCAAGGATTAAACCTGGACTAACCCAAGAACTAAATCAGGACTAAACTAGAAGTAAACCAGAGCTAAATCAAGGCTACACCAGGAGAAAACCGGAGACTAAACCAGGACTTAACACGAACTAATCCCAGGGCTGAACCAAATCTAAACTAGGACTAAACCAGTACTAAACCAAGACTAATCCAGGTTTAAACCAGGACTAAACCAGGTCTAAAAAAAACCCCAACTAAACCAGGTCTAAAAACCAGGACAACCCCAGGTCTAAACAAGGAACTAAACCAGGACACAACCAGGGCTAAACTAGGACTGAACCAGGGCTAAACAAGGAACTAAACCAGGACTCAATCAGGGCTAAATGAGAACTAAAGCAGGAACAAAACCAATGGCTAAATAAGGAACTAAACCAGGACTAAATTCGGGTTGAATCAGGACTAAACCAGGGGCTAAAACAGGACTAAACTAGAAGTAAACCAGGGCTAAATCAAGGCTACACCAGGAGAAAACCGGAGACTAAACCAGGACTTAACACGAACTAATCCCAGGGCTGAACCAAATCTAAAATCAAATCAGGACTAAACCAGTACTAAACCAGGACTAAACCAGGTCTAAAAAATAAAAAATAAATAAAAATAAAAAACAACAACTAAACCGGGTCTAAAAACCAGGACTAAACCAGGTCTAAACCAGGTCTAACTACCTCCATAAATGACTCCTGAACCTTTGAGGACCATTTTTTCTGATAAAAATGTATAGAAATAGCATATTTGATTTTACTTTTAAAATGATACCTTTTCTGATGCTATTCTAGACTCTAAACTCAGCCATCTGCTCGCCGAACTTCTTTCGCTTGTATCACTTTTTTTTTAGTCGTATTTCTTGGCACATGCTAACATCGTGGGTGCTATTGCGCCAACTAAAGCTAATTTAGCTTTTCATCTGATTTTCTGCACACTTCCACATATGCTGCTTCTAAAACCAGACTCACAGTTTTACCTCTGGGTTTAACAGAGAAATAACACCAGGAAAATACACCAGAACTGTGACATCATGCCGGGGGTGTTCTGCACGTATCGCTAAGGTGGAATGTCGAGCGGTTACAACGGTGACATGACACACACGTTAGCAAACACTGACGACGAAAAAAGTTTCAAGATGGTCTGGAAAACTCAAGAAAAAATACAAAAGTGATTCTGTGATCAGTCTAAACCAGGACTAGCCCAGGACCAGGTCTAAAAATCAGGACTAAACCAGGGTTAAACCAGAACTAATCTGGATCTAAACCAGGACTAAACTAGTTCTTAACCAGGTCTAAAAACCAGGTCTAAACCAGATCTAAAAAACAAAACTAAACCAGGATTTAACCAAGAGTAAACCAGAACTAAACCAGGTCTACAAACCAGGATAAATCAGGGCTAAAACCAGGACTAAAATGAATCTAAACTAGATCTTAAAAAAAAATGAACTAAACCAGGATTACCCCAGCACTAAACCAGGACTAAACTGGGTCTAAACCAGATCTAAAAAATGAACTAAACCAGGACTACCCCAGCGCTAAACCAGGACTAAACCTGGTCTACAAACCAGGATAAATCAGGGCTAAAAACCAGGACTAAACTGGGTCTAAACCAGATCTAAAAAAATGAACTAAACCAGGACTACCCCAGTGCTAAACCAGGACTAAACCGGGTCTAAACCAGATCTAAAAAAATGAACTAAACCAGGACTACCCCAGTGCTAAACCAGGGCTAAACCAGGTCTAAGCCAGGTCTAAAAACCAGGTCCAAACCAGATCTAAAAAACAAAACTAAACCAGGATTTAACCAAGAGTAAACCTGGACTAAACCAGGTCTACAAACCAGGATAAATCAGGGCTAAAAACCAGGACTAAACCAGGTCTAAACCAGATCTAAAAAAATGAACTAAACCAGGTCAATCTTCTAATCATTGACCACTGTAAGGCGCTTTGTGTTACAATTTTGTATGAAAAGCGCCTTATAAATATTGTTTGATTGATTGATTGATTGACTACCCCAGCACTAAACCAGGTCTAAGCCAGGTCTAAGCCAGGTCTAAAAAAACAAAACTAAACCAGGATTTAACCAAGAGTAAACCAGGACTAAATCAGGGCTAAAAACCAGGACTAAACCAGGTCTAAACCAGTGCTAAACCAGGGCAAACCCAGGTCTCAATCAGGACTAAACTAGGACTAAAAAAATGGACTAAACCAGGACTACCCCAGCGCTAAACCAGGGCTAAATCAGGTCTAAGCCAGGTCTAAAAAACAGGACTAAACCAGGTCTAAAAACAGGACTAAACCAGGTCTAAACCAGTGCTAAACCAGGGCAAACCCAGGTCTCAATCAGGAGTAAAATAGGACTAAATAAATGGACTAAATCATCTTTCTTGCATTCATTTGTCAGCTCAGATTTCAGTCTTCTTGTCAGTTCTTCTGGAAGTGTTTAAATGTGACCTTTGAACAGAATCTTATTAAAACACAAATAGCTTGTCAGAAAAATTTGATTTTTTCCCCAACTGTTCACACATTTAGCAGCGGTGATGAAGAAATGATCAAATGAAATCGCCTAATCGCAGCCAGAAAGCTTCCTAGCTCTCCGTTTCGTTTCCTCCTCCCTCCTCCTCTCTCCTCTCCCATTGTTTCCGTCATTCTTTTGTCCGTCTGGTTTTCCTGACGCCCATGGGACCAGACAGGTGTTGATTAGGCGCGTTTTTCCAGATCGTTTTCAGATCTCTGGAGGACTCCCCGCTGTGAGCTGTCTGTCCACCTACATGTGTTAAAATTACAATTATATGACACTGAAATTAAAAAAGTACAGTCACTCAGAGCTGTCATTTACTGTCGATACACTTTTCCTCCAATACTTAAGAAAGATGTCAGTCTGGAAAGTTTCATGATATGGCATTAAATTACTCTATAGCTCAAAAAACACACAATGCCTGACTCCCCTCTCCACAGATTTTGACAGGTAATTTGGCCTTGAGGCATCGTAGTGCTCGTCTCCATGGAGATAGAGAAGTTCAATAGCACACTGCGGATATAAGGTCTCCGTGGAGGCAAGCAGGGACCAGAAAAGTTCCTTAGTGCAGCTTTAAAGGGCTCATATTAGTCCATTTTCTGCTTCAATACTTCCAGAAGAACTGACAAAAAGACTGGAATCTGAACTGACAAATGAACGCAAGAAAGATTATTTAGTTCTGGTTTAGTCCCGGTTTTTTAGTCCTAGTTTACTCCTGATTGCGACCTGGGTTTGCCCTGGTTTAGCACTGGTTTAGACCTGGTGTAGTCCTGTTTTTAGACCTGGTTTAGACCTGGGGTAGTCCTGGTTTAGTTCATTTTTTTAGATCTGGTTTAGACCTGATTTAGTCCTGGTTTAGTTCATTTTTTTAGATCTGGTTTAGACCCGGCTTAGTCCTGGTTTTTAGCCCTGATTTATCCTCAGTTTGTAGACCTGGTTTAATCCTGGTTTACTCTTGGTTAAATCCTGGTTTAGTTTTGTTTTTTAGATCTGGTTTAGACCTGGTTTTTAGACCTGGTTTAGACCTAGTTTAGTCCTGATAGAGACCTGGGTTTGCCCTGGTTTAGCACTGGTTTAGACCTGGTTTAGTCCTGTTTTTAGACCCGGCTTAGACCTGGCTTAGACCTGGTTTAGCCCTGGTTTAGCGCTGGGGTAGTCCTGGTTTAGTTTGGTTCAGTCCTCAAAGGTTCAGTTCGAGTCATTTATGGAGGTAGTTAGTCCTGGTTTAGATCTGGGGTAGTCCTGGTTTTTAGACCTGGTTTAGTCCTGGTTTAAACCTGGATTAGTCTTGGTTTAGTACTGGTTTAGTCCTGATTTTTAGACCTAGTTTAGATTTGGTATTATCTTCATATATCATTTTCTGATCTTTGTTCTATTGTCGTTTCCTCGTCACAAACAGACCTGGAGATGTTTCCTCAAACCCTGGAGATTTAGCATGAGTTCTTCTCTCACGCTAAAAAAAAAGCTCTGTTCCACCTTGTGATGTCACGTGGTAATACAGGAAGTGCTCCACTGTGTTTTTAAACTCCACAAACCTTCACTAGAATCATTTGGAAGATTTCACCTCTGGAATTGCCGATCTCTACTGAACTGAAGGTAAAAGGAGCTGTTCGCTTGAAAACTACCACTTGATGACATCACAAGGTGGAACAGAGCATTTTGAGCTTTGGAAAATGTAGACAGACTAATAATTCAGGATTATTTAAACGTGGAAATGAAGAAAAACACAGCTCCAGGTCTGTTTTTGAGGAGGAAACAACATTAGAACATGACTTAAAGCTTACAAGTGTCATTTTTGCGTAATATAGGACCTTTAATTTGCTTTTTCAAATATAAATGTCAAAATTCCTTATTTGATAAGAAATTAAATCCAGTTTCGTTTAAATACTTGATTCAGTTAAACCCTCGTCTTATATCTGTGCGTGTATTTCAGTAGAATTATAATTAAGTCCACATTTCTGACACTTCCTCCTTCTTACATCTTGTTAAATCGTCTTAAATCTTATCTTCTTTCTTTCTTTTTCCTGCTGCAAAATTGTGTTACTTTGAAAAAAAAAAAATTAGATATTAAAATATGAACAGGGAATTTCTCCCCTATCCATAATTAATGAAGTCTAAGTGGAGCTGTATTAAACGCTATTAGCATCAACCGCTTTTGCTAGCTAGCGTCTTTTTCTACGTTTCAGATCTATCGCTGCTAGCATGACGCATTAGCTAAGCGGATTTTGGCCCAAACTGCCCGGGCATATGGCATTTGCAGACAGATAAATAGATTTTAATTGAGTCCACTGGGGAAAACCCGCTGGCTCCTGTTTTCCACTGGAGGGCGGGACTTCACCTTTCACATTTAATTGGCTCTGGGGCCTGTCAATCAAAGCTCCACCTTACTTAACCTTATTACGGCGTGTCAGCGGCTCGATTCCACAAGTAAAACACTTCCAATTAAAGCACACATGGCAGGTTTTCATGTTTTTTCTAATTATTATTTAGTTTCCGCAACGCTCAAAACGCTCTCTTCAACCTTGTGATGTCATAAAGTGGTGATTTCTTAAGTTAACAGCCACCTTTACCTTTTATTTAGTAAAGATTGGAAATTCTAGGGCTGAAATGATCCAAATGATTGAGTTTAAAAACACAGTAAAGCACTTAATGTATTACCACATGACATCACAAGGTGGAATGGACCTTTAAGATAGACCCGGGAAGTAAAAACATAAAAACTTAAAGTAAAATCTTAAATGTAATTATATTAACATATTTTTTTTTTTTTAAATATTTTTATTTAAATGAATAGACTGTATAAATGGACGTAGCTAACCCACTAGCGGCCATGTTCCAAATAGAAAATGAACATGGGGGCGCTTCTGGCTCCATCGACTCTGGCTCCAACTAACTTTACATTGAAAAACCGTCACCTCTCTCTCTGCTGTGAGCCTCGTCATTTTGGTTTTAAAACGTTCTTATCAACTAGGATTGTTCCAATACCGGTATCGGCAAAAGCTCAGATATGGCATATTTTTCAGGTATCGTATCGGCGAGTACTCAGACCAAGTCACCGATCCGACACCACTGTGAATTTTCCACAATGAGGACCTGCACTGTGCTTAAATCAGCTTAAATCAGCTCCTCATCATCAAAATCATGAGACATTTCACCAATATTTCCTCTTAATCGTATTTATTCTTGCATTTCTTTAAAGGTCCCATGACATGGTACTTCTTGATGCTTTTATATGGCTCCTTAATGGTTCCCTAATACTGTAAATGAATCCTTCTTCAAAATCAACACTCAGTGCATGAGAAACAGAGATAAGATGAGAAAGAGTAATTTTTCTCTCTCTGAACAGGCCATAATGGGCGTTGTTGCTTCAATGCAAATGAGGAGAAAAGAGATGGCCTATAGTAGAGGGTGGGGGCATGGCCAAACTCTCCGCTCTCCGCTCTGATCCATTTCCGTGTTTTTGCGTGGAGAAGAGATTAGAAGCGTTCGATTGAAAAATAAACACATTTCCACAGAAAATAAAATTAAACCACTGCTGTTCAAAGGTCCAGAGGCTCAGATAAAGGACTTCCGAGCCTAGAAACACTCGGACGTGCCTCCAGGCAAATAAAAAAACGCATTTCGCATTGCGTAGCGCATTCGCGGTCCAAACTCTCTGGGCGTGATTTACAGAGACGCTGAGTACAGACAGACGGGGGTGGAACTGCATTTGCATTTCTTTTTTCGATCTGACGTCAATAAGGTGCCTTGTTCAAAATCGCCCGTTTGAGCTCTATTTATTATTTATTTACTTGTTTATTTGAAGGACAATGTGCAGGTACATTAAAAAGATGGCTGCACCAGATTTAGCAGAATGCTAATTTCCATCTGTAGTCCTTAACAAACATTAAAAACATTAAAAACAATTAAATATAAAAGGTGCAATACAAAAAGACAATATACAGGCGTGCAAAATTTTCAATACATAGTGCAATTTTCGATACCTAGTACAAACTACAAGTTATTAAAATGCGAGACATTTAAAATGCAATAAATTTCAGAGTAAATTTCGATACCTAGTGCAAACTACAAGATATTAAAGTGCAAAACATATAAAATGCAATAAATATCAGAATAAATACAGTGTTGTCGCTATCAGATGATACCCACAAGGGTAGCATCTGATAGCTCTGATTTTTTCTAACGCAGAAAAGGATCGCAAATGCTCAGTTTAGACATTTCGCAACTTTTAACCATGGGGGGGGGGCTAAACAGGGTAGGGGAGCTCACATTAACGTTCAAAAACCTCAGAAAGTGAAAATTTCATGCCATGGGACCTTTAAAAATAGCATTTTAGAAGAATATTTTTTTTGCTTTTGTATGTTACAAAATTGAATAGTCTTAGTGTCCTTAATCACACTATGGTATCAGACTGGTATCGGTATCGGCGAGTACACCAAGGCCAAGTACTGGTATCGGATCAAATCCCCCAAAAAATGGTATTGGAACAACACTAGTATTAACCCACTGTGTTTTTATTTCACTATTTTGTCCATATCTAAATTCCTAGTATGAAACTCTGCTCCAGGTTCGACCCTATAACTGCTAGCCTCATGAGCTTCATTTGACGGGCGCCTGAGTCCAAGTCGTTAAACAGTCTATGGCTCATACGCACTATAAAACGCACTTAATGTTCTGTTTTGTCTGTTAGTAATACAGATATTCCTCATGCAGTTACATCAGGAGCTTTCATCGAGTTAATCTGGAGCCTCCAAACCCTCAGAGAAACACGGCTCCTCGTTTGAAAACAGCCAATCTAATTATGCTGATAACATTATGCTAGCCTGATTAGCTGCTTTGGCAGAGCGTCTATATAAAATTCACAGCTAAGCCTCTTATTCTAAACCATCTGAAGTGCGATCTAGTCACTGTTTTTAATGCTCATGCTGCAGAGCTTCATACTGCCTCCTGGTGGAGAACTGTGGAATAGTAGTACACAACTAAACCCTACTGAGGTACTCACAATGTGTACAATTAGTAAGTAAATTTGACCTAATCGAACTAAAAACTACTGATGGTACTGCTACTACTACTTACCCGCTACTAGTGCTGTCAGGCAATTTAAAAAAATGAATCTAATTACAGGATTTGTAATTAATTAATCGCATTTTAAGAGTGTGTGTGAGAGAGAGAGGGATTGAGAGTGAACGAGTGATCGTGAGTGAACGAACGAACTCACTTTGACTACGTTCAGACTGCAGGGCTTAATGCTCAATTCCGATTTTTTTGCGAGGTCATTCACATTTCCAATTAAATGCGACTTGTATGTGATCTCCAGTGTGAACTTTAAACGCCCCAAAAGTGTCCCGCATGCGCATTGGAGGACACGACGACGTCACATGCGGCGAGCGTGGTCAGTGTTTACGGAAGTCGCCTAAAGTTGCTGTCGTACCGGAGCCAGAACATGTACAGCTTATTTGTTTTAAGGAGGAGACCGAGAAGGAGAAGGACAAGGTTTTTGGTCACTGTGTTTTGTGGGCCAGCGGCAGCAACGTCCGTAGAAATGAACGTGTGGGTGCGGAGTCGCAGCCAAGACTGGTGGGATTCCTATGTGCTTTCTCGCTTCACTGATACAGAGTTCATATACTATTTTTGCATGACGAGAAGAACATTTGTGTACATTTGTGAGCGCCGACTTGTACCACTCTCGCTGGAGGAAACACGCCCGGGTCGGATGAACACGACCTGGCCGTTCAGACTGAAGTCACGTGCCAAAAGACCGGATATGTATCGGTTTTAGGACCACATATCCAAGTGGCCTGGGTCGCATTTGAAAAAATCAGATCTGTGTCGTTCAGACTGTCATTAGAAGATGAGATACAGGTCGCACAGAGGCAGAAAAATCACTTCAGGCTGCAGTCTGAATGTAGATTTTGCGATTGAGTTTGTCAGTTTTCATGTGGTCGCTTTGCTCGTTCATTTTCCAAATTCTGCGAGCGTGGTTTGGTGAAGTGCGCTCAC
The DNA here is from genome assembly GCA_036785185.1 of Paratrypauchen microcephalus. NCBI lineage: Eukaryota > Metazoa > Chordata > Actinopteri > Gobiiformes > Gobiidae > Paratrypauchen > Paratrypauchen microcephalus. The sequence continues at coordinate 2,304,168 of JAVJIX010000051.1, forward strand.
GCTCGCTCTATCACCAGTAACAATGGAAATTGTACGGACGTGTTTATCGTTCAAATGAGGCTGGAGCAGCTTCGGTGAGCGGAATTTTTTTTTTTTGACAAAAGCTCCAAATCGCCATGTTCTTGTTGATAGTCAAGTCTTTGTTCTTTTTATAAATAAACTCGGCGTTCAAAGGCCCAAGACAGCGATTTGCTCACCGCACGCCAAATTTAACAAGCGCGCGCATTGAATTGCCGCTCATAATTAATTGCGGTAATTTTTATAACGCATTAATTGGAAGTGTAATTAATTAATCTAATTAACACGTTAAACTGACAGCCCTACCTGTTACTGCTACTAACTACGACTACTATTACTACTACTACTACGCCGATTTTGAAGTTAAATATAGATTTGAGAATACCTAAAAGATAAAACGTGTATAAACGTGTCCCAAACAATCGTTAAAGGACAGTAATGAACCAAACATTTCTTACACACCTTTATTTTTCTTGGGATTTAAGTTTATTTTGTATTTGAGGCTAATTTGTTCACATTTCTGGAGGAGAGCTGGCCCCAGTCGCACCTCAGCACATCTCTTCCTCATTAACGTCGAAAATAGTTAAAGTTTAAATACAAACTTTGTAGAGAAGCGTTTTTGTGTGACCCATGAAGACCTTTTCTGCAGCTTAAAAGTGTTTCTGAAGTTTGCAAGTTTTGTCACAGTCTGGACCACAAAATACTGACTTAAATATAATGGAACTTTACACAGAAATAACACTTCTTTATTTAAGAAGACTAAACCAGGTCTAAACTAATTCTAAACAAGGTCTAAACCAGGACTAAACAAGATACTAACCAATCCAAACCAGGAAGACCCTAAAAGAGCTGCACTAAACCAGGACTAAACATGATCTAAATCAGGTCTAAACCAGGTCTATGCCAGGTCAAAACCAGGAATAAAATTACACCTAAACCAGGTTTAACCATAATCTAAACCAGTACTTAACCAGGCCTAAATAAGGACTAAACCAGAACTAAACAAGGACTAACTGAGATCTAAAGCAGAACTTAACCAGGACTAAGCCATGTCTAAACCAGGACTAAATCAGGCCTTAACCAGGACTAACTGAGAGCTAAACCAGGAATTAATCAGGACTAAACCAGGTCTAACTGAGATCTAAACCAGGACTTAACCAGCACTTAACCAGGACTAAACCAGGACTAATCGAGAGCTAAACCAGGAATTAATCAGGACTAAACCAGGTCTAACCGAGATCTAAACCAGGACTTAATCAGCACTTAACGAGGACTAATCGAGAGCTAAACCAGGATTTAATCAGGACTAAACCAGGTCTAACCGAGATCTAAACGAGGGCTAAACCAAGACTAACCAAGATCTAAACCAGGACTTAACCAGCACTTAACCAGGAGTAATTGAGAGCTAAACCAGGATTTAATCAGGACTAAACCAGGTCTAACTGAGATCTAAACGAGGGCTAAACCAAGACTAACCAAGATCTAAACCAGTATTTAACCAGGACTAAACCAAGTCTAAACCAGTTGTAAAGAGGACAAATGTTTATTCTTGTATTGGCTTCAGTCGAGTCCTCATTATCACAGCTCCTCTTGTATAATCTTGTATAATTGCTGTGAATATAAAATCAGACATATTCAGAATATGCATAATGTATTTTAATTCATGCACAGATCTGCTGAGATTAGCCCCGTCCTGATGGAGCTGCACAAATACTCCTTTTATTTTTTATTTGTCAAGAAAAAGCTGTTTGCTGTGGTTTGTTTTCCTTGGGCAGTTATATATATATATATATATATGGAGATGCCCAAATGGTTTAATGCCATATTTTGGAACATTTAAGGCAAAGCAATTACATCTCCATGAGACAAATTGTCATACAGGATAAACAGATCATATTTTTCCAGTACTATGACTGCTAATACTACTACTTCTTTCCCCCCCATGGCAACAGAGTGCTTGGCTGCTCTTGTGGCTGCCTGGCTCACACACCGAGTTAAATTTTTAACATCAGATCATGGGATTTTAGCCGACTAAAAAGTGCAGCATGTGCAGTTCAAAGGACACAAGTAAAGGACTTCTGGATTATGTGAACTGAACTGTTTGTTTTTCCCATATCCATGGGGATAAATAGGAGCTAAATGTGGATATTTGAGACGCTACAGACTTTTTACACCATATGTGGAAGCAAATGTGGCAGAAGATCTTCCAGAAGAAATGCTTTTGGGGAATGAACCATTTTATCACCAACCAAATCATCAGAGCAAAGTAAGACTGAGGGTTAGGGCGCCCCCTTGAGGCTGCTATGATGCTGTAGGACACAGAGGAGGGACACTTTTGTCCTGAGGGCTCTTGCTCTCACCCTCCTGTTAAACTGCACTGAGACGCACAGTGGAAATGTTTCAGCAGCAAAACTTGAATTTCCCTCGGGATCAATAAAGTATCTCTACTACTACTACTACTACTACTACTACTACTACTACTACTACTACTACTACTACTACTCATGTGAAGTACTTAACCTCCTCTACCCACAGGTCAAAGGTCGCAGGTGGCCTAAAATAGCACCAAACACCAAAAATAACGTATAGATTTCTAACATATGTGCATCATTAACCCTAATCTTAATAGACAAGGAAGTCCATTAATCAAATCACTACTACTACTACTACTACTACTACTACTACTACTACTACAACTACTACTACTACTACTACTACTGTAACAACAAGAACAACAACTATTACTACTACTGCAATAACAACTACTATTGCAACAAATACTATTACAACAACTACTACTACTACTGCTACTGTAACAACAACAACTACTACTGCAACAAATACTATTACAACTACTACTACTACTACTACTACTGTAACAACAACTACTACAACTGCAACAACTACTACTACTGCAACAACTACTACTACTACTACTGCAACAACAACTACTACTATGTAAACGTTCTGCCCTGTCTATTTAGTAATGTTCGCCTCAGCTTCAGTTTTCAATCAATTTCATCAATATTCTGTTCTGCTCCCCCTCCCACCCTACTGTTTATTTACCAAACAAAAAGATGCCGTGTGTTACCTGTCCCATTGTTTTTGTCGTAATAAGTTTGTGAATATTGTTTGTACTGCATCTTTTTCGCCTCTGTTATCTCCAAGTCGGCGGCGTGCACATGTACAGCGGCCAACTATGAACTATGAACTACTGCAACAACAACAACAACAAAACAACCATCATATACACTACTACAGCTGCTGCTACTACTACTACTGCTACAACAACAACTTGTAACAACAACAATGACTACTACAGCTACTACAACTACTGCTACTACAACTACTACAACTTCTACTCCTTCTCCACCAAACCCCAGACATCCTATAGCATTCTTCTTACACATGTGCGTCATTAACTCTGACCTTATAGACGGGGGAAGTCCATCCATCATTACGGGACATGTTGGGACCAAAACAGGACCCTGTAAAATACTTGAGGTGTAATTGCTTCCTGGCGCTGTTAGTATTTCAGTTTTAATCGCATGCTAGCAGGTTATGATAGCTTCCTGTAGTCTTTTTAATAGCTTTAATTGACCGGTGAGTGATAGCGAGTCTGCGAATTAGCGTCTGCTAGCTAACAGTATGTCTAGGATTCAATACAGCCTTCCCCTGAGGTTAATAAATATAATAACGTGAAATGGATTGATGAGGACAGACTATAGGATGTCTTGTTAGCAATTTACTGCATAAACTACTATGACCTGAGGTACTGAGTGACTTTAAAAACAAACAATTTTTTTTTTTTTATGTACAAAAATAAAAATTAAAGCCACGGTATGTAAGATTTTAGCCAAAAAATTAGGCTGAAACAAACATGTGTCCTGACTCTGAGCAGGCTTGCATCTCCACAAACCTGACTTTTATTTGGCTTGTTTCCATGGAAATGTTCCTTTGGCTATAATGTTCCACAGTATGACATAAAATATACCTATCTCCATAAAGAAAGTATAGATTAACGTTCTTTTTCCGTGAAATTCTCACATTGGCGACCATGCTCTAAACCAGGTCTAAACCAGGTCTAAACCAGGTTTAAAAAACCAGGTCTAAGACAGGTCTAAAACAGGTCTAAGACAGGTCTAAGACAGGTTTATGCCAGGTCTAAGCCAGGAATAAAATTAGGCCTAAACCAGGTTTAACCAAAATCTAAACCAGTGTTTAATCAGGCCTAAACCAGAACTAAACAAGTTCTAACTGAAATCAAAAGCAGAACTTAACCAGGACTAAACCATGTCTGAACCAGGTCTAAGCCAGGTCTAACCAAGATCAAAACTAGTGCTAATTGAGAGCTAAACTAGGAATTAATCAGGACTAAACCAGGTCTAAATGAGATCTAAAAGAGGGCTAAACCAAGACTAACCAAGATCTAAACGAGAACTTAACCAGGACTAAACCACGAAACCAGGACTTTCTGAATGTCAGTTTATGAAATTATTATTAATTATTAGAAATTCAACAGAATTTAAAATTCCATCCATCCATTTTCTTCCGCTTATCCGGGGCAGGGTCATGGGGGCAACAGTCTAAGCAGGGACTCCCAGACTTCCTTCACCCCGGACACTTCCTCCAGCTCCTCCGGGGGGACCCCAAGGTGTTCCCAGGCCAGCCGGGAGACATATCAACCATGTTTACACCCCGTTTTTAACTACTGAGACTTGCACATAAAACCAATGTTGCACATTATCTGTAAATCTGTGTATTTTTTATTTCTTTTTGCATACTCTTGGCATCCAGAGTGAGCAGCAAAGTAAGAATTTCATTGTACAGGGAAACGCGTTTCTTTACTGTGTATAAGACAATAAAGTTTTGGATCTTGAATCTTTGAATAGTCCCTCCGGCGTGTCCTGGGTCTTACCCGGGGACTCCTCCTGGTGGGACGTGCCCGGAACACCTCCCGAGGGAGGCGTCCAGAACAGACGCCCGAGCCACCTCAGCTGCTCCTCTCGACATGAAGGAGCAGCAGCTCTACTCCGAGCTCCTCCCGTGTGACTGAGCTCCTCACCCTATCTCTAAGGGAGCGTCCAGCCACTCTGTGGAGGAAACTCATTTCGGCCGCTTGTATCCACGATCTCGTCCTTTCGGTCATTACCCAGAGCTCATGACCATAGGTGAGGGGAGGAACGTAGACTGACGGTAAATCGAGAGCTTTGCCTTTCGGCTCAGCTCCCTCTTCACCACAACTTCAAATCAAAATCTGATTAAACAAATTATTTTCCCTGACAAATGATTAAAAATATTTTCTATCTTATTATATTAATGATCACTTTACATCCTTATGTAACAGAACCTGGGGGAGTATTTCACCATCTACAGGAAAACCATAAGGAAAATAAACATCTCCAAACGAAGTGTGGGCGGACGCTACAATGACGCCGTTCCTAAAGAAGTCTGTTTGTTTTTTTTCTAAATCTTTGCGTTTTTTTGGCAGTAGCGAGCTCCAGCCCACTCCCGAGCTTTCAGCATCACATCTCCTGCTCGTGGTGATAGCAGAAAGCGTGGCGGACTTGGTTAATTTACTCGGGTGCTTGACGGATTTTGGTGGACCGGAGGCGGCTACAGACGATTATTTTGTAAGCAGATCAAAACGAACGGAGCGAGAGTTAAAATGGTGAAATGTGGAAATGAAAAGTAAAGAGGAGACGGGAGTGTGAGTGACGGGACAGTCGTAAACACTTTAGTGGACGACATCACGAAGACATGTTAGTCACAAGATTAAACTCAAAACACGGATTATATGAAGTCACAGGACAGAAGGAAGGGGGGAGTAGTAGTAGTGGCAGTAGTAGTAGTATTAGTAGTGACAGTAGCAGTAGTAGTAGTAGTAGTAGTGGCAGTAGCAGTAGTACTAGTAGTAGTGACAGTAGCAGTAGCAGTAGTAGTAGTAGTGGCAGTAGCAGTAGTAGTAGTAGTAGTAGCAGTAGCAGTAGTACTAGTAGTAGTGGCAGTAGTAGTAGTAGTAGTAATAATAATAATAATAATAAATTTTATTTATATAGCGCTTTTCATGACACTCAAAGACGCTTCACAGAACAATACAATAAAATAAGTAGTAGTAGTAGTGGCAGTAGTAGTAGTAGTAGTAGTAGTAGTAGTAGTAGTAGTAGTAGTAGTAGTAGTGGCAGTAGCAGTAGTAGTAGTAGTAGTAGTAGTAGTAGTAGCAGTAGTAGTAGTAGTGGCAGTAGCAGTAGTAGTAGTAGTAGTAGTAGTAGTAGTAGTAGTAGTAGTAGTAATTAATTCTGGCTTTACAACTGCCATTACCAGTGTTTGTTTGTTTCCTACCATTACTGTTACTTTCAGTGGCATCATCTGCTACTACTACTACTACTACTACTACTACTACTACTACTACTACTACTACTACTACTACTACTACTACTACTACTACTACTACTACTACTACTACTACTACTACTACTACTACTACTACTACTACTACTACTACTACTACTACGCAGGCAACTTGGTCTCAAATACAACCCAACAGAACGCCGTCAAATGTAAAAGCCTTGGTTCAGTTCAACAGAAAGTGTCCTTCAATGGGTAAAGCTTAAAATGACAAACCAGGCTGAAAAACAACAAAGGAAGAGATTATAAAATATTATAAGAGATTATAAGATATACGATTTTATTATGTGAACTAAAATTCTGTAATTAGGAAACAGGCTGGGAATAACTCTAACAAGTTCTTCAAACAGGGAACATTGCAGAATTGCACAAATTGTAAACAACAGATTTCAGCTTCAGAGTTTCAGATACAGAACGAGAGTCTCCAGACTGGGAATAAACATGTAAACAAACAAGCAAAACTGTGACAACTACCACTAACTACTACTACTACTATTGCTACTGCTACTACTGCTACTGCTACTACAATTACTGCTACTACCACTACCACTAACTACCACTACCACTAACTACTACTACTACTACTACTGCTACTGCTACTGCTACTGCTACTACTACTACTACTACTACATACAATATTACAACAATGACTACTACTGCTAGGCTACTACTACATCACAACCACAGACTGACACACGGGGCAAAACAAACTGATGGAGACTTAAAACGTCCTTAATGTGCAAATCTGTGTTACAAAAACAGCTACATTGTTTTTGGACATCTTCCCTCTCCAGCGTGACACGTGTTTTACGTGTTTTTGGCAGGTTTGCTGTGATTGTTGAATGTGTACAACTCAGTTCAGAGTGATACACATAAAACCTGGTGTGAGTCAGGTTAGGACTAAACCAGGACTAAACCAGGACTAAACCAGGACTAAACCAGGTAATTGCTACAATTATACCAGGACAAAAACTGGTTTAAACCAGGAATAAAAATGATAAAAATATCAGGACCAGAGCAGGTCTAAACCAGGTCTAAATAAGGACCAAAGCTGAGCCGCTGAGAGTGAAAGCGTGGAAAAATGTGGTGACAGGTTTTTATGTGGGAGCTCAGACTCTAATCCTGCTGAGACTCTGAGACAAATCAACTTAAAAACACACCTGGATATACAGGATCTGCAAGAGACAGGGAACAGGTCTAAACCAGGACTAAACCAGGACTAGACCAGGACTAGACCGGGACTAGACCGAGAGTAGACCAGGACTAGACCAGGACTAGACCAGGACTAGACCAGGACTGAAACAGGTCTAAACTAGGTCTAAACCAGGACTAAACAGATCTAAACTAGGTCTAAACCAGGACTAGACCAGGACTAGACCAGGACGACACCAGGACTAGACCAGGAGAACAAAGAAGGACTACACCAGCACTAAACCAGGACTAAAACAGAACTAAAACAGGACTAAAACAGGGCTAAACTAAGACTACACAGGAACCAGGATTAACCAAGGACTAAACTGGGTCTATACCATAACTAAAGTAAGACTAAATCAAGACTACACCAGGACTAAAACCAGGACTAAGTCTCGAACTATGCCAAGACTAAGCCGGGACTAAAACTAGGACTATGCCAAGACTAAATCAGGACTACACAGGACTAAACCAGGACTAAAACTAGAACTACGCCAAGGCTAAAACAGACTAAAACTAGAACTATACCAAGACTAAATCAGGACTACACCAGAACTAAACCAGGACTAAAACTAGAACTATGCCAAGACTAAACAAGGACTAAAACTAAAACTATGCCAAGACTAAATCAGGACTACACCAGGACTAAAACTAGAACTATGCCAAGACTAAAACAGGACTAAACCAGGGCTAGACCACAACCAAAGCAGGACTAA